>JAKWIX010000318.1:10309631-10909631 GCA_027704785.1 Solanum chmielewskii | reverse complement strand
GCCCTATCTAAATTTAACAAAGATGAAACTAAAGAAGTGAAGACAGAAATTAAACTAATTACTCCTGTCCTCAGAGAATGAGGGCTCACCACTAAATTAGGTAAACTGGAGATTGGAAAATCAATCTATGCGTGATATGGATAAAAAAAACCTAGACCTACATAACGAGAAGATGTAGCACACGTATGCGTCAGTACATTAAAGGACTGAGCATGTAGGATAGAGTAAAGCTGAAGTGAAATATAATTTAACAAGCACAAAAGCAAGTATAATAATTTAAATATTATACACTGCTTTCTGAGATAAATTGTTGCAATGACCAATTTATAATATGCTGAAATGGAATACTGAATGTGCTGATAAATGGTTAATGCAAAGATTATGACTGAACTTTGGAAGCTACTAATAACTAGTCAAAAAACCTCATGAGCTAAATGTGGAGATTGATGTATACGTTTTTTTGAGAGGAACCAATATACCCTGCAAAATGTATAAAGGTATGCTGAAGTGATCACTAAACTTATTTCCCATAAATGGAACTTACGACCTACTTGAGTAGTAGTTCTGGGACTATTCACTATGCTAAAACCTACTACAACTCTGTATTATGCTACTCCCAATGAAATCTGTAAATTAACTATTATGTCTGAGTTTCCGTAAATAATGCATAGCTCAAAACTTAACATGCAAACTAAGAATGCAACAATTAATATGGTAATTATGCATTTATAACTAAGGCATGTATATATGCTAACGTATAAAGCTTGTGACCTACAAATTCTCCCCCTAACAAAAACTCTCAAAGCCCTTAAGACTACACTGTGAATACTGATTAAGTTAGAAGGAATATTCCTCTATTTATGGTAAGAAATTAGGGCAAATAAAACCCAACAGTTTGAACACTCTGTTCATCAAATCAATGAAAGCTGCAAGAGCATAGGCTAGTCCAAACGACAACACTACAGATTTATAATGACCATACCGAGTTCTGAAGGCAGTTTTTGGAATGTCACTATCTTTGACTCAAAGCTGATGATAACTCTATCTAATGTATATCTTTCATAAATTAGTAGCACATTCAAGTTGGTAAAACAAGTAATCAATCCAGGGGATAGGATTCTTATTCTTGATTGTGACCTTCTTCAACTATTTATAGTCAATTCACATTCTACGAAAATCTTCTTTCTTCCTTAAAAATAACACTGGTGCACCCCATAGTGAAATATTTTCTGATGAAGCCCTTATCTAGAAGTTCTTTCAACTTCTCTTTCATTTCCTTAAGCTCTACTGGAGCCATTCTGTACGGAGGAATAGCAATAGGTTACGTATCTATTAGGAAACCAATTCCAAAGTCTATTTCCCTTTTAGGAGGGTCCCTGAGAAGATTTTGTGGAAATTAACAAACTACTGGAACAAAATCAAGAGTTGGGTTTTCAAGGATAGAATCCTTAATACGATTTAGATCATATAGATAACCCTTAATATCATCTTTTTGGACTAAGTGTAAGAAATAAATCGACCCATAGGTGCCAAACTACTACCCTTCCATTCTATGGTTTGTTCATTTGGAACTGAAAACGAATAATCCTATTCTACAATCGATTGAGGCATAACATGAGTGTAACCAATCCATGCAAAGAATGACATCGAAGTCTAAAATTTCTATGTTTACTAGATCTGCTGAGGTGACTTTTTGAGAGACTATGACAGGGCAATTTCTGTATACCCGTCTAGCTACTGGGTCATCAACTGGAGTAGAGAGTGAGAATGGGTCTGAGAGAGTTTCTGGACTGATACTAAAGTTTAGTCCTATACTCTGTTGCAAAATACAAAGTAGTCTCTGTTGTCTTTACATTTAGTAAAACTATATATGAGTCAAATCCTTCAGCTGGTAGGATGCCAAATTCTACCATTTACTACTAGTTACTTGCATAACTCCAAATCTTTTATTGACCTCATCAATGAAGTTCTATGGGTCCTAACACAACTTGGGACCCTAACACTCAAGTGAATCTTTCAAAACAAAGGTCTAATAATAGATGCCACTGATCCACCATTGTTATTAGTTAGAACTTGAACCTTCTAATTGTTCCAGGTTGTCATACTTTTTGCCAAAAGCTGAACTGGCGTTCTGAAACTCTACATTAGAACTTTCTTATCTGGAACTAGATGAACTTCATTAGCATTGCGTTCATTAGAAGTCCATGCCTATGCTTTAAGAGGAGGCATGATCTGAAATGTAGAACGTCAAGCGAGAGCGGAATAAGATCATACCTTACGCACGATATGAGTAACAAGAAAGTGATATTTTTCCTAACACACTTTGTAGTCTCCCTCTCACACTCCACACCCATTAAAAGGACTCTACTTAGTGCGGCTTTTCAGACATCCTAGGACACTTGAACCTAGTGCTCTAATATCATGTTTTGTCATGCCCCAATCTATCCCCATGACGCGAGCACGAAACTTCGAAACACAAGACATCCCAAGCTAACCCTTCTACTATGATCACTAGCATACTAAACATAATAAACTGATGTGGAAGAAAAATAATAATTAAAGAATAAAACATGGGGAATTCCCAAATTCTATAAGTGAGATGTTTGAAAATAATGAGTTTAATATAAAGAAAATATTAACTCACACTAAGCTGAAACGAACTATGTCCGAAATAAGCCTCTAAACTGGACTAGAAATACTGGTACAATCCGCATGTAAATTTAGCAAAGCTGAAACTAATTAACAGACGACTGAAATTGAACTTATGACTACTGTCCTCGGAGAATGAGGACTCACCACTGAATATGCTAAACTGGAGATCGGAAAAACATTCTATGCATGATCTAGATTCTTAGAACTTTAACCTACATCATGAGAAAATGTAGCGCACGTATGCATCAGTATGTGAAAGGAACTGATCATGTAGGATAGATTAACCTGAAATGAAACATAACTGAACAAGCACAAGAGCAGGTATAATAATCTAAAATGATATACCGATTTTGAGATAAGTGAATGCAATGACGAATTTATAATATGCAGAAACTGAATATTGAATATAATCTGAATATTGAATATAATGATAAATATTTAATGCAAAGAGTCTGACTGACCTGTGGGAGTTAATAATAATAGATCATAAAACCACATGACTTAAATATGGAGTCCGATGTATGTGCCTTATCAAGACGACCCAATATACCTTGCCAAAGGTATAAAGGCATGCTGGCGTGACCACTAAACTGATTGCCCACACATGAGCATTAAAACCTACTTGGTTAGTAGTTCTGGGATTGTTAGGTACGCTCTACCCTAGTCCATCTTGTTATTATGCTACTCCCAATGAATTCTGTAAATTAACTGATTATGTCTATGTTTCTATAATATTGGATAACTTGAAACTCAACATGCAAACTTAGAATGCAAAAAATAATCTAGAAATCATGCATTTATAACTGAGGCATGTATATCTAAGGTGTCGGAAATATCTGACCTAGCCTGTGTTAATCATGATCTAAAGAAAAAAAACTAGGGTTCTGGAATGCATGAGTTAATTTGAGTTATAACATTATAATCTGATTTGGAACATATATTTTAAATAAGTCATGAAATTATTTTGAAATTCTAGGAAACCTAGGTTTAATAATGATAAGAGAATCAAGAACATACAGAAAACTAGGGACCCTTTGAGTGAAACTAACCCACTAGTGAAATCTCACATACTTGTTGATAAAATCCACGGAAAAATACTTAAGTTTCAGAGCTGGATTTGCTGGAGCTTGTGGCTTCTTAATCTTGGGTTCTTGAGATTATATTCTCCTCTCTTGCTTCTAATTTTCTAAATTTGATTTAACAATTTGACTTAGATATGTGTTAATCATGTTTCTAGGCTTAAACTGACACAAAATATGATGATTTAGGATTAAAACGATGAAACTTACGGTTTAAGCGAAGTGGGAAAGGTCCAAAAGACCCATGGGATTGTTGATATCAGACCTATTGATGGCCAGGACTGACGGTCCGTCGATTGACCGACGCCCTATTGGTTGGTCCATCGGTTGGGCCTATTCGACAGGCCTTTACTAAAACTGACATAACTTTTTATTAAGAAGTTTGATTTTAGCAAGGTTGGTGGAAATGGAAAGATAAATTAGTTATCTATCTTTGGATAGGTAATGGGAGACCTAATTAATTTTGTTCTAAGACTTATGACCATTTAAATTCGACACAACTACATTTCCCTTAATTGTCAGAGAGTGGGTGGAGGGAGTCTTAATCGACGTTCATGGACTACGGACCATAGGTCCGTCCGTCGATCAATACTTAACAAATGTTCCTAGGCTGAGATATTTGGGAATTTTTTATCCCATCGACAGTTGTGCAGGACAGACTGTGGGTAAGGCTACGGTCCGTCGAAGGTCACATTAGTTGCACCAGCATATTTTTCTGAAAAACTGATTTTTGTCTTTTTTAGCTACATGGTGTTGCATTAGGCGAGGTTAAAACATTGAGTTTAAAACTTACTTTCTGTGTGGTTAGTAGATATTTCTGGTTTGTTTAGGGATTATTCCAATTAATAACGAGAGATTGTCAATCTAACTTAGACTATTCTCTTAGTGAATGAAACCATAGAAAAAATAAGTTTCCATTGAATCCTTTAAGCGTGCCCGAGAGAATTCAACACACAACATAAATTTAAAATAAACATAAACTCATGAATCCCTAATTTGGTGGTGCTTCTCGAGTTTCTTCTTCACATATGAGTAAGCATCATGTCCAACATATATTCTTCTCAGTCTAACATGGACTAATTCTTTAGAAGACAAGAAATTTTACTAGCTAGACATAAAGTAAGTTTCAACTTAATGTGTCTAGATCACCGAAGGAAATACAACACACAAAATAACTTAGAAATAAACATTAACCTAAGAATATTAAATTGGGTGATACTTCTTAATGTTTCGTCTTCACAAATAAGGAAGGAGCATTTTCATCATATTCTCAGTCTAACTTGGAGTAATTCCTTTAAAAGAATGAAATTCGTAAAAGTAACCTGCATTTCACCCTCTTCTAATAGTACATCATACAACTTAATTGTCATCATGTGATTATATGTGATATCCATGAAGCTTGCAAAAATCTCATCAATATCCTCATGGGGCAAGATACCGATTACTTTCCATCACTAAGGTTACATAATGATTTTTCTTGTATCACAAATTTTGGTGTTATTTATCCCAAAAAAGGTTAATTGAGATAGGAGTATTAGTTGTAGCATAGTTAAATTTACAGCCAAACATTTGTACTTAAATTTAATAAAAATACTATTTTTATATATACTATCAAATGACTCCTTTAGTGTTGAAGAAAGTATCAAGTGGTGTCTATTGATTTATAATGTTGCGAAAAACACATGTCATTCATATTGTGTTATGATATAAGCAATCAGTACAATAAATTTCTAGTACATTAAATATAAAATCACTAATTTAAACCTCTAAGTTCTCTTAAAATTCTATACAAAAAATACTTTATATGTGTTTAATTTAACCTAATCCAGAAAATTTTATATCGAGGGTTGTAATTAAAGAAATGAATGTAAATGTCATATACAAATTATGAACCTTTTCTTTTATTGTTTGATTTGTGATATGTTTGTCTGTTTATATTATAGTGTATACTCTGACCTTAACAATAATATTCATATGAACAAAGACTAATTATATAACCTTCTCCTGATCGACATAAAAACCTTACCGTTCATTTAATCGACGACATTCAAATTAGGTTGTCTTTTTGAAATATTGTAAGAAGTAGTAGACTTTCTGAGGATTGATAATATACTTGCTGTTGAATTCCCCAGGTGAAATTTGATTAGACGGTCTGGGAAATAGTAGAGGGCTGGACATCTTCTACCATTGGATTTATTCCCATTCTCGATGGTTTCATCAAGTTTATATATGAATAACATTGAAAGGTACCCTTAACATTACGATACCAAAAGTATGTCCTATCGTTTGATATTTGCTCGACACAAGTCAGTGATTTTTCTTCGTGTTTTTCTTCACAGATAAGGAAGGATCATGTCTAATATAAATACTTCTCGGTCTAACTTGGACTAATTGATAAAGGTGATTTTCCACTCTACTCTTCAAGGTTTCTCAATGAAATTTAACACATGAAATAACTTTGAAATTATTTCAATTTAATAATCCCAATTTAGGTGAAGCTTCATCGAGTTTCTTATTCAATGATAAGGAATGATCTTGAAAAACATATATATTTCTCAATCTAACGGTAACTAGTCCCTTAACACAGAAGAAATTCCTACTACCAAGAAAATAAGCTCCGTAAGAGAAATCAACACACAACATAACTTCGAAATAAAACACCAAAGACTCAATTCATACATCATTTAAGAACAACCATGAAATGTAAAAACCATCTCTGTTCCAAAAAGAGTATTCAAAACGTTCATCCAGGTTCACAATCCTATGTTCCCAAGCATATTAAATCATTATAGTACATTAAAGCAAAGGCAAAACACAACCTTACTACTCCATAAACCAATTGCTTCTTTTTTTTTTGCACTTACAAAACATTTTAGGCAAAGATTACGCAGAATTTTGATAACGATAATAGGTAACAAGATACATAACTTCTTCTTTAGATGATTCACATTGAAACAATGTTATCTTCGCGAGAACTTTCAAAGATTTGTTAGTTTCCATTTGACTAGGCTTGATTTCTATTTTAACCAGTGTTGGAGCCATTGCCAATAAAACCTTGATTAGATTAATTTCACCCTCTTCTAATAGTACATCATAAAACTTAAGCATGCTCAGATTATAAAAAATTATGTCCAAGAAGCTTGCTGGAATCTCATCAACAACCTCCTAGGCACAGGTTCGAATAATTCCCATCATTAAGGAAAACCCCCTAAGAAAAATCCATCAAATTCATTACATATGAATATAAAAGCATGGAAAGTATAGAGAGAAAAAAAATATTATGACAACCACAATTTCAATTTCTTCCAAATTTTTAGAGTTCTGTATCATGCAAAGAGTAAACAAAAGCTCAAAAAATTCTTCAAGAGTAATCAAAGATATGAATAGATGTTTCAAACAGTTAAGAGCGGATGGAAGCTTTGTTGGTATAAATTCAGTTGATCCAATATCGACTTACGAATAAAATGATAAAGATCAAAATGCCAAAAAGAGAAGTACATGTATGGAAATACAAGTGAAATGAAGCAATATTACCCCAAAATGATCCCAGCTGAAATACTCGAGAGCAGGAATAGATGAAAAAATATTGTCAAAATCATCTTTTTCCTCTAGAACTAATTCTTTAGGCTCATACAGGATATTGGAAATAAGAGGGTACATTTCTTAGATACATCAATTGTATATCGCCATGAAAGACAAATGATCTTAGCTTAGGAGCAATAATAATAAGGGGGTACCAATTGTCTATGACTTATAGAACCAAATCCTCAAGCAATGAGAAATTAGAGATCAAACTTGCAAACGTATTCGAAGATAATATTACAAAATTTCTAATTTTAGGCTAATAAACTTATTTAATAACTGAAAGAAATATGTAACATTGATTTCACATTCCATGAGAAACAAATGCCTCAATGTTGAACAAACAAAAAAGAAATAAGTGACGTTATATGGTGGATAAGTAAATGGATGTTTAAGGAAGAAATGTTGAATGAAATATTGGTGGAGCAAATGTATAAAATGATATACATTAGGACATACCTTTAGACTACTTATGTCAAGGGTAACTTTCATTGTTAATCCTATATGAAACCTGAGAAACAATCGAGAATAGGAATATATCAAATTTTAGGGAATATCAAGTCCTCTGGTGTTTCCCAGACCTTTTGATCAAATATCATCTCTTGAATTCTACAGCAACTATATCGCCAATCCTCAGAAAATGTATTAGTTCTTAAAACATCTAAAAAAGATAACTTATTTAGAATGTCATCAATTAAATGAATGGGATGGTTGTAGTTTATCAGGAGAAGGTAAATGTAGTCTTTGTTCATCTGGAGGCATGATAATATGTAGAAAATAGGCAATAATACAATTGGCAAGGTCCGTGTATATGCTACACGACCAACAAATAAATGTTCATCGCCTTTATTCAATTAACATGTCACAACTCTAATAATTAAAGAAAAGGTGCATAATTTGTAGATGTCATTTGCTTTGATTTCTTTAATTTGCAACTATTGATGTAAAATTCTATGGCTTAGGTTAAATAAAACACATATAAAGTATTTTTGTATATAATTTTAAGAGAACTTAAAGATTTAAATTAGTGATGTTATACTTATTGTACAAGAAAATAGAGTATTGAGTTCTTTCATCAAAAAACTATATGAATGACAAGTGTTTATCGTACCATTATAAATCAATCGATAACACTTGAAACTTTCTTCAACACTAAAGGAGTCATTTGGTAGTATATATAAAAATAGTATTTGTATTAAATTTTAGTACAATGGTTGACTGCAAATTAAACTTTGGTACAACTAATATTAGTATTACAATTAACATTTTTTTAGAATATATGACCCTTAACATTTTTTACAAGAAACAGAAAATAATAATTAGTTAACTGCACACTTAATTTAAATATTTTGGTGAAAGAGAATAAAAAATACATCATGAAATTTAATTTATGTAAAATCTATTAATAAGAACACCAAAATCATGTGAAATAATATTATTTTGTTAATGCAAAGATTCATATCCACAGACTTAATTAAACCGAAAACAGTCAAGAGTTTATTATTAAACAAGGTGATAATTATTATTTAAGACTAAGCCATAATTCCATATGTCTTTAATCTATGTTTTATCAATATAGCATAATTATTTCTTAATAGTGTAATTATTATAAAAACTATACTTTTCTTAATAGTGTAATTATTTGAAAACTACAATCTTAAGAGGAAACATGTTTGACATAACTTAATTTTCTTGCTACCATTACACAATGAATCATAGTATACCATAGTTCTTTTTTGAAAAAACAAATATTACTATTATTATTTTTGATTCAGTTAGGGTTTCTTTAGAGGGTGGCTCAATGCCATTAAACATGAGGCATATGCCTTAGGCCCCCAAAATCGAAAGGAAATTTGTTTTAGTAAAAGTAAATTTAACTCACGCTTTTTGTAGCCAAAACAGAGAATTTTTAATTTATTTCTGAACTCATTTTTATGGATCAATTTATAAATTTCACTTCCACATGGTATACTTAAGATCATAAAATATAAAACTATTTTTATCAAAAAGAAAGAAATAGCTTGAATCTCACATCAAAAAAGTAATATAAATTTATGCCTCAAACTTATTTTTGGATTTCGACCACTAATTAGATTGAAGTGCCACTGAGTTTACTTATTAATTATCTGTACTATGTAATGTTAAAATTTTAACTTAAAAAAATAAATATGTTGAATATTGATTAATTTTTATTTTATTCATATTTTTTAATTGTCATTTGCTTTCAACAGTCTCTACACCACCTTAACACCAAAAAAAGGTGTATTCATTACATTGAAATAGTTCTAGGAGGTATTAGGACATGTAAAGAAAACGTGTTATCCTTAAATTTTCGATCATAGATCAAAAGAGTATTTATGTTTTTTTTATTAAAAAAAAATAATACGTAAAACTTGATTATATTTTTCCAAAACTTTTTCCTTACATGATGTATTGAATCTATAAAAAAAATAGTGTTGTAGTTTATTAAATGTCTATTCTTAATACAGTATTCTTTCTTCAATATTAATAGTGTTTGTATAAATTCTTATGTCATAATAGAAAATAAACATCATTGTCTATAACAAGCAGAAATGAGCTTAAAAATTGAAGACTTCAGGTGCACCAATAAACTTAAAAGAAATATTGGTTTAAGCTAGATTCAGACCCTAGTTTTGTAATTGATTTCTCTAGCACAATGATAGCTCTACACTCATTAAGAGTGCACTGTTAATTATATCTTTTTTATTGTCTGCACTCACACATATGAATGTGGGTTACACTACCAAAAAATATTGGTTAACGATGAAATCAATTCTGTCACTATATAACGACAGATTTGCAATGAATCAGTCATTTTGTTGTAAAAATTACAAAGAATTTGTTCAGTTATAACATAGTAACGGATTGGCGAAGGAATATGGTTTTTATCACTAAAGAATAGCAGGAAACTTTGGCACCTTAAATTTCGCTAAGAATTTTGCAACAAAGTAGTTGTTACAAATTTAATAAAATATTGTGATAGAATGAATGAAGAAAAAGTTTTGCTTCAATTATAAATATATTTTAATGGAATTTAAATTATATAATGACAGAAATTTTTATCGCTACAATTAAATGTAGGTTATTATATTTGTTTCTAGCGACGGATGTCATAATCTGTCACTAAGTTGTTGCTAGTTTATTTACCAAGTAACACTCTTCAGTCCATAGAAAACAAAAAAAGAAAACAGAATATTATAATCCCTAAAAATATGGTTTTCTTGGAAGATCAGCAGCTGAGAGATTCTCCCATCTATCAGGTATTGCTCTCGTCCCTTCTCCTTTCGATTTCTCCCTTCACCTTCTCCTTTCTATTGCTTCTACCTTAGGTGAAAGGTGAAATTTTTCTTGTCTTCTTAATCTTTATGTGAAAGGTGAGCTTCTTCTATTTGTAATTTCTCTTTTTTCATCTGTTCGGTGAGCTTCTAGTGCGGTGAAGAGGAGGATGTTGACTTCTATTTGGTGAAAAATAACTCGGGGAAGAGAATGGGGTTATCAGGGAAGACCATTAGTATTTTGGAAACTTTCTTGGATACGTGATGTTAAGCTAATGATGCACACATAATGAGATTCCTGTATCTATTTATTGTATGTTCTCCTCTGATTTGCACTTTTAGTTGGTACCGTGTTTTCAAAGCAACAACTAGTTAAAAAGTCTTAAGTTTTTCTCAGAACACTTAATGATAGTGAATTCAAATAAAGATTATACTAAGTACTTCTACAGATTTAATGCTTATTTGGTTTTACATTGCTTTTCGCAACATAAAACTTTTGCTATTTTCTAACACAACATCTCTTTCCTCTCTTTTTTGAACATGTGCTATGTGTTAGGTTGTTGGGTTTAAGAGAGAACCCATTAGTTTAACTTATCAGGAAAAAAGAGGAAGAATTAACTTATCATTTTGCTCCCCTTCTTTCTCCTCATCTCTTGTCTCGTCATTTTCTACCTCATCATATTTAGTCAATTTGGCAATATCATCGACAACATCATTATCATCTACCACATCAATAGCTTCTAGGTATATTAGTTCCGACAGCTGGGCATAACCTTCACTTAATCATTCCTCACGAAAGCGGCATTTCAAGAATTATCTATTTCATTCATGCAACTTTTTATGTAAGATCAACTCATTAAGCTTTTCATCAACCTGCAAAAATAAAACAATATAGCTTTTAAAAAATGACATGGATTTCCATAAAATCTCAAGACAACTAGTTACAGTTAAGACACTTGGAAAAATATTTACCTCTTCTTATTCCTCCTCAACTGGAGGAAGCCAAAGTGGCCTGCCTATTGAGCAATTTATTCTCCTTGCTTTATGCACTCGTTGGTAGAGAATATTCCTGGTTCCATCTGTTGGTAGACCTTGTGCTTCTAGTTCATCCATTAATTCTGATACAATCATTTTAACAAAAACTTTTGGTTTGAAGGCACTGTGTTCAGGTCATTTGATAACTTTCCTCAATCTCTTGTTAATACGTATGTAATCATACTAGGATATTTTCCCCAGAATTGAAGGTCCTTCATTGAGTTAGGTTGTTAAAAGCTTCCGGTGGTGCAACCTCCACTCTTCAAATCAACTTTGCTCAAAGGGGTTTCCTTGGAATTGAAATATATAGACCATCTGGCATCAGTATCTAAAGGAGTTTTTCCCCTTCTTGGGACCCATCATATACGTCACTTTTGAGTCCATCTTCAGCACCATACCTTAATGTTACGACAAACTAAATTACATCTTATAGTGGAAAACCAAATCTAGAAATTAAAGCAAAACATTATCATAATAAACCTAGGGAAAATCAAGGAATGTACAAACAAACAGTTAGAAAAAAACACCCATTAAACATGAAATAGGACATGGCGGTCCATTATTAGTACAATTACCACGCCCACTATCTAGAAAAGCTAATAAATGTGAACTTTCTATCAAAAAAGAAAAGAATAGATGTGATAATAATGTGCACCTGGAGGTAAAAAAAGATCATGAATTAGAGGTTATCTAATCTTCCTATAAATATTCCAAAAACCCCAAAATATAGGACGTGTAATTTTCGTAAAAATGGTTAGTTTCCTCAATTGTAAAACATTAGGAATTATCAGCTTGTCGTTGGAGTTGTATCTATTGGTGCAATTTTATCCTGTTTTAATCTTTTAAATTTTTTTATATAATTTAAATGTTCTTTTAATGCAATTCTAGTGTCGTATGAGATAGTGTAACAACCTGTTTAGTCGATTCGAGCAGTAGAACTACTTTTGATAAAAACTGACTAGGTCGACGGATTACGCGACGGACCGTCATGGTCACGACGGACCGTGATGGACTAAATCTTCCCATACTTGCGTAATTTCTTCTGCTGCTCTCCTCATTACCCTCGACGACAGGTAGGACGAACCTTCATAGGCAGGACAGTCCGTTGAGGGTCTTCGTTCCAAAATACTTCAAATCTGAAATCTAGGTACTGGGATAGACTCTCTGAACTTCGTGACGGAACTGCAGCACGGACCGTCGTAGATACTACGGACCGTCACAAATTGCGTAACCTCACTACTGAATTTAACTCTCTGAACTTTGTGACGGACCTGCATGACAGAATGTCATAGATACGACGGGCCGTCACAAGCTGCGTAACTCCACCCTGGGTCGGATTTCTGCTAAAATTTAAATGGGTGTTTTGGACTAATCATGATTATAATTATGAAATTAGTGGGGTAAGTTCAATAATTTATTTACTTTGGGGTTAAAGAAGATAATAGGGAAATAAATAGTGGGTTACTTTTATCATAATGGATTATATGATAATTAGGGTAAAAGAAAAGGAATCTGCAGAAGAAAAATAAAAAGAACAGAAAGGGAGAACGAGCAGGAGAGAGAGAACGAAGAAGAAAGTAAGTGATTTAGACATCAGATTGAAAAGGTTCAAAGGCATTGGAGAGGTAGCTTGCTTGATCACGATTCTTCGGTGGAGGTAGGTTATGGTTTATTTCTATTTGATAGATAAACTCTTAATAGAGATTGATATGTATTGAGTGATATTGTAAAATCCCCTATGTACTTGATTGTGTAGTTGTATGTTTTTGACTGTGTGGTTTGTGGTTGGCCTAAAATTATGAGACTATTGAATTTTTAATCTTGAACTCTCTCTATTAAGATGATGCCTTGACAAAAAGAATACTTGATGAAATAAAATAATGAGAAAAAATGGATCGGAGTGTGACGTTCCGACACGGTAATATTGGATCGGAGTATCACGTTTCGACATATATTAGGGGATCGAAGTGTCACGTTCTGACACGGTATATGGGATCGGAGTGTCACGTTCCGACACGATAATAATTAAGAGAAGGAATCTTGAATTAGGTTAATATTCTCAAATTTGAAGAACCTATTTCCCGAATGAGTATGGTGTGGAGGCTTGAGTCCTCATAGGTGTGCTTGGAGTTGTTGGCAATGGTTCTTGTACTTGTTGCTTGTCACCTGTTAAGTATTGTGGTTGATTTTATATTATTATTTGGTATATATTGCTTTCTATTTTGAGTTGGCCGATGATACCTACACAGTACGTGTTCCTTGTACTGACCCCTACTTGTATTTTCTTCTTGTTGTTTTGTGGAGTGCAGCAAGTGCACCATCGACTTCGACTCGCCCTCAACTCTATCCAGTCTCCAGCACATCAGACTTCAGGGTGAGCTATTATTCATAGCTCGAACTGGATTCTCTCCCTCCTGTCTTGATGTTTTTGAAGTTCGGACATGGACCATTTTTTTTACTTATTTTAGCTTCTTAAATACTCTTAGATTTAGAAATTTAAGGATAGATGTTCTTGATGTGATGACTTCCAGATTTTGGGATTAATAAATATTAAACTTTAGAAGTTTATTTAATTGATTACGTTAATATGTTTTGGATCTTCCGGAGTATTTTTACTACTCATAATTGATATACTGGTAAATGTTGGGGTTTAGATTTGTTGGTTCGCTCACCTAGGAGGATAAGTGTGGGAGACACTTGCGGCTCATTTTGGGTCGTGGCAAACTTGGTATCAGAGCGTTAGGTTCTTTGGTCTCATCACAGAAGAACGAGTCTAGTAGAGTCTTGAGGAACGGTAGGGGGACGCCCTTACTTTTCTTTGAGAGGCTATAGGACTTTAGGAAAACTCCATTCTTTCTTTCTTTCGTGCTATTATTGGATCCAATTGGTATCTAGGTGATACAAATTGGTATCTGACATCCTCACTCTATTTTGCAGATGGTTAAAACTAGAGCAACAACTGTGCAAACACAAACACCGGCAAGACAGGGTGCGTATTAGCCAACCATTGGGGCTGTAGCTCGAGGAGGAGCAATGGCAAGAGGTCCTGGTAAAGGTCGTAGGAGAACACCCTCTAGGGGTAAAGGACAACCACCCGGTCCAGCTAGTAACAGGGCGGTGACTCCTCCACCGACTGATGAGGTAGTGAGAGAGGGTGAAGATGGGGAAAACTAGCAGGTTCAAGATGGGGAATTACCACCCCAGCCTACCCCAGAGATGATTAACAAGGTTCTTACTTATCTTAGCGAGTTATCTGATCAGGGCTAGACACCTCCTGTGTTTTCTGCACCAGCACCTCAGGTTCCGAGGGTACAACATGCAGCTGCTGTGGCTCCCCGCATGGATGCCTCATTGGAAGTAGGCACGTTTCCTCGATTGACTACAGGGTCTATAATGACGAGTGATCAGCATGAACTTTTCACTAAATTCTTAAAGTTGAAACCTCCAGTCTTCAAGGGTGCTGAATCTGAGGATGCCTATAATTTTCTTGTTGATTGTCATGAGCTGCTACATAATATGGACATAGTAGAACGATACGGTGTTGAGATTGTGACCTAGCAGTTTCAGGGGAATGCCAAAATGTGGTGGCGGTGGTATGTTGAGTGTCAACAAGCACAGGCACCACCTATGAGTTAAAAATCATTCTCTAGCTTATTTATGGACAAGTATATACCCCGGACTTTTAGGGACAAGAGGAGAGATATCTTCCTGAGCCTAGAGCAAGGCAGAATGTCTGTTACTGCTTATGAGGATAAATTTCGCGCACAATCAAGGTATGCCACCCAGCTTTGCTTCAGTCCACAAGAGCGGATTCGCCGTTTTGTGAAAGGATTGAGGTAAGATTTGCAGATCCCAGCCTTACAGGTAGCTGCTGCAGCAAAATCCTTTCAGGAAGTGGTTGATTTTGTGATAGAGTTTGAGGGGGCAAAGCCAGACGACTTCAACATGGCATCGACATCTAAGAAGTTCCGTAAGGGAGGTGAGTTTAGTTGTTCTTACTCTAGAGGGCAGAGTTCAGGAGGTTACCCAGCCCGTCCTATTCAGTCTTCACTACAGGCTGTAGATGGGGGTCCATCGCAAACCAGTCAGCATTTTTCTGAGTTTGGAGGTTATCCACAGACTTCACCATTCTCATAGAGACCTTTGCTTTACTCCAGAAATTGTTATGGATGTGGAGAGACTGCACATATTAGGAAATATTGTCTAAAACAGTGTTACAGACCCCCAATAGCTAGAGGTAGAGGTGGTCATGGTAGGGGCCGCCATTCTGAAGGACGTGGTGGCCAAGGTAATGATGGTCATCAAATCAGTCGGGGTGGCGAGCAAGTTGGAACTAATGCAGCGCAACATGGTAGGGGCAACGGGCAGACAAGTGATAAGGCACATTGTTATGCTTTCCCCGGGAGGTCTGAAGTAGAGACATCAGATGTTGTTATCACAGGTAATCTTTTGGTCTTTGATTGCATGGCTTCTGTATTATTTGATCCTCGATCCACATTTTCATACGTATCTTCCTCATTTGCTACTGGTCTTGATTTATATTGTGATTTGCTTGATATGCCTATTCGTGCCTCTTCTCCTGTGGGTGAGTCTGTGATAGTTCAGAAGGTGTATAGGTCTTGTCTTGTGACTTTTATGGGTAGCAATACTCATGTAGATTTGATTATTCTAGAGATGGTTGATTTCAATGTAATTTTGGGTATGACTAGGCTTTCTCCAAATTTTGCAATCTTAGATTGTAATGCTAAAACTGTGACATTGGCCAAGCCTCGGATAGATCCGCTAGTGTGGGAGGGTGACTATTTTCCCACTCCAGTTCATATCATCTCTTTTCTTCGTGCAAAGAGAATGGTTAGTAAGGGTTGTTTAGCTTTCTTGACACATCTCAGGGATGATATTCCCAAGTACCTTCAGTTGAGTCAGTCTCGATAGTCTGTGATTTTCTGGAAGTGTTTCCTGCAAACCTTCATGGTATGCGACAAGATAGGGATAATGATTTTTGTATTGATCTGGAGCCGATTACTCGCCCCATTTCCATACCCCCTTCGAGAATGGCTCCAGCTAAGTTAAGGGAGTTAAATGCCCAACTTAAGGAGTTGTTAGGCAAAGGTTTTATTAGACCAAGTGCATCCCCTTGGGGTGCTCCTGTTTTATTTGTGAAGAAGATGGATGGAAGATTTCGGATGTGCATAGAGTACAAGCAACTGAATAAGTAACTATTAAGAACAAGTATCCTATTCCTTGCATTGATGATTTGTTCGATCGGTTACAAAGTGCTTGTACCTTCTCAAAAATTGATTTGAGACTTGGTTATCATCAATTGAAAATACGGGCAGCAGATGTACCAAAGACTGCTTTTCGAAGCATGTATGGGTATTATGAATTCTTAGTAATGTCTTTTAGGCTTACGAATGCCCCTGTTGCATTCATGAGCCTGATTAACGGGATTTTCAAGCCATATGTGGATCTCTTTGTTATTGTATTTATTGATGATATACTGATATACGCAAAGAGCAGGAAAGAACATGAGGAGCATTTGAAAATTGTATTGGAATTGTTGAGGGAGAAAAGGCTTTATGCCAAATTCTCCAAGTGTGAGTTTTGGCTAGATTCAGTGTCCTTCTTGGGGCACGTAGTTTCTAAGGATGGAGTGATGATGGATCCTTCTAAGATTGAAGCAGTGAAGAGTTGCGTAAGACCTACTAATGTTACAGAGGTAAGGAGCTTTGTTGGTTTATCTAGCTAATACCGTCGATTTGTCAATGGATTCTCTTCTGTTGCTTCCCAATTGACAAATTTGACTAAGCAGAATGTTCCATTTGTATGGTCGGACGAATGTGAAGAAAGCTTCCAGAACCTCAAGACCTTGTTGACTACTGCACCAATTCTTACCTTGCAAGTGGAAGGTTAGAATTTCATTGTTTACTGTGATGCATCTTATTCTGATTTAGGTGCAGTGCTAATGCAGGAGAGAAATGTAATTTCTTATGCTCTGAGGCAATTAAAAGTGCATGAACGTAACTATCAAGCCCATGATTTTGAATTGGCTGCAGTTGTGTTTGCATTAAAGAAATGGAGACATTATCTATATGGTGTCAAGTGTGAAGTCTATACAGATCATCGTAGTTTACAGTATGTCTTTACTCCAAAAGATTTGAATTTCAGGCAGAGGAGGTGGATGGAACTACTGAAGGACTATGATATTACTATTTTGTATCACCTAGGAAAAGCTAATGTTGTGGCAGATGTTTTAAGTAGAAAAGCAGGGAGCATAAGAAGTCTAGCCCACTTACAGGTTTCTAGACGCCCATTCGATAGAGAGGTTCAGACTCTGGATAATGACTTTATGAGGCTGGAAGTGCTAGAGAAGGGAGGATTTTTGCCCTGTGTGGAGGCAAGATCTTCTTTTCTTGACAAGATTAAGGGAAAACAGTTTACTGATGAGAAGCTGAGCCGAATTCGAGATATGGTAATACGAGGAGAGGCTAAAGAGGCAATAATTAATGAGGAAGGCGGTTTGAGAATTAAGGGAAGGGTATGTGTGCCCCGTGTGATAATTTGATTCACACTATTCTTACAAAGGCTCATAGTTCAAGGTAATCTATACATCCTGGTGCAACCAAGATGTATCGTGACCTAAATCAACATTGTTGGTGGAGTAGAATGAAGCGTGACATTGAAGATTTTGTTGCCCAATGCCCAAATGGTCAGCAGGTAAAGTATGAACACCTGAGGCCCGGAGGAACACTTCAGAAAATGCCCATTCCTTAATGGAAATGGGAAAGAATTGCAATGGATTTTGTGGTTGGTCTTCCAAAGACATTGGGTAAGTTTGATTCTATTTGGGTAATTGTTGACAGATTAACTAAGTCTGCTCACTTCATTCCGGTGAAGGTGAATTACAATGCAGAAAAGTTAGCAAAACTCTATATCTCAGAAATTGTTCGATTGCATGGAGTTCCACTTTCCATCATATCTGATAGAGGTACGCAATTTACTTCTATGTTTTGGAGAACATTGAATGCTGAATTAGGTACTAGGTTGGATCTTAGTACCGCATTTCACCCTCAGTCCGATGGTCAGTCTGAGCGAATGATTCAGGTGTTGGAGGATATGCTTCGTGCATGTGTGATAGAATTTGGTGGTCATTGGGATAACTTCTTACCCTTAGCAGAGTTTTCATACAATAATAGCTATCAATCAAGTATTGATATGGCTCCATTTGAGGCACCGTATGGGAGGAGATGTAGGTCTCCCATTGGTTGGTTTGATGCATTTGAGGTGAGACCATGGGGTACCGATCTTTTGAGGGAATCGTTAGATAAAGTAAAATTCATTCAGGAGAAGCTTCTAGCAGCTCAGAACAGGCAGAAAGAATATGCCGATCGAAAAGTTAGGGACTTGGATTTTATGGAGGGTGAATAAGTCTTGCTGAAGGTTTCACCCATGAAAGGGGTGATGCATTTTGGGAATCGAGGTAAACTTAGTCTGAGGTATATTGGTCCATTTGAAGTTTTGAAGCGCGTGGGCGAGGTGGCTTATGAATTGGCATGGCCTCCAGTACTATCAGGAGTGCACCCTGTATTTCATGTGTCTATGCTGAAAAAATACCATGGGATGGAAACTACATTATTCGTTGGGATTCAGTTCTTCATGATGAGAACTTGTCTTATGAGAAGGAGCCTTTTGCTATTTTAGATAGAGAGGTCCGGAAGTTGAGATTAAAGGAGATTGCATCTATCAAGGTTCAGTGGAAGAATTGGCTAGTTGAAGAGTCCACTTGGGAGAATGATGCTGATATGCAAGAAAGATATCCACATCTTTTTACAAATTCAGATACTCATTCTCGCCCTTGCTTTTCTTCCTGTGATCTATCGAGGACGAACGATGGGTAAATTGGTATCTATTGTAACAACCTGTTTAGTCAGTTCGAGTAGTAGAACTATTCTTGATAAAAACTGTCTAGGTCGACAAATCACATGACGGACTGTGATGGACTCCGTCGTCCCATACTTGCGTAATTTCTACTACTGCTCTCCTCATTATCCTCGACGACAGGTTGGATGAACCGTCATAGGCACGACAGTCCATCGAGGGTCTTCGTTCCAAAACACTTCAACTCTAAAATCTGGGTACTGGGATCGACTCTCTGAACTTCACGACGGAACTGCAGCACGGACCTTCGTAGATACGACGGACCGTCACAAGTTGCGTAACATCACTACTGAATTTAACTCTCTGAACTTTGTGACGGACCTGCAGGACGGACCGTCATAGATACGACGGGCCGTCACAAGCTGCATAACTCCACCCTTGGTCGAATTCCAACTAAAATTTAAATGGGTGTTTTGGACAAATCATGATTATAATTATGAAATTAGTGGGGTACGTTCAATAATTTATTTACTTATGGGTTAAAGAAGATAATAGGGAAATAAATAGTGGGTTAATTTTATCATAATGGATTATATTATAATTAGGGTAAAAGAAAAAGAATCTGCAGAAGAAAAATAAAAAGAACAGAAAGGGAGAACGAGCGAGAGAGAGAGAGCGAAGAAGAAAGCAAGTGACTTAGACTTCAGATTCGAAAAGTTGAAAGGCATTGGAGAGGTAGCTTGCTTGATCACGATTCTTCGGTGGAGGTAGGTTATGGTTTATTTCTATTTGATAGATAAACTCTTAATAGCGATTGATATGTACTGAGTGATATTGTAAAATCTCCTATGTACTTGATTGTATAGTTGTATGTTTTTGACTTTGTGGTTTGTGGTTGGCCTAAAATTATGAGACTGTTGAATTTCTAATCTTGAACTCTCTCTATTAAGATGACGCCTTGACAAAAAGAAGACTTGATGAATAAAAATAATGAGATAAATGGATCGGAGTGTAACGTTCCGACATGGTAATATTGGATCGGAGTGTCACATTCCGACACATATTAGGGGATCGAAGTGTCACGTTCTGACACGGTATATGGGATCGGAGTGTCACGTTCCGACACGATAATAATAAAGAGAAGGAATCTTGAATTAGGTTAATATGCTCAAATTTGAAGAACCTATTTCCCAAATGAGTATGGTGTGGAGGCTTGAGTCCTCATAGGTGTGCTTGGTGTTGTTGCCAATGGTTCTTGTAGAGTAGTTGCTTGTCACCTGTTAAGTATTGTGGTTTATTTTATATTATTGTTCAGTATATACTGCTTTCTATTTTTAGTTGCCCGATGATACCTACTCAGTACGTGTTCCTTGTACTGACCCCTACTTGTATTTTCTTCTTGTGGTTTTGTGGAGTGCAGCAAGTGCACCATCGATTTCGACTCGCCCTCAACTCTAGCCAGTCTCCAGCACATCAGTTTTCAGGGTGAGCTATTATTCCTAGCTCAGACTTGATTCTCTCCCTCCCGTCTTGATGTCTTCAAAGTTCGGACATGGACCATTTTTTTTTACTTATTTTAGCTTTTTAAATACTCTTAGATTTAGAAAATTGAGGATAGATGTTCTTGATCTGATGACTTCCAGATTTTGGGATTAATAAATATTAAACTTTAGAAGTTTCTTTAATTGATTACGTTAATAAGTTTTGGATCTTCCGCAGTATTTTTACTACTCATAATTGATATACTGGTAAATGTTGGGGTTTAGATTTATTGGTTAGCTCACCTAGGAGGATAAGTGTGGGTGCCACTCGAGGCTCGTTTTGGGTCGTGACAGAGAGAAACTATTAATAATGTTTGGATACAATTCAATTGTTATTTTTAGGCTTTTCTGGTGCAATTTTAGTCTTGTTTTGGTATAATTCTAGTGTTTTTTTATCGTGACTCTAGTGTAGTTATTTTTTATGCGACTATAGTCCGGTCTTAATGAGAATTTATTTTTTTTGTTTAGTGTAATGAAACCTCGATCACGTACTCTCCAATATAATACATCATAAAAGCTTGATGTAGCATATTGAGGGCACCTGACTCGAGCTAGATTCCAAAAGTTAATCCTCAACATCTATTTAACCTACTCACGGCTATGGATTTCTCCCCACATAGAGTATGATAAATATCTGTATGGGTCGATCACTGGTGAACTAAGCGAGTATTTAGGTAGTGTGTTGTGGAGGGGGATTTCCGTGAATAGTTAGTTGTCATTGTCTTTGTTTTAGACTTCCCCATTAGCATATAATTATTGACCACATACGTGCAACAAAGAGTCCAAACCCCATTCTTTCATAATGCTAATACTCTGGGTACTACTTTTGCTGGTGTGAGAATAATTATATGTTCCCAATAATCTGCGAGTATAATTGTCAATGTGGGTGCTGTAGATAGTTCATCTTTTTGTAACGACGTAGTTCTTTAATTCTTAAAAGCTTGTGTATTTTCTGCATTCTCCTTCAAAATTTTGTTTGTTCCATATCTTTAATACTTTCTCATTTTCTCAAGTTATTATAGGAAAAATATGAAGAAACATTAAAGGAAAAAATATTTTCAGAAACTCATATTGATCAATATGAAGGATATTACTAAGCTCTGAGGGATAAAAGAAAAGAAGAATATTGTGTCTTGGATTTGAAGCAAAATATTAATATGAGCAGAATCTTTGTGGCACATCGTCATTATAACTTCCATGTCTCAATCAACATCGACAACAAATATGGACGAGTTTGTAATGAAAATTACCCATGCACTAACTAGTCATCATTTTTCTATTATTGTTTAGTAGGTGCAAGAATCGATTACTCCATTCGGCAATCCATCGACTACGGCACCCATGCCTCCTGCTAGTAATAAGGATGAGGTTGATACCTCAATTTTAAGTTGATACCCCCACAACTTATGTTTTTTTAACGTCATACTTTTCGGAAACTACAAATTGCGCGTAGTAACATTTTGATGAACACATGTTCTTTAAGAGTACTTGATGGTTTTCTTTCGGTATTTTTAACTAAAAATATGTGGTTTTGGAGTTCTCTATTTATATATCATGAATCGTCTATGAGTATTATAATATATGAATGTTTGTAAATTTTGGAGTATTTAGTAATTAATTTAATTTATTTTCAGCAGTGCATATTTAAATAACCAAATAAAATTAGTAGAACAATTTTTAGCAACAAATTTAGCAGCAAAACTATATAAATATAATGACGAATGAGTCCGTTGTAAACATGTGGCGACGTTTTGTCACTATTAAATCGCTAAACTTCTGACGAAACACCATTTTTCGTCATAGAATTATGAAATTAGAAATCAAATTATGTCAATATAATGATGTCTAAGTCCATCGCTAACATATGGAAACAGAAATGATTTGTCATAAGGACGTCGTCAAGCTTGTGAGGAAATTTAGTTTTCGTCACTAAGAGGTTACAAACGAGCATAATAGCAACAGTGAACACTTCGTTGCTAATCCATTGCTAATCATGAGTAATTAAGGATTTTCATTATCTAGTGACGGATTATGTCCGTCGTTAAACACTATTTTTTTGTAACGTCAGCCTCTCATAACAAGATAAAGTTGCTTAATTAATAAAAACTCTTAATTCAAGTTCCAGCCTCTTATATGGCATGTAAAAGCATAAACATTTATTCTATTAAATAAATTAATATATATACATACCATGATTTTGAAGGAGTGTACTTGAGTCAAAAAACGAAATCAATCTCCCTTTACCCTATCTTACGCTAATATAACTTTCGTGATTGAATCGAGTGCCGGTAGTAACCCTGATTAACATTAAAGGACCAATTTATAGAATATCACGGAAAATGTAATTGTTTTTTTTACGCAACATGTAATCTAATAAAATGGTGAAATCTATTTAATTATTAAAATAAAATAAAACTTATATGGTAAAACTTATTTATGATATGTAATTATCATATTAGTAATATTAGTAGTGAATGCTAAAAAAAATTAACGTTTATAGCCAATCTTTTTATTTTATAGAAAAATTATAAATACACGTGTCTATCTACAATTTGGTTTTAATATTAGGCATTTCTAGGCTAATCTTCATTTGCAAAGTTAAATCGCGACTCATCCAATAGAGGATAACAATCTGGTAGTTTTTTTTATTAGTTTTCTTGTGTAGGTGCATGTGTTTCACTTATTCTTATTCTATTTTAATCTAAGGCATTAGTAGAGACGGTAATTGAGTGAATTGGATAAATTTTATGTCAATCATTATGGGTCAAGACAACAAACAGGTCAAGATCAAATACGAACTGAATTTAATTGGAACAATATCTATTGAGCCAAAACGGGATAGATCATCAGTACCCGCTCAACCTATGCCCGATATCTCAAAGACACACTTATACTATACTAAGTACCTATACTCCTTCAACTTATTCTATAAATAGTTTTCGACCCCTTTTCGGCCTACGTGGCACTAGTTTGAAAAAAGTCAACACGCGCTGGACCCCGAAAGATAGTGTCACGTAGGCCAAAAAGGGGTAGAAAATTATTTATAAATAAGTTCAGGGCAATAGGACTCTACTATCGTATAAGTTTGGCTCTAAGATTTCGGAAATAGGTTTGGGAGGTAATTATGCATTTTCCTTATAAAAAATTCATACTAATACAAACCCTATAACTTTTTCATGGTGTTCTAAAAAATTGTAATTAAACCAGTCAAAATTAAATGCCTTACAATGTAAATGGCCATTTATATTGACGAATTTAAAATATATATATGAACATTGAAAAAAAAGTCTTATATATATCACATAAATGTTTTGTCAAGAAAATTCAAATAAATATACCTTCGACTCTTCTAGATTCGCCCTTACGTAAAAGTGGCTAAAATATAGGAATTTGTTCTCTATAATACTGAACAAATGATATCTCTTGGTATTTTCTAGATCGGTTATACATAAAAATGTCGATTTCTTATAATTAAAAAAATGCCACAAAATCAAAAAATTGATTTTGTAACTGAACTATTCAATTAAATTTACTATTTTGAGGTATTATTTATGACATGCAAAAAAAATTTATGTGGACTGAATTAGACGAATGAAAGTAAATTTTCAGTTACTTAATATACCTGCCAATTTCTCTAAATAAACAATCACATTAATTTTTTAGTCTTTTTCCACGTTTATTTATGTGATATTAAGTTTTTTTAAAAAAAAATCTTTTCATAGTCCTACATTAATTTTTCACTTTATTATAGTTAATTCTTCAAATCATTTTGGTCTCATTTATCCTTTAAATTATTCCTTTATTATTTTTGTAAATGTATTCAAGTATCTAAACATTCAAAAGAAAATTCTTAAAGTGCAAATTAATTAAATTTATCAATTTTATTTATGAATTCTTATAATGAGAAAAATAAAGAACTAATATAAAATAAAAAAGACATATTTTAACTCTAAATTTTAATTAAATAATTTATAATCACATTAATATCTATGATTTCTATTACATGTCACATTTAAATTTTCTGTTCATTTTAATTTTTTTAAGTCAAATTAAATCCTGTCACGTAAATTGATACGTATAAGAAAATAAGGACCCTTCATAATTATTTGCCTCAACCCACCAACTCCATATTACATTTCTATAAAATTTAATGTAAGAAGAAAACCTCTCCCCCTTCTTCAGTACCCTCTCTCACTCCAGGGTAATGAATTGGAAGACTTCAAAATCATACAAATTTGTGTTCAGCAGGTGAAGGATAAAATGTGCTCAAAAGGTATTTGATACTTTTTTTTTGGATGTTTACAGTAATTATTGAGTTCTTGATAAGCTTAATATTTGGTCCCTTGTTGTGTTTAAAATATCAAATCTCTCCCAATTGGGTGATGTTAATTTTGTGAAATAGAAACCCTATCTTCCTCTTTGTACTTTTTTCGGGGTACATGTTGATTTTATGGGGATTTTGGAATGTTAAAAAAATCCTATTTAACTTTCTTTGTTTTTTTTTTTTTTTCGATGTTGATTTTACTGCATTACATTAATCAAATGTCAAACCTCACAAACAACGTTATAAGTAAAATAATGTGTACATGCTATCCTTTCTAGACCTATGGAAACATACTTTTTGTCTAGCTAGTAGAAATTCTTGTTTGCTATGGAATAAGTCAAGGTAAGATAAAGATGTGTATATGTTGGACATGATCCTGCCTCATATATGAAGAAGAAACTCGAGAAGCATCATCCAATTTGGGATTCATAAGTTAATTTTTATTTCGAAGTTATATTATATGTTGATTTCCATAGAAGAGGTTGAAACATTAAGTGGAAACTTACTTTTTGTTTGGTTAGTAAATATTTCTTGCTTGTTAAGGGATTATTCCAAGTTAGAACGAGAAATATGTTGGACATGTTTATTCCTTAAGTAGAAGCATCACTTATTTTAGTATTCTTGAGTTGATTTCGAAGTTATGTTGTGTGTTAAATTATCTAAGGTGAGCTTCAAGTATTGACGGAAACTCAGTTTTTTTATGGTCAGTAGGAATTTCTGGTTTGCTAATGGAGTAGTCTAAGTTAGACCGATAAGTATGGGTATGTTGGACATCAATACTAAAAGAATTGTATTTAGCGACGGATACTAGCAACGAATTTTATTACGTCAATATATAATGACGGATTTGCAACGGAAAAGACATTTTGTTGCAAGAATTGCAAAAAATATTTTGAGTTATGATATTGCGACGTATTGGCGAGGAAATATTTGTTTGCTCTCTAAAAATAAGAGCGAATTTTTGTCTCCGTAGTTTTCACTATCAATTTGGCAAGCAAGTAAGTGTGACCAATTTAATTAATATTCCGCGATAAAATAATGATGGAGAAAACGTTACTAAACTTAAAAATTTATTTTTATAAAATTTAATTTATATAGTGAGGAAAAATCCGTCTAAATTAAATCTAAATAAATATTTTCGCTAGCAACGGATATTAAAATCCATCACTAAGTTTGTTGCAAAGTTATTTTTTTTCCTAAGCTAAATCACTTCACTTTCCATTTTTACCAGAAGCTCTCATCTCTCAAAGTAAAGACTATGTAAGCTCTCTGATGAAACTTTCCTTCTCTAATGGCTAAAACTCCCATCTCATTCAATCATCATCTCAAAGTGAGTGCTCTAACTCTGAACTCCTTAAATATTTCATTTTGATCTAAAAAGTGAGCTGTCAAACTATCATATCTCTATCGCTTATCGGTTTGTGAAAATGGGAATTTTTAGATCTTAAATCTTTTCATTTAATTTAGTTTGACGTAATTTTGAGATGTGTTTAAATAGTAGTTTTGGTATTCAGAAAATAGGTTTTTTTTTTCGAAATAAGATTTTCTGAAAAATTGGGATTAGGGTTCAGCATTGCAGTGATTTACTTTTATTTTCTTTTGTGAAAGTAAATTGCCCACTGATTTGCTTAATTTTTTTTTTCTTATTGCAGCTAGCTTTTATTTTTTGTGACTACTAACTATTTCTTTACTCTCTCCGCTTAAAGGCATCTCTTTTTCTCCCCCTGCCACAACTACCTAAGAGTTTCTTGTAGTTTTTCATTTTCAATAAGAAATTTTTTGTGTAAACGATTGATTAAAAGTGAAGGGTGCAAGATATTGTATTTTCTCTTTTTGGGAATTGTTTTGGTGGTTTGGGAAGGTTAAAAGTGGTCATTGGGAGTGTTAGGATTTTGCAAGACAATTCTAATTTTTTTTATGAGGGGGTGTATTTCTTAAAATCACTAGAAACTTTTGGATTATAAGATTGAGTTACATACATATTTTTGTCACTGTTCAACGGATTGTAAAAATTAATTTTCTGTTGTTTATTGTGAATAATTTCCTAATAATTTCGTTTGGGCTCCAGATATGTGTTCTGCTTCACATTAATTGCAGCAATACTACTATCGTCATTTGCATTAGATTGCAAAGGAATTCTATCAATAGATTTAGGAACTTTACAAGAATGGTGATTAGTTCATCTTTTTGATAAATAATATTACTATTATATTGAATCTAGCTTAGAAGTTTCTTCTGTGGTAATTTTGGTTTTACGATATAAGAACCTTTGCCTTGTATGATATACGACTTCTTTTTTATTTTATAATCGGTATTCTGAAGTTGTTTAGCTGAGAATATATGAAAACAACCTCTTGCATTTGGGTGAATAAGATACAACCATATGACATAAAACATAGAAGCAATTTTCAATAAGCATGACTGTAATTTTGACCAAAAATTAGACACATTTATATAATAAACCAAATGAACAAGCAGAGAGGATCATGTTGAATAGAACATTGAATATGGTATTATAGGTGATAGAGAAGGATCACACAACATGGCTTCTCATAATAAGATAAATCACATACTCTTCAGGAAATTATAAATAACCTGTTTTGTTGTGGGGCTTGGTTTATACACTAAAGTCTAGGCTAAAAGTGTTAATTACACTGATTTGGTATGTTATTATCATTTGTGAATATGTTTGCTTGACGATAAGTAATTGAGACTCCATTATCAATGTTATTGGCTAAAGACACATGTTAAGTGCTTATGCTACTCAAGACAACAACTAATTCATATTATATGTTTAGTTGTTATTTTTTTCTATTGTTCTTGTTAATAACCAAGACGTTTGATACTTAAATATTCCAAGTATCTATTACTATAACATTATACATTGTATTTGGTCGTCATTCACTTGAATTAAGCCTTGATATTTATTTTTCCCACTTTATTTTTCTAAAGATATACTCTTAAGATAATTGTAATAATAATCGTCAACAGGAAGAATAGTAGTAATCGCCAAAGATTAATATTCTGAACTTTAACTTTTTCTTTGTTCATAATTGCTAGAGAAATATAATATGTACTTTAACTTCTTCATAGGGTTTATTTGTTAGAGGAACTGTTGTACTTATAGAGATAATTCATGTGATTGTCTTACAAGCTGTCTTTTTGAAACAAATATTCCTAATTTTGCTAGATTTTTTTGGTAGACAGATTTATCTGCCACTGTAATTAGGTATTTTAATTTTTTAAGATTTACTTAACCTCTACCTTAAGCTTAAAGTGTGTGCCAATTTGTTGTATGACTTGTTGCACCTTGTTCTTGGAAGTAGTGTTGCCAAGGTTAAATGTTTTTCTTTAATTGAACACTACACCATTTTCGGCCTACAACAACACCACGTAAGTGTAGACTAAACTAGTAAAAAGTGTGGCCTTTGATAAAAGGCTACACTTTTGGACATTCAGCAACACTTTTTAGGGGCTGCCCAAAAGAAGCGTATCCTTTGACATTAGGCAACACTTTTTAAATGTTGCCATCTTTGGCAACACTTATAAAGCATAGCCAAATATGTATAAGGGCACGCTTTGAAGACGTGCATTAGCAACACCTATTTTTTGTTACACTACACTTAAAAGCGTCGTCTTTTCAGATTTATTGGTCACACTTAAAAAGTGTTGCCTTTTATTGGTCATCTATTGCAACACTTTCAAAGTCTAACTTTTTATCTACCTAGAGCAACACTTACAAAGTGTAACTTCAAATTTTATAAGTCTACATGTAGCACAAAAATATATAATATATTTACATACATACAAGTGACCTAAAACACAAAATGAACTAATTAATCATTAAATTAAAGCTATATATTTCAAATAAACTTCGAGAAATATATCATGTACAACCAAAAGATAATATGTGTTGTGTACATACCCATACTTATACATCAATATTCTAAATGTGTACACAATAAATAAAATATGTATTTAAACTTTTACAATAGTTCAAAAACTCTTCATCATCCACTTAAAATTTGATCACCTCCATTTCCCTACACAAATAAGATATTGCATTAGGGTTCAAACTTCATAAGAAACTTTATAAAATATTTGGTGTTATACAATAACCATGATGCACGCAAACTAACGCAAACAACATTAACTGCTTGAATATCAATTCCTCTAGTTAACAAATTTGTTCCATCTAGAAAGAACACAAAATTAAGAAATTTAACAATTAATCAATTTGAAATTTTAGCTGTAACGGAAAGCGTGACGGACCGTCGTAGACATGACGGTTCGTCCTGCATGTTCGTGCAGAAGATCAGAGAAGTAGCATAACAAACTTCTTCAGCTGTAATGGAAAGTGTGACGGACAGTCGTAGCCATGACGGTCCGTCCTGCATGTTCGTCATGAAGATCAGAGAAGTAGCAGAAGAAACTTGCAAGTATCACAGTTCATGGGTATTACAAATAATTACATGATAATTTTTCAAGGAAAGATCAAGTATCACAGTTCCACAAACTTTTGGGACATAGAATTCACTAAAGGAAATCACAAAGTATCAAAAAAATGAGTTTACAATTAATGATGATGGAGTTGGATAATAATTTGATTAAATCCCATCACATACAAACACAATATAAAAGATCTAGTCATAGAGAACTCCAGACATAATCTCGGATTCACAGCAAAAAGGTACATTAGATCAACTTATCAAGAAAAATACAAATTATGTAGATGTAAGAAGAATCGCAAAGTAGTACAAGTCTGTGTAGTTCTAATTAAAATACAAATGTAGTAACACTTACTGGAACATGATAGCCACATCAAAGTAATCTTCTATCCAAAGTGGCATGAAACAAGTCAATACTAAATGCCGAGAAGGGGATATAAGTAGAACATGCTCTAACTTTACAAGGTACATTATGTAGAATGGTTCAAATATAAGTAGATTTTCATAGACAAGGTTTTCTCAACGTCAATACCACGTGCCCGTCATGACCACGACGGCCTCTCATGACTACTATGGCCCGTCGCGAGGTCCACGGTGGCCCGTCGCGAGGTCCACGGTGGCCCGTCGCGAGGTCCACAGCGGCCCGTCACGAGGTCCATGACGGCTCGTCGTGACCACGACGTCCCGTCGCGAGGTCCGTCGACCCAGCCGCGTTTTGACAGATTTCCTATAAAAAAAAATTTGAAGCATTTTCTTTCAATTTTAAAAAGGAAATCTTATGGAATAGCAGTTTACCCAGAAATCTTTGAAGAAAATCTTCTTCTTCAGCTCTCCAATCTTGAACAACGAAGCTGAGAGGAAAATCGTCTTCTTCAGTTCATGTTAAGAGAAATCGCAAGGCTTTTTGATTCTTCAGCAATAAAAATCCCAAACTAATCAATTACTTCTAAACACAAAACAAAAATTCAATTATTGACTATTTTTATTATTAGATGATTAGAAGAGAGTGAAAAGGAATTTAAGCTGTATGAAATGGGTACTTACGCTTGATGAAGTTTGTTTTAAGCTTCAGTTCTTCAATCATCGGCTCTTCTCTTTAGTCTTCAACGTCCTCTCTTCCATATCCATCTTCTACTCTTCGATTTAATGTTTTGGAGAAGAAAAATAGTGTGCTACTCTTCAGCTTTGGCAAAAAAAAAATGGGAGGGGGAGTTGAAAATGTTGGAGGGAATCAAAAAATTTAGTAAAATATTTGAAAATGTTTGAGGGAAACAATAGGCAACACTTCTATAGTTGTTTTTACAATTATAAAAATAGGACCCTTTAAAAGTGTGACCATATATATACATAATTGTTGCCATTTATTTTATACTATGACAACGCTTATAAAGTGTAGTCTATATCATTAAATGGTACACTTAATAAGTGTTGCCAATATTATCGTTGCGAAAAGTTAAAAAATTAGGCTACATTTAAAAAGTGTTCCCAAAAATATTTTAGGCAACACTTTTCAAGCGTTGCTCAGATTTAGTGTAGCCGTAGGCCTAAAATGGTGTAGTGGAAGGACTTGAGATTCATATTTTAACTTGGTAGTATCAGTAAGTTGGCTGAAATTAGAATGTTTTAGTATCTTGATTTGTATTAGAATGCGTCAATAGTTTTTAAGTTGACTGAAATTAGAATTTTTTAATAAGGAAATCTTTTTTCTAGATAAGTTAGTTTTTAAAATCTATTAAGCTTCTTTTTTTCCAGCTTTACCTATAAATAATTTCAGCAACTTATTTTGTCATGCCCCTGTGTATATTTTGGACAAATTTTTAATATAAATGAGAATCAATGACTTTCCAATATGCATGTTCTTAAAAATGTGCTTGTTATTGGAAGTAGTCCACGGTCAACTTGTGTTTGTTACGAAATGTTTCATTTATTTAAACATGAATAGGTACATGAATAATCTAGAGAATAGTTAGATGTTTTAGAGGTTGGATGGTTAAGGGGCTCTAAATTCAAGTTTTATAGATAACATTGATAAATTTATCCAATATGAATGTTCTCAATGAATCACATGAGTGGTGATAAAGTTACATGTCCATGTAAAAAGTGCTAAAACTTTAGATACTTGGAAGTTTAAATTGTTAAACATTACCTTTATAAGTCTTGAATTGTTGACGACTATTTTGTCTGGAAGCATCAAGGAGTAGAGAAATGATCAATGCTACTACTTTGGGTCAATATTTACATGGTAGTTCTCAGCCTGAATTAGTATATGATATCCCATACCGGAAAATGATCTGATGATATTCAACTTTTCAGTCTCTTAAAAGAATAATCCCCTTTTACTAATTTGTTTCCATTTTTATGTAATCTCTTTACTATATGGTTAAACATATCGCAAACTGTTTCACTCCTATATTTGCAGGCATAAGTTATTCCAAATAATATGATAGCTTTTTTGGAGGAATTTTAAAATATTTTAGCTTATTTTCACATTATTGGAAAATACTTTAGTAATCAACTGATTGGTTGTAAGTTGTAAGTATCTTAAAGTTAAATGTACTGCAATAAGCTTGAAAGGTTTTGTATTTTCTACATGTCCAAGTAATGGTTTTCCTTTTTTATTTTCTTTAAAAATCTTAGATGGTAAAGTAAAACTTTTTAGATGGTAAGCCTAGAGGACATGCACCTTTGCTTTATTTATTTCAAAACAAATCTTAGTAGTGATAAGAAGCATATAAAATGCACAAAATTATCTGCATTAGTTATGGGGGTAAAGCATTTGAGTTAAGCAAATTAGCTAAATATTTTAACTTTCATGTAAGAGGTTTGAGTTTTTGTGCTACCAAAGCATCAGGTGTTGCTTCTGTCCATAAATATTAAAAGCTGATTGTTGGAACCATTTCCCAAACCTTTCTGATGATTTTATTACCTCTCCAAATATATTAACTTTCATAGGCTTGCTTCAGTGTCTGAGGCATGACCCATTTCAATCCAAAAGTTGTACAAAAAAAGTTCCAAGCATCATAGTACAAGTGTGAGTTTTTTTGCATAGGTTGTCTTGGGTTAGACATGTCCTTCTTACAAATGTGAAGTGTTTTGTTTCCTATTTATTACAAACATAAATAGTTAACCAATGTAAGGAAGAATCATGTCCAACATATATACTTCTCGGCTAACTAGGACTAATTCCATAATAGGCAAGAGATTTCTATTATCCAGACAGAAAGTAAGTTTTCACTTCATGCGTCAAGTAAAGGAAATTTAACACACAACTTAAATTTTGAATAAACATCAACTCCACAGTCCCAAATTGGGTGATGCTTCATCTAGTTGTGTCTTCACATATATTGAAGGAGCACATCCATCATACTTCATGGTCTAACTTGGAGTATTTCCTTTAAAAGCATGAAAATCCTATAAGTAAGTTGCATTTTACCCTCTTCTAATAATACCTTCTCCTTATCGACTTATAAACCTTGCTATTCTTTTGATTGATGAGATGTTAAATAGGCCGTCTTTTTGAAATGTTGAAATAACTTGTACACTTTATAAGAACTGGCTATATACTTGTCATAGAATTCCACATGAGGAATGTTATTAAACGGTCTGGGAAACACTAGAGGAATTGATATCCCCTACCATTGGATTTATTCCCATTATCAATTGTTTCATCAGGTTTCATATAAGAATAACATTGAAAGTTACCCTCGGTAATATTAGTATAAAGGTATGTCCTAATGTTTATTGTTTGATATATTTGATTGACACAAACCGGTGATTCTCTTTCGAGTTTTTTCTTCACATACGAGGAAGAATCATGTCCAACATATCCCTTAGGAAATTCCTACTAACCATACAAAAAGTATGTTCCCATTAAATACTTGAATCTCACATAAGAGAATTTAACACACAATATCACTTCAAAATAAAAATCAACTCAAGAACCCCAAATTGAATGATCCTTCTTCTAGTTTCTTCTTCACAAATGAGGAAGGATAAGATTCGACATAAATAGTTCTCGATCTAACTTGGATTAATCCCTTAACATAAAAGAAATTTCTGCTACTTAAAATGTAAGTTCCCACTGAATGTTTTAAGCTCCCTAAGAAAAGTCAATACACATCTTAACTTCGAAATAAACTACCAAAGTCTCAAATCATACATCATTTAAGAACAAGCATGGAATGTAAAAACCATCTTTGTTCTGAAACAGAGTATTCAAAAGATTCAACCAGGCTCACAACTCTATGTTTCCAAGTAGATAAAATCTTTATAGTACCTTAAACCAAAGCCAAAACACAACTTTACTGCCCCATCAACAAATCGTCTCGTTTTTGTTTGCACATACAAAACAGTTTAGCCAAAGATAAAGAAGGATTGTGATAATGATACTAATTAATAAGATTCACAACTTCTTCTTTAGATGATTCCCGTTGAAAATTTGTTATATCCGCTAGTAGTTAGAGATGTTTTTTATATTCCATTTGAATGGGCTTGATTTCCATTTTGACAAGTGCTAGAGACTTTGCCAATAAAAACATAGTAAGCTGCATTTCACCCTCTTATTATACTTCATCATAAAACTTAACTATCCTCAAATGATGTCCGAAAGATTGCAGGAATCTAATCAACAACTTCCTGCGGCACAGGTTTGAAATAATCTCCACCACTAACGATACAGTCATAAGAAAAATCCATCAAATTCATTACATACGAATATAAAAATATGGAAGCCTTGTTGGTATAAATTTAGTTGATCCAATATCGACCTATGAATAAAATTACAAAAATCATGATGCCAAGAAGAAAAGTACATGGATGGAAATACAAGTACAATGAAACAACATTACCTCAAAATTATCTCATATGAAATAATAGAGAACAATAATAGACAAAAAAGTATTGTCAAAATTTTATTTTTCCTGTAGACCTAATTCTTTAGGCTCATACAGAACATTGGAAAGTAGAGGAACATTTTCTAGATATATCAACTGTATATCGCCAAGAAAGACAAATGACCAAAGATAAGGAGCATTAATACCCATGATGTACGGATTGTCAATGTCTTTTAGAATCAAATCTCCAACAACGGGCAATTAGAGATGAAACATTCAAACATATCATAAGATAATATTACAAATTTAAATTTTAGGTTAATCAACTTTTTAAATAACTGAAAGAAGCATGGAAGATGTATTTCACATCCCATGAAATACAAATGCCTCAATGCTGAACAATGAAAAAGAAATAAGGGATCTTGTATGGTGGATAAGTAAATGGATGTTTAAGCACGAAATGTTTGAATGAAATTTGTGTCGAGCAAATCTATCAAATGATAAACATTATGACATACTTTTTGACTTGAAATGTCAAGGGTGACTTTCAATATTGTTCCAATATGAAACCTGAAGAAACAATCGAGAATTGGAATAAATGGAGTGATAGGGGATGTTAAGTCCTCTTGTGTTTCCCAGGCCGTTTGATAAAATTTCACCTATGGAGTTCTACGACAAATATATTTCCAATCCATAAAAAGTGTACTAGTTCTTACCACATAATGAAAAGACAACCTATTTAGAATGTCAATGATTAAATGAATGGCAAGCTTGATCAGTTGGTCAGGATAAGGTAATGTAGTCATTGTTCATCTGGAGGCATGATAATATGTAGAAAATAAACAAGAACATCGTTGGTAAGGTCAACGTATGCGCTACACGAACAACAAACAACAGTTTTTCACCTTATTCAACTAACTTGTCACAACTCTAACAATAAAAGAGAAGGTGCTTAATTTGTAGATGGCATATGCTTTGATTTCTTTAATTTTCAACTCTTGATGTAAAATTGTGTTGTTTAGGTTAAATTAAATACGTCTATATTATTTTTGCATAGAATTTTAGAAGAATTTAGAAGTTTAAATTAGTGATGTTATTCTTATTGTACTAGAAAATTATAGTATTGAGTGTTTACATCAAAATACTATACGAATGACATATGTTTGTCGTATCATTATAAAAAATCAGTTAACACTTGACACTTTCCTCAACACTAAAGGAGTCATTTGGTAGTATACATAAAAATAATATTTGTATTAAATTCTAGTAAAATGGTTGACTAAAAATTTAACTCTGGTACAATTAATACTATTATTACAATTAACCTTTTGTGTAATATATAACCACAAACATTTGTGCTACAAGATGCTGAAAATAATAATTTAGTCAACTACACACTTAATTTTAATATTTTGGTGATAGGCGACTTAGAAGTGTCATGGTTGCCGCTGTCTCTCCCCAGTCTCAAACTATGGGAGAGTTAAACTTAATAATAACTATGCATCTCCTATGTACTATAATCCTACAACACTAACAAAGACAAACTTGAAACCTATTTTAAATAATATACGGGAAACCAACTGTACGTTTTTGTCCCTGGACCAGAGTTTCAGTTTTAAAACATCTCTTGAAAAAGATTGGCAGATGCTATAAAAACTACAAATAAGGGACAAAAACATCAAGAAGTTTATATATTTGTAATTATATGTGAAGATCAAGTTGGTCCGAATATAGAGACAGGGGTCGTGAGGGTAGGGAGTGAACCTGCAGATACAACAAATGATAAGATTGGACTTGAAGGAAAGACAACTAATTCAAAGACTTTTGTTTTTGCGGTCGCAAGTCGTTTCTCGAAAGCTATTTATTGAAGATGTAGCCATTAATACAACTCCTAATTTTGTGGTACCAATAAAAGATCTTGGACAGTCTAATATAGTTGATAAAGCAGGGGTAACAGTTGATGTTGGAGCTCAAATTAGTTCTCCACGAGACTCCAATTTATCCTCACCTTGCTCCTAAGTTGAATATGGTTTACTCTCGTACTTTACCAATTGTTTCTATCTCACAAGTTACTTTGACAAATAATTTGATCACTTTTAGTGTGCAAAAAGGTGTTACAAGTTAGAGTTGATGGACCAACCGGAAGGAAGAAGCGGATGACCATGTAACAAGTCACAGAAAATTGAGCCTTGAAGCACGAATTTTTGTGCCTAAGGGTAGTGGCATTAACAGTGGTTCATACTCATTACATATAGGGCGACAATTCGTTTTAACAAGTACTAATGTTCAAGAAGTTTCAGGTTGTGACGAAGTGCTTCTTGATGCCTTGGTGAGTTCTAATGTTAGAAAGTGGAATCGTCTTACGCCTATAACACAAACAAACAACTACAAGATGAGGAAACCTTTGAGGAAAGTGAAGAAGAGGATATTTTGAATTTTTGTTTGGCCAATACAAATAGGGATGCAGATATTTCTCCTAGGCAACAACACAACAACATAACGAAGTATGGAGGAAAAAATAGTTGGGATGGTAGAATGACTGAGGTTTTATTCCACGATACCTACCGATGTGACTGGCAACGCAGAATCACATGACAGTGCCAACAACTTTAAAGAGATCCAATAAATCTAAGAAGATTTGATGAACTATAAAAAAAATTTTGACAAATTTGAAGAGGAAGACAAGAGGAAAACACTTCAGGTTTGTTTAGAAGGGCAATCTATCTTTTTTGGTTCACACTTTTCTAAAATTAAGTTTGATTTTATTTAATTAAATCTTATCATGTCTTTTCTAATTTCGTACTAATTAATCATCCTCATTTGTAATATCATCATAGAGTGTATTATAAACATTGTGATGATCATAGAATACTTAGTTCTCTCTAGCTCATATTTCTTCATGCGAGTTAATTAGTAGAGGTATTGTAGCTCATTAGAATTGGTAAAATAAGGCCTAGCCCCCTTGTTTGTACTTCTCTATTGAGTTTTGTTTTTAATCATATCACTAATAAAATTCCGCAAGACATTGTCTAGTGTTATAAAATAAAATAAAAGATAATAAAAAAATATTTTTTGGTGAAACAGAATAAAAAATACATCATGAAATTTTTATTTTTGTATAAGTTATTGATAAGAACACCAAAATCATGTAAAAAATATTATTTTGTTAATTTGAATATTCGTATCCAAACCCATAATTAAACCTAAAACCATTAAGAGATGAATGAGAAATCAGATTCCTATAAATTTAAAAAAAAATTGTATATAATTCAACAAGGTGATATTTATTATTCATGACTAAGCCATAAGTCCATATGCCATTAATCTATGTTTTCTCAAGATAGCATAATTAGAACTTCACAAATATTTTACTTTTTCTTAATAGTTTAATTATTTTAAAAACTATATTTTTTCTAAATAGTGTATTATTTAAAAAACTACAATCTTAAGAAGAAACAAGTTTAAAATAACTTAATTTGTTGCTACCATTACACAATGAATTTAGATACACCCATCATCAGAGTATATTATAGAACTATTTAAAGAAACTTTATATATATATATATATATATATATATATATATATATATATAGATTAAAATCATAAAAATTAAAACTATTTTATCAAAAAAAAATTACTTGGATCTCGCATTTAAAAAAAATTAATTAAACTTTAGGCGTCCAACTTATTTTTGGCAAATCTCGTAATCTGATAAGATATCCTTATCTCGAACATTTCAATTAGTACTATAAATAAAGGATCACCCATAAACTTTTTAAATATAGAAATATAAAATCTCGGATGAAGCGATGTTAACTCTTTTTGTACCTCTAATCATAAAATACATTTTCAATTCTTTTGGATATTCTATAAGGTCCAACATATCAGGGTCTAAGTTTTCCCTTCATAGGTGAAATTTTTGATATACCCAATCGTTCACCTCAAACCCCATCGTCGTCCTCCTAACATCTGTGTAGGACTTTTGACGACTCTATACCATTTTTAATCTCTCTTGAATCACTTTCACCTTGTCCATGTCTTGGTGAACTAGATATAGTCCTATCAATTTACCAACATCAAACCACCAAATAGGAAATGTGCATCTTCTCCATTAAATAGATTCATATGGAGTCATGTGGACTTTCAAATGGTAACAGTCTTTTTAAGAGAAATCAATAAGACGTAGGTGATCATCCCAATTCCCGTTTCAAATCAATCACACAAGCTTTCAACATGTCTTCTAAAGTGTGGATGGTATGCTCTCATTGTCTATCCATTTGACGATGAAAACCAGTGCTTAAGTTCACATTTACACCTAAACCTTTCTGGAAATATATCTAGATGTGAGCATTTATTTGTGCACCTCTATATGAAATAATGGAGACCAGAACTCCATAAAGTCTTACCACTTCTTGAATGTTCAACTTAGCATAATCTTAGGCCGAATGAGTAGTCTTTACCGAAATAATGCGGGTTGATTTTGTCATTATATTGAAAATTACAAAAATATAATCATGATGCCTTCGAGATCTTAGCAAGACTGTGATAAATTCCATATAAATTATCTTCCACATCCATTGCGGATGTTTTGTATTCTCTGCCAACCCTCTTGATTTTTTGTGCTCTACTTTCACAAGCTAGCAATTCGGGCACTTGGCAAAAAACTCAACAATGTCTTTCTTCATACCTTCCCAAAAATATACTTCACTTAAATTGTGCTACATCTTAGTGGATCCGGATGAATCCAATATCAAGAGCTTTAAGACTCCTCGATGATCCTCTCTTGGAGTCCATCCAACACATAATCTACCTTGATACTTCAGCACACTATCTCCCCCTTGTTCAAAAGCCAATACTTTTTTTTATGAAAATTTGCCTTCAAGTAAAGCAAAATGTGGTTTTATTCTTGCTTTTCTTAAACCTTAGACATTATTGATGATTCATGATTATTAGTCACCACTATCCCTCCTTCTGTGAAATCCTTAAGTCTTACTCCGAAGCATGCAAGTCTGTGCACATCTTTAAGTATATCCCTCTTTTCTTCCTTAACATGGGTCGTACTCCCTATAGATAACCAGTTTAAGGAATCAAGAATAACATCATCCTTACATGGGTGGTAAAGAATACACATGCTATAATCCTTAAGTATGTCTAACCACCTCCTTTGTTTTAGATTTAGCTCTTTTGAGGTGAACATATTGTAGGATCTTGTGGTCAGTGAAAATATACACCTGAATGACATAAAAAGAGTAATACCAAATCTTAAAGGAAAAAACCACAACAAATAATTCTAAGTCATGGGTTGGGTATTTCATCTCATTAACATTCAACTATACCTTGCCTTTTTGCATTAACACTCAACCAAAACTAACTCTTACAACCCAGTACATCATAAAATCATGAGTACCCTCTAGTAAAGTCAAAATCAAAGATGTAGTCAACCACTTCTTCAATTACAAAAAGCTTTTCTCGCAAGCTCCAAATCATTGAAACTTTAATTTCTTCTAAGGTTACTTGGTCAAGGAAGACGAGATAGATGAAAAACCTAAAAAATATTCTATAGTAGCATGCTAAACCAAATAAACTCTTAATATCGGTTGGAGATGTGGGTCTACTCCAACTCTGAACTGCTTTTAGGTTTTGGGTATCAACTCAATTCTCATCACCGGAAAGTATGTGGCCCAAGAATAACATACATAAGAAAAAAAGTTACACTTGTAAATCATGGCAAATAGGTCCTTTTCTTTCAATGTCTGAAGTACTATTATGAGGTGACTAGCATGATATTTTTCATTCTTTCAATAGATTAGTATGTCATCAATGAAGATGATAACAAACATATCTAAGTAAGGCTTGAAGATAGTTCATAAGATCCATGAACATTGCTAGTGCATTGGTCAACCTAAAAGACATAACAAAAAACTCATAATGCCAATATCTGGTTCTGAAGGCTGTCTTTGGAATGTTACATTCTACAATTCTTAACTGATCATTGAGAGATCTGGGATCAATTTTCGAGAAGCAGGTGCCATCCTAAAGTTGCACAAAAAAATTATATATCCATGGAAGAGGATACTTATTCTTGATTTTAAACTCATTTAATTGGCAAAAGTCTATAGACATCCTAAGAGAACCATCATTCTTTCTCACAAACAAGACCGGAGCGCCCCAAGGTGAGACACTTGGATGAATAAAATATTTATCTAACAGATCTTAAAACTGCTCTTTCAAATCTTTTAACTCTTCTAGTGCCATTTAATATATTGAAATAGTGATAGCACGAGTATCTAGACTGATATCTACGGATATCCCAAAATCTTGTTCTCTCAAGGGAGGGACTCCAGGTAGATAATCAGGAAAAATTTCTGGAAACTTTTTACTGTAGTAACTTAGTGAAAGTAAGGTACCTTAACACTTCAGTCATTATCTCGGAGTAAGTGATATGTACACCACTTTGAAATGAACTTCCCTAAATTAAGGTACAAAATAAAATGACCCTTGTATACTGTTGAACTATTACTCTACTCTAAGATTGACTCATTAGGAATTTGAAATTCGACAATTCGAGTTCTACAGTCCTTTAATACATAAAAGGCATTAAGTCAGTCCATACCTAGAATGACATAAAAATCAACCATGTCTAACTCTCCTAGATCATTCATGGTGTTCTTGTGATTGATTGGAATAGGAAAATCACGATAGACTCTTTTCGCTAGACTCTCCAACAGAAACAAAAAGAAAGTTCACAATTTTCGTAGTAAGAATCTCAAATTTATTTGTAATATAAGTATTTAGAAAACATAAACTTGCTCATGGGTCTAGAAAAGCGTAAGAATCGAAAGTAAATACTCTTATCATACACATAAGAATATCAAGAAAGTTCTCTTGCTCTAGGAGCCTATTGTTGCATAGAAACCTTTTTTTCCCTACGCCAGTACCAGAAGTGGATCCTCTAGGTGTAGTTGTGACTGGTCGAGCAACTCATAAATATTGAGTTTTATTGCCCGGACTTCCATCATTTTTCTTATTCTTAGGGCACTCTCTCCTGAAGTGACCCTTTTTACCACACTAGAAGAAAACTCTATGGCCTAAACGATATTTACCTGAATGGGTTATACCACACTTAGCACATGCACAAACCCAACTACCCCTGTGCCACACTTTCTTTAGACTGTGCTGGCGTAGATCATTAGATTTGAAAATTTCAGCCATGGTAGTCACTTCTGTGTCTAGGATAAGGTATACTATATGATGATGGTGCATGCCCTTCCTGTTTCGGAAATTGTAACAAACTCAAACCACCTTTATACAGCCCAGACTCATTCCCAATCATGGCTTTCTTGTTTTTGTACTCTTCTTTGTCCTTCAGCTTCTCCTTGTCAACTTGATTCACATAAACCATATATTTTCATGTCCACGATTAGCATTTCCTCTCTTCCTCCATTAGTAGAAAAACAACCCAAGACAGCGACAAAAAAACTCAATCTTCTCGTTATATCATTTACCATATTACGAGCATAGCGAGATAATTGGGTGAATTTCAGTCCATACTCATGAACACTCAAGGAGTCATGTTTCATAGTAGGAACTCCAATACCTTTGCCTCCTTTATTTCTTAAGGGAATAACTACCCCTTGAAAGCCTCTTCAAAACAAGCCCATCTTAGATGTGGTGCTTACTCATCTCTGCCCTCTTTCCACTGATTGAACCGAGTCATAGCCAGATTCATCAATTGATATGCAACTAGCTCAACCCTTTCAATATCGACCATATACATCACCACAACACTTTCTTAAGCTATTCAGCAAATTTCACATCCGAGGATCACCCCCAAGAAGTAACATGGCATACTTTACCTCTCGGAGGTCTTGTACAAGCTCATAGTTATCATTCACATCGCATTAACATAGTAAATTTAGCGGAAAATTCAAAACATTTTATAGCACATCATATGGTTGAAACTTTACTTCATATATATATATATAACATAACTCATAATACATATTTAGAACCTAAATTTCATTGCCTTCTTAGCTCAACACTTTGGAATACATTAGGTACACGAACCATAAAACATAAGAAATATCTATACAAAATTTAATAAACTTTAATTAAACGGAATCCTTGGAACATAAGGACCCCTTTATTTGAGATACGGAATCATATCAAGCTCCTCAATCATAGACATCCTTTAAGCATCCTTGACGTAAACTTTGTATAAAAAAATAGAGAATAATGAATTAGTACAAGAATACACTGAGTATTGCAACTATGCAAAAACATGGGGTTAAAAAGATAATTTTCATGAAAATCATATTTCATGACTTCTTAAGAAAAACTTTATTAAAACTTAAAACGATACAATTTATATCATTCATATACTTCATAAAAACACAATCAAAGGTCAAACACCATAGAAAATCACATATAGAATTTAAGTTCCATTTTAGGTCACTTTACAGTGAGCTCATTCTCCTTAACAGTGAACTATTTTGTTTAATTCATTAGTCTCCCGAATAACTCTTTAGTGATACTTGGTGAAATTTATGACCTTAGAACCACAACGTAAACCATATATACTACTTAAACAAGCCAACACATATCATCCTTAAAGTATAGTACACCATAGACATATTTAAACCAAGACAAAAACAACATTACATTGAACTCTTAGTCATTATGCACATATACTTTTTTACTTCACATAGAACCTTATAAGACCTAACTCCTGCCCCCAATATAACTCTGCAAGTGCAATGTACATGTAAGGCCCAATCACCTCACACATACTTAGTAAACCTATCATAAGTCCACAAGCCTTTACATCTAAGTCATATATCAACATAGTAAAAGTAGACAACTTCATTTCTGACAAGAAAGACCTTCATCATATGGTTAACAATATCGAAATCACGCATAAATACTCATATCAAGCACACCTTAATAACAAGTAGACAAATACTACAATGTCATGCATCAAAAAAACATACATAGTGATGTGCATTAGAACATCTACCTAGAACTTCCTAAGGAATTACATGTGCAATGTGTAGATGAGTTCATTACTTCCACCTATTTTAAGTAACCTCCTTTAGGTCATTCTAGTTAGGGTCTTAGTCATTTACTTCCATTGTCCATTTTACTTTAGGGTAATTATAGCCTTAACCGGCATAGACCATGTAGTGCTAAACATAGAATCTGGTGTCATAAAACCGCACACCCAAAAAGGGTGGTTTATCGTTCAAAGTATAACCAAACATGACATAGCTTTATAGATGGATCAACTAGCTAGTATCGTATGGTGTCAAAATAGTTATTGAACTTTGGGAGAAATCATGGAACTATCAACTGTACACCGTATGTTGGTTCATGAGGTCATCCACCCCTTGAGGACTGTAGTGAACCCTACTATCCCTATGTGGGAAAGTGTCACCCCCTAATATACAAGTTCATTCGGTTCTAAACTAAGTTCCCTTTATTGAAAAAACCATTATTAATATTTTCATAAAACATAAGCTTAGGATATTTTCTCCCATCTGCGTATAACATATTCAAACACCTATCTAGATTTAGAGTATTCTTGGGAACACCTTTCAAGGCCCCTTCATTAACTAGGTCATCTTTCACTTGTGTGAGTGTATGCACATATATATGCATTCCTTCCCCATAACACCCTAAGTCACACTTATTTATACATATAAAAACCAAAATTAGATCTATCCAATCAAGGTACACATGTGCAATGCATAGGCAAAATGACATACCCTTGCCCATACATGTAAACATATCAAGTCATACTAGCTAAAGATACACATATCATACATTCATAAACGTCATTCTAACAAGAATAGTAGTAGACACTAGTGAATATGAGAACTACCTTTCATATAGACACCATGAGCTATACTACTTGTAACATGAATGTAAGAGATTGTGTTTATACATTGGTCAACGATCACATAATGGCTATCAACAACACATTGAGGTAGCCACCCTCTTAGAAAATGATACCCTTTCAAGAATAGACCATACAACACATAATAGAATAGGAGGTAAGACAAACTTCAAATTATAATCAACACCCCTAACTTAGCTTTTTACACATTCACATACGGGTACATGGGTGGGGTCATCAATTATTAACACTTGATTAATGGCAACACCTACACATTATATCAGCATAATCTTTTACATGCTTATGATAATAATAAAATCACCGTTATTAAACACTAGAGAAGAAGACTACGAACAAGTTACACATAAGGTTATCATCATAACAACATATTCACATGTTCAATAATTTTCCTTCAAGGCTATGGTCAACACATTTATTATTAAAATAAAGTAAAAACGTCCACCATAAGTTTACCATACCACACAATGCCATACAAGTCTTCATCAACATTATTATGATGAAGTAGAGAAATAGAAGAGTAGAGAAACTCTTACCAATACTTTAGCCTTTGGTCATCATTGAAAATTACTACTCTTTCATCATTTATACATTATACAGGAGTAGATATCACTACTTAAATCATAAACAAAACCATGTACAAGTAGTCATAACAGCATGATACAACTAGTGCACTATATCACATATATGGTAGAAAGTAGATGAATGTAGCTCTTTAAACTATTTAACATACATTCATCATCAATTATATTTCATTAATAACATCAATCTAGGGCAGTAGATTCAAGAAATCATAGCTTAGACAAGATCCTACTACATTTTCCAATAGACCCTAAATCATTGTAACATGTTTCATAATAAGAATTCATGGAAGGTAAGTTTACATAGGTTTATCCTATTCAAACTATCATGAATTGATCCACATTGGATCCATTACATATATTTCATTATCACATTACATTATACGCAGTAGCTATAGACAATTAACCATGATCATGTCCTATAAAAACTAAGTAACGGAAAGATCACACGTTACAATACCATAGACTTGAAGAACATAGATCAATTCATGTAGGTCATTCTTTAATTTGGTCATCAAGGATTTATACCCTAATATGATACATAATATCATTTCAAGTATGTAGCTACAATTATCAACAACCATTCCAATTAAATATTAATTAATAAAAAGACAACCATTACAGTAAATCACCAAAAATAATATTAAACATGTTCAAATTATCATAACTTGATCCACGTGGATCCCTCAACGTCAAATCAACATTAAAACACATAAAGTTTGAAGTCATGATCACAAAGTCCATGCAATTCTAAATAGATTGAAGTAAGATGCATGGTTTAATCATGCAATTGGAATAAAAATCACGTTGAAACAAATATATTAACTTCAATCCGTAATTATTTAATCATTCAAAACATTTTTTATAAAGAACCCATTGATAGATTGAATGATTGAACGATTGATCATAAAATTTTATTTGAAAACTTTGAGATTAACTCTCTAGATGGAAGGATAACTAGAGATTACGGATCACCATACCTGTTATAGTTAAAAACATGTAATACTTCGTGATTCAAACATGGAAATCTAAGCTCCAAGTGGTTCTTCAGCTTCACCAACAATGGTGGTTTCTAAGGAGAATATTTTGGAGGGAAAGTTCAATTTCATGGGAGAGAATTTGGAATGGATTCTTTACGTTTTACATGACTAATATACACCCAAAAGTATCTTAATAAACCTACTATGGTAAGGTTAGTACGTGGGTGAATTTTCCATTCACCTCTTTAATAAAACAGACGCAATGCTGGAGCTACAGGCCACCATCAACGGAGCAATCAACTAGTCGTAGGTCGATCTATTGGCAGCCCTTTGGCTTCCTTCAATATATACTTGGCCAATTTTTTGGTTTATACCTTCCCAATATAAGTACAAATTAACGAGACCTAACCTACGGTCCGTTGGTTTACCGCCTGGCCGCCATTTGGTCTGTCTATTGACACTGCCAAGGCAATATCTTGACCAGCCTTGGCTTCTTCTTGTGGGGACTTTTGTGGGGCCCTTTAGAAGTCATACCTTGATGTTTCCAACGTGAATACAACCCTTAAAAAGTTTTAGACCATCCACATAAGTTTCAGCAAAGAAAAAACACCTGCAAGACATCAAAACGGGCTAGGTCCCATCAAGAAACACTTTGAACGTCTTAAGGGCTATGTTTTGAACATCTTGAATGTTCTTGGTCATTTAACCTCCCAACTTCTCGAAACTCCATATAATACTGTTTAAAATCATTATATATCACTTAAAGACTTAATAAGATCATTTAATATACATATTAACACGTATAGACATATGAGGTACATAGGTGACTATTCGTTGAAAGTTTTAGTCATCCCTTTTTGGCGTTCGGCCTCCAAATCGCTTCAAACTTTACACAATGCATCCAAACCATATTATTAGTAATTTTAGGAATTTATAACCTCAATAAAAATATTTTAGTCTCTATACAGCAAAACTCATTTTGGAATCTTACAATATCACCCACTTGGGAACATTCGTCCTCGAATAACACTTAGGGCTCATTAGTCATGACAAGGATTTCAATGCATCTTAGAGCAGTTCATAAAATTTATAACATGATCCAATCAGTTTTGCACCTAATGCACACAAGAACGTAAAACTTCCATTCACTTGCTCTTTAATGCATCAAACACAGTCTCTTATCATGTTCATAGGAGGACCATCCTTATCCTAATCATAACATGGTCATTATACTTCAATTTTATTTGGATCTCATCTTGCTAATATTCTTTAAGTAACACATAGGCTGGTTTTAACAACACTAAAGGTGCAATTAGGCACTCATACTTCAAGGCACATATACTTGAGTGAATTTAATCAACAAAGATCTTCATTAGTTAGACCTAGTGCTATGAAGATCATACTCAACCATACATAGTTTAGTGGTTTCCATGGAGGAATGTCGTTCTCCTCAACACACTTACATGTATCATGAGTTCATACCAAAGAAAAGTACAAGGTCGATTCCTTTAAAATGAGAAATTCTAAATTTTCAAACTACATGAGCATGTTTTCTTCCTAGGGAAGTCAAAATTCTATGTCAAACAAAGTACATCACAATAATGAGGATGAAATTTTACAAAATGTAAATTTGTAACATAGTTCTCGAAATGTCAATTTCTAACACTGTACTCACCTTCATAGTAAGCATCTTTTGGGAAATATAACAAAATTATAGGCACATATATGAAAACTTAGCTAAACATGCTTTCCCCTTCCAATAGTGAACCTATAATCATGCTTCTAAAACCATACAAGTCGCCTACTTTTAAAGATACTCAAGATATATCGTTTTAAAGAGACTCAAGTTTCTATTATAAGGCTAAACATTACACTTGACAAGTGACTATTACGATGTTTCTTATCTTATCTCATGAATTGAAATGCACAACTAGCCTATCTTTAAGGTAATGTCAATCAATACAGACCAAACATATAAAGTTCTTGCAATTCATACTTTATGCAAGACTCTATTCATGAACAAACTTATTAAGAATTCATTAAATTCAAGTTCAAGTGTGAATACAAGGTCAAGGTTGACAATTTTTACAACCTTACTACTCAATCACATCCCCCCCCCCCGCCAATTAGGGTAAACCCAATTAAGAGCAACTTAACCCAAACTTAAGAGGATCTTATCTTAATAACCTCATTTTTAGTCACTTTGAAGTTATTACAACTTTAGAAGGAATTTAGAGTAAGTTAACATAGGAACACCAATATATTCTAAACCACATCATCTAGGAAATCTGTCACTAATTATCAAGTTAGGTCATCTCATGGAACCACATAAGGTGTTCATCGAATACAATAGACACCAAGGCCCTGCATAATAGGGGGAAAAAATATAAGTGAGTCAGTCCTAAGGGCTCTTTCTTTTCTTTCAAGTTTAATGAAAGGTAATTTCTACGTCAATCAAACCCACATCATAAACCTACTAAGATAGAGTACTACCTTCAATTCCAAAACATAAAAGAACTTACAACCCAATAAGAAGTTAAAAATAATTCTACAACTCATCATTCCATAATACTCTCACTCTTAATTCTAAATAACAAATCTTTTTTTTTATATATTCATTATCATGTTCATATGCATCAATTCTAGACATATTTCCAGAACTTCCAATTAAAGGATAATTTAGTTGATTTTCCAAAAATGTTAATGTAAGCTGCCTAGCTTTAAAGTGAGCATGCTTTCAAATTCAAAAAATTCAACATTTAGGTAATGGATGGGAAAAGCATGGCAATATAAAAGACAAAGCTTTAACCACTAATCCTACATAAGCTTGAATACTATCATTAGAACTACGATCAAGTCTATACAAACGACTCGAATACATACTAGCAACATATCAACTACCACACATACAAAGGGAGATATTGAACACTTTTTAGTACATAATCCTAGGGTAGCATGCTTCCTTAGGTAGTCACTAAATATTTCAACTTGAAATCATATTTTTAGGATACTATCATGAAAAACCATATGGGAACACATCATTCAAAAAGGACTCATTTTTAACCATAGTAACTTCTAAAATAATTTCACTATATCATGACATATATTTCTCAATATAACATGCTGCATCACATAAGTTTTCATATATAGCCATAAGTTGCATCACATTATCAAAAAATACAAGATTCACCTTCACACATACTCATACAACCATAAAACAAAGATAAGCATTTAAACACACTTTTTCTCCCTCAATAATAGAGGAAAATCTTATCCAAGCAATCGCATCTAGAAAGACCACCGGAAAAGAAAACAATAAAGAGATATCTTAAAGAGTTCAGTTCTAATACACGAAATGAGAATGATGAAGAAGGGAAAATATATCAACTTACAGCCTCTCATACATTTGATTTGTTGCGACTCACCACAAATTCTAATAGACTATACTAGACATGGCTATATGAGACTTCTTGGTCCTTAAATAAGTAGTAAAAACCTCATGCTCGTATACCACGTTTGTCACATCCTGGGAGCTAAAATGGTGTACGTGACTTGTCGGGGATCATGTACAAGCCAAAAGTTATCATTCATCGCATTGACATAGTAAATTTAGTGGAAAATTCAAAACATTTCATAGCAAAACATATGCAAGAAACATAACTTCATATATATACAAAAATAAGTCATAATACATATTTAGACCGTATGTGTCTTTGCCATTTTCAACTCAACAACTTCAGAATACATTAAGGAATTGACCCTTAAAACATAAGACATATCAATACAACATTTAATAAACTTTCCATTAAGTCATAAGTAGGGAATCCTTGGAACATAAAGACCCCTTTCCTTGAGCTTGAGAATCAAATCAATCTCCTCAATCATAAACATACTTTAAGCATCCATAACTTACACTTTGTGTAAAAAAGTAGAGAAGAATGGGTAAGTACAAGAAGACACTAAGTATGACAACCATGCAAAACCATGCATTTAAAAGGGACATTTTCATTAAAATTTTACCTCATGCCTTTTAGAGTAAATCTTTATAAAAACATAAAAGAATACCATTTATATAATTCATATACTTCATATAAACACAATCAAAAGCGAAACACCATAGAAAATCGCATATAGAATTTAAGTCCCATTGAGGTCACTGTACAGTGATATCACTCCTTAAGAGTGAGCTATTTCTTATAATTCATAAGACTCCGAAGTAACCCTTTAGTGATACTTGGTGCAACACATCATCTAAGGACCATAAGAAAAACCATACATATTGCTTACACAAGCAAACACATATAGAGAACTCCTAGTCATTACGCACATATACTTATTTTACTTCACGTAGAACCTTATAAGACCTAAATCATTCCCCCAATATAAGTCTACTAGTGCAATGTACATGTAGAACCCCATAACCTCACACATACTTAGTAAACCTATCATGAGACTACTAGCTTTTACATCTAAGTCACATATCAACATATTAAAAGGAGACAACTTCATTTATGTCGAGTAAGACCTTCATCATATAGTTAACAATATCAACATCATGCATAAAAACTCATATAATGCACACATTCATAACAAGTATACAAATACTATAATGTCATGCATAAAGAACACATTCATAGTGACATGCATTACAACACCTTTCTAGAACATCCTAAGGAGCTACTTCTGCAATGACTAGATGGGTTTATTACTTTCACCTATCCTATGTAACCTCCCTTAAGTCATTCTAGTTAGGTTTTTAGTGATTTACTTACATTGACCATTTTACTCTAGGGAAACTATATACTTAACCGACATAGACCATGTGATTCTAAACATGGAACCGGAGTCATAAAAACCCACACCAAAAAAGTATGGTCCACCGGCCAAAGTAGATGTAACAACCTTAAAAATGGATATGCTAATTAATGCTTAATGTTTCTAAAATGCCTACAATTAGACCGGGTACACACGAAATTGATTCTCGTAGAACAAGACTTTTTATCCTTGCGAGATCCACGATAACTAACTTGGGGAGTTAGTTGAGCTATGAAAGGTTAGAGAGTTTGATAATAATGTTTAAAACATGTGAAGTCAGTAGGTGTTGAACCCAAGACCTCACTATAAGAAAGTTATAATTAATTAAAATAAAAAGAAGTGAGGCACACGAGATTCAAACTCGAGTGTTCTTAGCCGATTCCCCTAAAACTAAAACAGAATTAAAGAAATGAGAGTAGTGGTATTCGAACCCACAATCTCTCGGTCAGAATTAAATAAAAATGAAAAGAAAAATAAAGGTTAAGGCAAGTGGGAATCAAACCAACGACCTCTAGGAAGAACAAACAGAATTAAGGAGAAAATTAAGGTGGGGTTGTGGGGGTTCGATCCCACACCCTCTGGTAAAAAAAATGGTTTAAGGAAAAAGTAAATTAACAAAAAATGATGTTGTGGGAGTTTGATCCCACATCCTCTTAGTCCCAATGAACGAAAAAAATAAAGAGAGAAATCAAGGGCAAATAAAAAGAAGGCGTTTGGGCTCGATTTTGGGTCCCCAGGCCGTGTGGGTAAAACTTATTTAAATAAAAATGTAAGTGTTGTCCAATGGATTCAAAATCGTGTTCCCTTGCCTAATTTCCGTATTGATACATAATTCATACATGAATAAATGTCCAAATGATACTGCCTACATAGATCGAAATTGATAATCTTGGCATACATACAAGATGCATAACTCTTGTATCAGAAAATCTTAGGAAGATATGAATCACTTAAACAAACTATGAACGAATCCTCATTGCATGTATGTATACACTAAAAAGTCTAGCATACGTTCAAAAGTAAGTGAACCTAAGATGTATGTAACAAAATGATGAACTCCTAGAAGGGTTAAGTAAGAGCGTGGAACACACTAAATGGCCAAGTTCATTGGCATATGATGAAATTAACATTCACGTAAAAAGAGGTGTGTAATTATGAATAGCAAATGTGCTAAAGCTAATGAATGTAGTGACAACATGATAAGAGGTTAATGTTAAGTATGAGATCAATCTCAAAAGATACTAAGTAAATGTTACCAAAATGTACTCACCTATGAAAGTGTAAAGTTAATGAAGAGACCAGTCTAAATGAATACTCTAACGAATGTACTGAGATTAATGTATACTTTATACTAATGATGACATTAGAAATCATCTATTGAGATATGATATCCTCATCGTAGAAGTCATCATTCACCGACAGGCTAGCAATAAGTGGTGATGCCTTCTTTTGGATAGGGTGGAGGTTCACGTAACTCTCATGAGATAAGAGTTTCCGGCATGCTGGGTATGGTTCTTCTTATATCTCCTAGTATTTGAACCTATACTGCCACCTTAGGGATATAGCACGGTTCAATTCCCTATATATGCTATCTTGTTTGGGGTCACTTTTGCCGGTGATTCCACCTTTCTTCGGTGTGGGGCAGACACTGGATTTCAGGATGCTCACATGATCTATGCCGATTAAAGTTAAAGTTCCCAATAAATGAATGAGGCCAGCCTCAAATGATGCACACAATGAAATGAACGAGACCAACGGTGTTAGGATAGGAGAATGATGAGGTGAGAAAGACATAAGTAATGGCACTAGGTCATTCATGGACATTGCACAGCGAACCCGATGAATGTCTTAAACTACATCTTAGGTATAGCTGGTGTTTACACTAGCTTATTAACAAAATAAATGAAGTAGGTATTAATGAATAAAGCAGATTCTGTGTTTGCTAATGAAGGCTCCTTAGTTTATGTCCCATATGTTGAGTCCTCATTTTGGGAAGTCATAATGTCAAGTCCAAGATTCCAAGTCTCATGGCATATGATCGAATGATATGAAATATGTTAAGTGCTATATGCAATATGTTGTGTGTTATATGTAATATGCTATGTGTTGTGTGCAATATGATACGTATGATTATTCATGTTACTCTCATGGCATAACTTTCCTAAATCCAAATTACACAAGTCCACTGACTTTCCTAAAAAAAATTTGCCAAGTCCATTGACTTTCCTAAACCAAATCTGGCATGTCCAATGACTTTACTTTCCGTAAATCACGTTGTTGGGAAATAGATATTCCCACTCATGCATGTCCTTGGTGTGTGCTTGAATATACCCATACATAGTACAAGTGTATACTAATCCAATACAATATATACTTTTTGGTGCAGGTACAGGTAGACGTTAAAGCATACAGTACGACCTTGCAACTATCTGTACATGGAGCTTTCATCAGGATTTGGTAGGCCGACATGATTTCGACGATGTCTACTGTTATTTTCTAGATTATAGGTAGGCTTTAGATATTGGAGCATGTACCACTAGTGTTTCATTTCCACTTTCATTTAAGGATTTTTATTGGTGTGTTTTGGCAAAAATATGTTTAATGCAATTATGGATTATTTTTTTCATTTGATGATCTTAATATTATATGAGTGATTGTGAACATTTATGATTTTAAGTATAATGACTTAATTTAATATTAAGTAACAAAAGTTCTATTTTTTCCCTAAAATTAACATAGATAATGTAACAATGACGTATGTAGGCTTGTCTCCGACTTCTGAGAGGTCAATGACGCCTGTCTCGTCTGGGGTCTAGATTTTGGTCGTGACAAAATTTCTATCAGATCAGAAGATTAATTTTGAAGGATAATAAGTTTACATCAACAACATTTAGTAGTTTCGATGTCATGACAGTTAAGTGCACCACTATTCTGAATAATAGCCTATATGATGTGTAAAAAAATTCCCTTCTTATGATCTTATCATGCCTTCTGTAATGTATGATTCAGTGGTGTTATGAGTGTATCTAGCATCAATACTACTTTTTCATAAAATGAACACAAGGAGGGACAACAAATATCATCCCCATATCCAAGTTGCTGAATTTAGATACATTTTAACCCAACTTGGTTGACAGATGGAGATGTGAGGAAAACCTTGGTACAGATGGTCGAAACATTACTTTACAAGCTCAGGCTACGACGAGCAATAAGGTGTTCCCATGGAGAACCCACCTACCAGCACCATGGCTAACATGTTAAGGTACTTCACAATGATGAATCCTCCCGTTTACACAGGATCTAGGATTGCTGAGGATCACGGTAGAGGAGTAAAGACTGATGTTAATTCAAATATAAGGCATACTCCAAAAGAAAGTGTTAATAATGAATTCAAAGTTAATATGTAAAGAAAAGAATGACTTCATGACTATAGGCTAGTGCACGTGACACAAGTTGCATCTACGCCTGAAAATCAATGTCACTAAATGAAATGACTAATAGACTACATTTATGCTAGAAGATGAACAAGAAAAGAAAGAGTTGAAGGATAGGCTAGTACAAGTGAGACAAGTTGAATCTACGTCAGCGGAGGTTGTTGAAGGACTATTACTTGAATGCCCACTACCATCTAGGTAAGGCTAATGCAGTAGCTTATGCTTTGAGCGGGATGAGAATGGGAAGTACAACCCACGTTGAGGATTAGAAGAAAGAGTTCGTCAAATATATATATAGACTTGCAAGACTGGGTGTGCCGTTAGTTGACTCTGCTAGTGAGAGTGTTTCATTTAATCCTATTTTTGAATAATTGTTAGTAGTTGAAGTCAAGAAGGGTCAGAATCTAGATCCTGTGTTGATCGAGCTGAAGGACAGCGTTGTTTAAGTTGAATGAGTCTTTTGCTTTTAGATGTGACCTAATACTTAGATACCAGGACATACTATGTGTACTAGATGTGGATGATTTGCAGACCAAGATAGTTGGAGAGGCCCATGGTTCCAGATATTCCATACAACCAGGTTCCACCAAGATGTATCATGATTTTAAACAGATCTATTGGTGGGATGGCATGAAGAAAGACATTGTTGAATATGTGTCCAAGCATCATAGTTGAAAACATTTTAAGGCAGAACATCTTAATCCTGGATGTCTTACTCAGATGATTAAGGTTCCAACACGAAAGTGAAAGGCCATTAATACGGACTTCGTGGTTGGTCTTCCGAGGACTAGGAGACAATATGACTCCATATGGGTTATTGTGGACAAGATGACTATGTATTCCAACTTTAACCCTATGAAGTCTACTTATAGACCTGAGGATTATGCGAGACTCTACAATGATGAGATTGTGAGATGGCATGGGATTCCTTTGTCTATAATTTAAGATAGTAGAGCTCAGTTCACTTCACATTTCTGGAGATCCTTCAAGAAGAACTTAGGAACGCAGGTAAAGCTTTGTACTGCCTTTCATCCTCAGACTAATGGGAAGGCAGATCTCACTATTTAGACATTAGAGGACATGTTGAGAGCGTGTGTGATTGACTTTAGACGTAGTTGGGATGACCATCTGCCTTTGATAGATTTATTATATAATAACAACTATCACTCCAGCATTGGGATGGCATTGTTCAAGGCACTATATGGTAGGAGGTGTAGCTCGTTTAAACTTTAGATTGGGCCATTTTGGTTGTGGTTACCAACCGGCTCCATAAATGTTGTCTTAACGGACGTCCGTGTAAATTTAAATGAAGAATGAATGCTTGAGTGAGTTTCTCTCTACTTAAAAACGTCAACATTGATCTAACTTCGATTGACATTTTGTAGGTTATTTTGAAGTATGCTAAATAAGTGAAGGACATTATAGAGAGCAAGAGGAGGCTCATATAGTTTTAAACTGTATCCCTTACTGAGGATTGCATCTCAAGGATCAAAAATAGACTGACCAAAAAGTTAAAGGATTCGGGTAGTTTTACTGTGCAAAATTCAATTGGGCAAAGGGCACATGGCCGAGAGTTATGTGATTTGGTGGATAGTATAAATTTGATGCTCTTATTTTTGTATCAGAAGCTTGAGTTGGGGAGACTAGGTTCATTGATTTTCCTGTTGATTTTTTTATTTTAGATTTTGAACCTTATAAATTCCCAATCATCTTCCGATGACATTTCTTGAGCATAGATAGGGTATTGATTGATGTAGCAGCTATTAAACTAACAATGATGGCACATGAGAATGTTGAAGTATTTGATGTCTTTTGCGGTTAAAAATTGCCTTCTATTTTTCATTACATGTTATACTTTCTGCAGATTTCTCTGATTTACAGGTTGAGGCTGCATTGAGGATATTAAAGAGAAGAAAGAAAGCAATTTGTTGGGGGATGACTAATATTCTTGTGATTAGTCCGGCATTGTGTATGCATATAATTTACATGGTAGAGGATTACAAATCCAAAGAATAACAACAACGTCGTCTGAATCCCAAGAAGAAAGAAGTGGTAAGGAACAAAGTTATAAAGTGGTTAGATGTTGTGATTGTATGCCTGATCTCTGATAGCAAGTGGCTATGTCCGGTACAATGTGTTACCAAGAAGGGTAGTAAGGCTGTGGTAAGGAATAAAGAATGAATCGTTTCCTACGAGAACAGGGACCAGTTTCGTATTTGTATGGATTACCAGAAACTAAATGATGCTACCTGGAAAGTTCATTATCCTGTACCTTTCATTGATCAGAGCTTGACATTTGTACCACTACTTCTTAGATGGGTATTCCGGGTACAATCAGATCTTAATTGCACCCTAAGATTAGGAGAAGATCACATTTGCCTTTCCAAATGGAAAACATGATTTCAAACGCATCCCATTTGGACTTTGCAATGCACCGGTGACTTTTCAAAGGCGTATTGTGGCTACTTTTAATGATATGGTGGAAGATTTTGTAGAGGTGCTCATGAATAATTTTTCATTCCTTGGAAAATCCTTTTAGGTATGCCTACGAAATCTTTATAAGTTGCATGCTAGATGTAAAGACACGAACTTAGTATTAAACTAGAAGAAGTATCATTATTTTATTCGAGCGGGGATAGTATTGGGACACAAGGTGTCTAAATCTTGTTTGGTAGTGGATAAGGCCAAAATATAAGTCATTGAAAATCCCCCCCCCTTATTTCTCTAAAATGCGGTGCATATTTTTCTTGGCCATGCAGGTTTTTACCGGCGATTCATCAAGGATTTTCCCAAGATTTCACGTCCCATGTGCAGCCTTTCAGAAAAGGAGGTGAAGTTTTACTTTGATGCATTGTGTTTAAGAGATTTTATGATGTTGAAACGGAGCTTAATTGAGAAACCTATTCTAATTGAACCTGAGAAGTACCATTTGAACATATGTGTGATGCTACTAATGTAGTAGTAGGTGCGTTGTTGACTCTATGCAAGCAAATTACACAGTAACTACGAAGGATATTCTAGCTCTAGTGTTAACCTTCAACAAGTTTAGATCGTATTTTGTAAGCACCAAACTAATTGTCTTCAGTGGTTATGCATCTAACAGGTACTTATTCATTAAGAAGGAGGATAAACCAAGACTAATTTGTCGGATACTACTTCTCAAAGAATTTGACCTTGAGATCAAAAGATAGGAAAGGTACAAAAATCAGATAGCGAACCACTTATAAATGTTGGAGGACTTCTCACATATAAATGAGGCTGAGAGAATACGGGGAGAATTTCGAGATGAGAAATTTATGGCTTTGGATATCTCTGAAGTGCCATGGTATGCGGTCATTATGAACATAATAGTGAGCGGAGACTATCTGTTAGATCTTGATTTGGAGGTGCTTGAGCTAAATGATGAATGATTCAAGTTGCGTTGTGTCGCGACGTTAAATAAAGCACTATTTTTCATCCCCAAATGGGTGGTCCAGTGGATATTACTATTCAAACCCTTGATGATATGCTTAGAGCTTTTATAATTGATTTCAAGGGAAATTGGGATAAACATTTGCCTTTGGTTAAGTTTTCTTACAACAATAGTTATCATTCATCTATATCTATGTCTCCTTTTGTGGCCTTGTATGGTAGGAGATGTAGATTTTAAATTGGATGGTTTGACATAGGGAAGTCTTCACATTTGGGTCCCGAATAGAATGATAAGACTTTGGACAAGATTCATATAATAAGGAATATCTTGAAAACAGACTATAGCCGGCAAAAGTGATATGCTTACCGTAGGAGAAGAAACATAGAGTTTAAAGAAGGTGATAAATTGTGCCTAAAAATTTCACCTATGAAAGGGTGGTGAGATTTGTCAAGAAAGGGAAGTTGACTCATCGTTATGTGGGTGATTATGAAATTTGGCAAAGGTTTGGCAAGGATACATATGAGTTGACGATACCTAGTGAATTGTCTTATCTTCATCCGATGTTTCATTTTTCCATACTTATAAAGTATACCGATAATCCTGAGTCTATTCTTCCCATGAGGGTCTAATTGTACAAGAGTACCTCTCTTATGAGGAGGTTCCTATTAAAATCCTTGATAGACAAGTTCAGAGGTTAAGGAACAAGGAGGTTACTTCCGTAAAGGTGTTATGGAAGAACCACCTAGTTGAGGATGCAACATGTGAGGCCGAGGCCGACATGAAGTCCTGTTACCCTCATCTAATTTAAAATTAAGGTTAGTTGTTCCTATTTATAGTGACAATGATTATTTTTTTAAAAGTTGCCTTGATTTTTGGAAAAAATAGTTAATTTTATTTTTTTTATTTAAAGGAAATACAGTGATTTATGCCTAATTAAATTAATGTTTTCAATAACATATTCTTTTAGTTGATTTGATCTTATATGGTTTACGCCCTCGGTGGTTAAAACATCTTATTTCTTCAAAGATCTATACATAAAACAAACAGAGGGGGACAATATCCTAAACCTCTGTTAATAAGCATTAAGCCTTGAAATAAGATCATATACAACAAAAACATAAGAAAGACAGATCATAGATAGTGACTCGAAAATTTTTTTTTCCATGTATTAGGCAGGACATGACAATGACATCAATGGTGTACATACCAGATACATATTTTGGCAAATCTTTAGGATAAAAATCAACACTTACTTTCTATATAAATAATATTTAGCTAGTACATCTGCCACTTGATTCCCCTCTATGCAGCAATGTCGACCTATCACATTGGCCTGCAAATTCATTCTTCTAGTCTCCATAATAGCATCCCAGACTATCGAGGCCATTTGAGATTAATCCTTCATCATATTTGCAATAAAAAGGAAATCACATTCTAAAATAAAGTCTGAATAGCCATTTTCCACTAAAAATTTTACTCCAAAATAGGCTGGTATAACCTCTCGTATATTGCTCGTACCTCTCAATCGTAGTCCTAAACCCACCACCACCTTAATCAACCGGAAAACATAAATATATCCATGTATACCAGTAGTATCATTCTTTCACATCACCAGTTCTCCAAAATAATCTAGTCAGTTGTTTTTCAACCTTATTAAGGATTGATATTGTAAGACATGCTTAATCGATATTTCTCATCCCCACTGGAGATGAGCTTTTTGTCCATCTTGTAGTTCCTTTGATAATTTTAGATACCATATCAGTTAAACTGGAAATCAAAGTTTTTCCGATGTACAAGTGGTAACCCAATTATGTTATAAGAAAATGTTTATGTGTATAATTAATAATCCCTTTTCATGAAATAACGTTTTTCCTCATTAATCTTCGGGGCACAACCTGAAGAAAAAAAGGATAATATCGTCAACATAAGATAAATGATTATCGTGAGGGTCTAGTCTTATGATTATAAAATTAAAAACCTGATCGCTATTTAAATGGTTTAACATTTCAGAAAAAATGTTAGCTCTCTCAATCAAAAAATGTTTTATACATCCATTAACAAGGACAAGAGTACAATATATTACTAATGGATCTCCTCATAAGACTAAACTATCTTTCAGAAAAAACAAATCTTCTTAAAATATCAAAAATAAATTGATAATTACCTCAGTCATATCATATGCTCTAGACATATCCCCTTCAATGAACACATTGCCTATGCCATTCTTCTTTTAATACCATGATAATTTCTTGCGGTAACAGAATATTTTTAGTACTCAATGTACCATGTACAAAACCAGATTGGTTTCCAAAAATAATCATAGGAAGAATTGTGTCCAATACATCATTTAAGATTTTGGAAATAATCTTATTAGTAAAGTTATTAAGGTCAATAGGCGTTATATCAGAAAATAATCAGGATTATTAAAATTATGAATAAGAATTAGACAAGAAGTAGAATACAACTTAGTCAACTCAGCTCCATTGAAATAACTTCGAACAAAATCAACCACATCCATTATATAATGCTCCAAGCGGTGATAACACTCAAATTACCCTCAAATTAAGTTTAAAAAGTAAGAGGTTGTTAGCAACAAAAATACCCAAGAAGCATCAGGGTCGATCCCACAAGAAACAATTTGTCGGCAATTGGAAAGACGTGATTTTTGTAACAAAATCATGGTTTTGGGAAAAGATACTATCAAACGAAGTATTCATGGGAATTAAAAATATAGGAATTCAATTCATTCTCCACGATCCATTGCAATTCAAGACCTAAACTAATCATAGATAGTCTTAATCATTATAAATCAACACTAATCTCAAAAATAGTATTGTTTGTTTCTAGAATAGAACATCAATTTCATATACACAACTACACCTATAATTCTTATAATATATAACAAGGAACGGAGAAGAGAGCAAGAGATTTTACTATTTGGCACCAAATCATCAAGACCAAATATGATTTTTCAGGCAACTTACCTTCAAAATCTTTTCCCAAAAATATAAACCACAATATTCTCTCTACTCTAAGTTTATGTCAGTTCTTCTTTCTTCCTATTGACCTTTTTACCTCGTTTTTACTTGTTTCCTTCAAATTTCTTCTAAATCAACCCTATATTAGTTTTCCTCAAAATATTATTAAAAACACATTAAAAGCACCAATTATAAATTAAATCAAGACAATATAACTAAGAAAAGAGCCTCAAATGAGTGAAAATCCACATTAACATGTTCGAAATAAAATTCCCCCAAATCCCTCAAGACAAGGAGAACTATTAGGATCCATTCGAAGAACTGAATTATCAGCTTCCTCTTCATCAATTTTTTTCGTGAGATCATCATTCTCATTTTGGGTAATAAGTTTCTCAATGAATTCCATACCTAGGGGGTTGGTTTGTCCATCTGATTTAGTAAGATAATTCTCAAATTGATTTAAAGCCTCATCAAATTTTGTTGGTCACTCTGTTCAAAATTATCTAGCTGTGAAGTAGTTCTCGTCTATCAAAAAGTTCAGAAATTCAATATGTCATTTGAGGTCCTATGGTGATACTAAAAGCATGGAATCCATGTGAAAGAATAGAACAAACATCTATACTTTCCTCAAATATTAAAAATTGTTCTTTGCCAACCCTTAATTTGTTATTAAGAACAAGATGAGAAGACGTAGAACTTTAATAAGTTGTTCCTGCGTATGTACACAAACAATCTGCACTTACCTAGTGGGGAAAGAGTATGCAAATAGAACATGAAAACATTAACCTCAGAAGAAAAGGAAAAGGGTAAAGCCAGACCCCATCCCCTCTCTTGCACTTCCAGCTCATGATATATATCACTTTTTTGTAATCATCCCTTCCTCTAATTGACAATCATTTCCTGAAAATCAAGGAGAAAATAAAATAAAAATTTCAAGGAATTCATTAGTAACAATATATTTCTCATGAATTCTACAGATGGCAATACAGCTGTAGATTAAAGTGCAAGCCATGAGCTGATAATATTGCAGGCATTTTGCTCTACGTGGTTATATTATGCACTAAGAGTAGCAATTATTGAGAAAAATTCATCATATTCTCTCTAGGTTTATACGATGTGGAGTGGCCAAGATTGATATGCACCTATATATGCTTGTTTTCCTACTAATTGAATAATAATCATGTTTCTTTACTACATAATAAAAAAAATTGAGAAAGGAGAAATGGTGCACACCCTGTCTCACACACAATAAAATACTACATGGCATCATATCATGCACGCAAAAGATTTTTCTTCCCAAAAAAAGGTGGACTTGAATTTACAGTTCTCCAACATTTGACTCCAAGCACTTGGTGCGACAGAGACATCTGAGTACCATTGAATATTTAAGAGAGAGCTGAAAGGTGGATATGCTCTAAATATGACAAAGACATCAGTCATTGGAATGAAAAGTTTCATTTACTCACATATAGTAGCTTTTATCCTCGACAAGAGTTTTCTCCATATCAATTTGGGAAAGGAATAAAGGTTTGGATGTGAACGTAGTTAAATGCTGACCCAGATTTATGTGTCGTTGGAACAGAAAGTCAATAATGTCATAACATTGTTAAAACCATTAGTATCGTTGTTGAATCCTACATTAGCAATAACTATTACTGCCATTTTTGGCAATGAGTTAAGCTCATTGACATAATCCTTCAATTTGGAGACAGTTTGGTTTTGCATATAAATAAAATATAACACAGAAGTCAATTATTTAACTACCAATGCTAAGACATGCACAGCTATGATTATTGACTAACCATGGTCTGCATTTCAGGGTTATCTTGCTTCATGGAAATTGCTTTTGACATATAACCTGCACTTACACTGCAAATGACATTTAAACAAATAGAAGACTAAGCAATCTTCGTGAGAAGTCTAATGTTATGATAGGACATGGAAGATTCATATGTATGCTGAAGTCACGTAGACTGTTGTTAAAAAAATTGAAGAGAAAATAAATCAACCTGGACAACTACTTGAATAAAGGGGAACCTTTATTTCCTTGCCTTCTTGCTGAACACCCATAATATGATAAACTAGCATGAACCTTCAATATAATCAAAATATTTTGTCTCATCTTCACCAAATAACCCATGAGGTCACATAGCAGTCCTTTTTATTTTATAACTACATTATATGAAATATAATGAGAAAAGAGACAGGGAAGGGCTGAGTGAAAAGAAAGAAGGCATGCTACCTCCCAAAAGTATGGAAGTATTTATATCAGGCACACTCATCTGCTGTAAAAGAGAAAATTGATATTATTTTTTGACATTTATGGTGCACACCGTGATTTTCAAATGTAATTTTTTAACACTTATTTAAATACACTAAAACTAAAAAAAGATTCAACCAAATTTGAAAATCACGGTGCCGCGCGAAGCACGGACAATGTATTGTCTCAAATTAATATCAATTTTCTCTTTTACAGAAGATAAGTGTAGGAAAATTTTTAGTGCTTCGTGCGGCACCGTAATTTTAAAATTTGGTTGAATATATTTTTTTTTAGTTTTAATGTAGATAATTAAGTGTTAAAAATGACATTTTCAGTTACACCTATGGAATGCCGGAGTGTAATAGGTTTGTTGTTCTGGAGCTTTATAATGAGATTTCTTGAAGGAGTTATTCACATCTTGGTGACTAGGGTAGGTACCATATAACTTTAAGAGCAAAAATGTGGATCAAAATATAGCACATAAACAAGACAACTTTTATAGACATGTACATTTATAGTAAGGGAAGTATTTTTTGCAATACTTCCCTACCATAATAGACATCAACACCATATGATATAAAAATTAGCCATTGTTGGACATGTAAAGTTTTGCAAGTAACAAATAGACACTACTTGATCAAACTAATAATATTAAGGTCCTTAGCAAAGAAAAAGCCTCTACCTTGCCCTTGTGTCACGACCCAAAATGATTCGTGAGTGGCACCCACACTTACCTCCTTAGGTGGGCGAATCAACACATCTAAACCCCAACATTTACCGGTATATCAATTATGAGTAGTGAAAATACTGCGGAAGATCCAAAACTTATTAACGTAATCAATTAAATAAACTTCTAAAGTTTAAAATCAATTAATCCCAAAATCTGGAAGTCATCACATCAAGAACATCTACCCTCAAATTTCTAAATCTAAGAGTATTTAAGAATCTAAATTAAGTAAAAAGATGGTCCATGTCTGAACTTCAAATACATCAAGACGTGAGGGAGAAAATCAAGTCCAAGCTAGGAATAATAGCTCACCCTGAAATCTGATGTGCTGAAGACTTGCTAGAGTTGAGGGCGAGTTGAAGTTGATGGTGCACTTGCTGCACTCCACAAAACCACAAGAAGAAAATACAAGTAGGGGTCAGTACAAGGAACACGTATTGAGTAGGTATCATCGGCCAACTCAAAATAGAAAGCAATATATACTGAATAATAATATAAAATCAACTACAATACATAACAGGTGACAAGCAATAAGTACAAGAACCATTGGCAACAACACCAAGCACACCTATGAGGACTAAAGCCTCCACATCATACTCAATTGGGAATCAGGTTCTTCAAATTTGGGCATATTAACCTAATTCAAGATTCCTTCTCTTTATTATTATTGTGTCGAAACGTGACACTCCGATCCCATATACCGTTTCGGCACGTGACACTCTGATCCAATGTACCGTGTCGGAATGTGACACTCTGATCCCCTAATACGTGTCGAAACGTGACACTCCGTTCCATTTATCTCATTATCTAATTTCATCAAGTCTTCTCTATGTCAAGGCGTCATCTTAATAGAAAGGATTTTAGATTGAAGATTTTCACAGTCTCATCATTCTAACCCACAACAATCACACAATCAAAACATACAAACACACAATTAAGCACATAGATGAATGTACAATACCACCCAATGGATATCGATCGCTATTTAGAGTTTATCTATCACATATAAATAAATCATAACCTACCTCCACCGAAGAATCGTGATCAAGCAAGCTACCTCCCCAATGCCTTTGAACCTTTTCAATCTAAAGTCTAGGTCACTTGCTTTCTTCATCATTCTCTCTCTCTCTCGCTCGTTCTCCCTTTCTGTTCTTTTTATTTTTCTTCTGCAAATTCTTTTTATTTTACCCTAATTATCATATAATCCATTATGATAAAACTTACCCCACTAATTTCATAATTCTAATCATGAATAGTCCAAAACACCCATTTAAATTTTAGCAGAAATCCGCCCCAGGGTGGAGTTACGCAGATTGTGACGGTCCGTCGTATCTACGACGACCCATGCTGCAGTTCCGTCGTGAAGTTCAGAGTGTCGATCCCAGTACCCAGATTTCAGAGTTGAAGTGTTTTGGAACGAAGACCCTCAACGGACCGCCATGCCTATGACGGCTCGTCCTACCTGTCGTCGAGGGAAATGAGGAGAGCAGCAAAAGAAATTACACAAGTATGGGATGACGGAGTCCATGACGGTCAGTCGTGACCATGACGGTCCATCGTGTGATCCGTCGACCCAGTCCGTTTTTATCAAAAATAATTCTACTGCTCGAACCGACTAAACAGGTTGTTACAATAGATACCAATTTACCCATTGTTTGTCCTCGAACGATCATAGGAGGAAAAGCAAGGGCGAGAAAGAGTACCTGAAGCTGTAAAAAGATGTGGATATCTTTCTTGCATATCAGCCTCATTCTCCAAAGTGGACTCTTCAACTAGAAGATTCTTCCACTGAACCTTGGTAGATGCAATCTCCTTTGATATCAACTTGCAGACGTCTCTATCTAAAATAGCAACAGGCTCCTCCTCATATGAAAAATTTTCATCAAGAAGAACTGAATCCCTACGAATAATGTAGTTTCCATCCCCATGGTATTTTTTCAGCATAGACACATGAAATACCGGGTGCACTCTTGAGAGTCCTTGAGGCAATGCCAATTCATAAACCACCTCCCCCACGCGGTTCAGAACTTCAAATATACCAGTATACCTCAGACTAAGCTTACCTCGCTTACCAAACCACATCACCCCTTTCATGGGTGAAACCTTCAGCAAGACTTGTTTACCCTCCATAAAATCCAAGTCCCTCACCTTTCGATCTGCATATTCTTTATGCCTGTTCTAAGATGCTAGAAGCTTCTCCTGAATGAATTTTACTTTATCTAACGATTCCCTCAAAAGATCGGTACCCCATGGTCTCACCTAAAATGCATCAAACCAACCCATGGGAGACCTACATCTCCTTCTCATACAGTGCCTCAAATGGGGCCATATCAATACTTGAGTGATAGCTATTATTGTATGAAAACTCTGCTAAGGGTAAGAAGTTATGCCAATGACCACCAAATTCTATCACACATGCACGAAGCATATCCTTCAACACCTGAATTGTTCGCTCAGACTTATCATTGGTCTGAGGGTGAAATGCAGTACTAGGATCAAACCTAGTACCTAATTCAGCATGCACTGTCCTCCAAAACTTAGAGGTAAATTGCGTACCTCTATCTGATATAATGGAAAGTAGAACTCCATGCAATCGAACAATTTCCTAGATATAGAGTTTGGCTAACTTCTCTGCATTGTAACTCAACTTGATCGGAATGAAGTGAGCAGTCTTAGTTAATCTGTCAACAATTACCCAAATAGAATCAAACTTACCCAATGTCTTTGGAAGACCAACCACAAAATCCATTGCAATTCTTTCCCATTTCCATTCAGGAATGGGCATTTTATGAAGTGTTCCTCCGGGCCTCTGATGTTCATACTTTACTTGTTGACAATTCGGGCATGGGCAACAAAATCAACAATGTCACGCTTCATTCTACACCAGTTGCTTTAGGTCACGATACATCTTGGTTGAACCAGGATGTATAGAATACCTTGAACTATGAGACTTTGTAAGAATAGTGTGAATCAAATTATCAACACGGGGCACACATACCCTTCCCTTAATTCTCAAAATGACTTCCTCGTCAATTATTGCCTCTTTAGCCTCTCCTCGTAATACCATATCTCGAATTCGGCTCAGCTTCTCATCAGTAAACTGTTTTCCCTTAATCTTGTCAAGAAAAGAAGATCTTGCCTCCACGCAGGCCAAAAATCCTCCCTTCTCAAGTACTTCCAGCCTCATAAAGTCATTAGCCAGAATCTGAACCTCTCTAGCCAATGGGCGTCTAGAAACCTGTAAGTGGGCTAGACTTCCCATGCTCCCTGCTTTTCTACTTAAAGCATCTGCCCCCACATTAGCTTTTCCTGTGTATTACAAAATAGTAATATCATAGTCCTTCAGTAGTTCCATCCACCTCCACTGCCTCAAATTCAAATCTTTCTGAGTAAAGACATACTATAAACTACGATGATTTGTATAGACTTCACACTTGACCCCATATAGATAATGTCTACATTGCTTTAATGCAAACACAACTGCAGCCAACTCCAAATCATGGGTCGGACATTTACGTTCATGCACTTTTAATTGCCTCGAAGCATAAGCAATTACATTCCTCTCCTGCATTAGCACTGCACCCAACCCAGAATAAGATGCATCACAGTAAACAATGATATTCTTACCTTCCACTGGCAAGGTAAGAATTGACACAGTAGTCAACAAGGTCTTGAGGTTCTGGAAGCTTTCTTCAAATTCGTCCGACCATACAAATGGAACATTCTGCTTAGTCAAATTTGTCAATTGGGATGCAACAGAAGAAAATCCCTTGACAAATCGACGGTAGTAGCTAGCTAAACCAACAAAGCTCCTTACCTCCGTAACTTTAGTAGGTCCTACACAACTCTTCACTGCTTCAATCTTAGAAGGATCCATCATCACTCCATCCTTAGAAACCACGTGCCCCAAGAAGGACACTGAATCTAGCCAAAACTCACACTTGGAGAATTTGGCATAAAGCCTTTTCTCCCTCAACAATTCCAATACAATTTTCAAATGCTCCTCATGTTCTTTCCTGCTCTTTGAGTATATAAGTATATCATCAATAAATACAATAACAAAGAGATCCAGATATGGCTTAAAAATCCCGTTCATCAGGCTCATGAAAGCAGCAGGGGCATTCGTAAGCCCAAAAGACATTACTAAGAATTCATAATGCCCATACCTGGTTCGAAAAGCAGTCTATGGCACATCTGCTGCCCGTATTTTCAATTGATGATAACCAGATCTCAAATCAATTTTTGAGAAGGTAGAAGCACCTTGTAACTGATCGAACAAATCATCAATGCGAGGATAGGATACTTCTTTTTAATAGTTACCTTATTCAGTTGCCTGTAGTCTATGCACATCCGAAAACTTCCATCATTCTTCTTCACAAATAAAACAGGAGCACCCCAAGGGGATGTACTTGGTCTAATAATACCTTTACCTAACGATTCCTGAAGTTGGGCCTTTAACTCCCTTAACTCAGCTGGAGCCATTCTATAAGGTAGTATGGAAATAGGGCGAGTACCCGGCTCCAGATTAGTACAAAAATCAATATCCCTATCTGGTGGCATACCAGGAAGATCTGCAGGAAACATATTCAGAAACTCACGGACTATCGAGACAGACTCAATCGAAGGTACTTGGGAAGTATCATCCCTGAGATGTGCCAAGAAAGCTAAACAACCCTTATTAACCATTCTCTTAGCATGAAGAAAAGAGATGATATGAACTGGGGTGGAAATATAGCCACCCTCCCACACTAGCAGATCTGTCTCAGGCTTGGCTAATGTCACTGTTTTAGCATTACAATCTAAGATTGCAAAATTTGGAGAAAGACAAGTCATACCCCGAATTACATCGAAATCAACCATCTCTAGAATAATCAAATTTACATGAGTATTGCTCCCCACAAAAGTCACAAGACTAGACCTATACACCTTCTTAACTATCACAGACTCACCCACAGGAGTAGAGACACGAATAGGCATGTCAAGCAAATCACAATATAAATCAAGATCAGTAGCAAATGAGGATGATACATATAAAAATGTGGATCCATGATCAAATAATACAGAAGCCATGCAATCACAGACCAAAATATTACCTATGATAACAGCATCAGATGTCTCTGCTTCAGACCTCCCGGGAAAAAGCATAACAATGGGCCCTATCACCTGTCTGCCCACTGCCCCTTCCATGTTGCGCTGCAGTAGTTCCAACATGCCCGCCACCCCAACTAATTTGATGACCACCATTACCTTTGCCACCTCGTCCTCCAGAATGGAGGCCCCTACCATGACAACCTCTACCTCTAGCTATTGGGGGTCAGTAACTCTGTTTTGGACAATATTACCTAATATGTCCAGTCTCTCCCCATCCATAACAATTTCAGGAGTCAAGCATTGGTCTCTGTGAGAATGACGAAGTCTGGGGATAACCTCCAAACTCAGAAAAATGCTGACTGGTCTGTGATGGACCCCCAGCTACAGCCTGTAGTGAAGACTGAATAGGACGGGCTAGGTAAGCTCCTGAACTCTGCCCTCTGGAATAAGAACCACTAAACTCACCTGCCTTACGAAACTTCTTAGATGTCGACGCCATTGTGAAGTCGTCTGGCTTCACCCCCTCCACCTCTATCACAAAATCAACCACTTCCTGAAAGGATTTTGCTGCAGCAGCTACCTGTAAGGCTGGGATCTGCGAATCTGACCTCAATCCTTTCACAAAACGGCGAATCCTCTCTTGTGGACTGAAGCAAAGCTGGGTGGCATACGTGGATAGAGCACGAAATTTAGCCTCATAAGCAGTAGCAGACATCCTACCTTGTTCCAGGCTCAGGAACTCATCTCTCCTCTTGTCCCTCAAAGTCTGGGGTATATACTTCTCCATAAATAGGATAGAGAATAATGCCTAAGTCGTAGCTGGTGCCTGTGCTGGTTGACACTCAACATACGACCGCCACCATAGTTTGGCATTCCCCTGAAACTGGTAGGTCACAAACTCAACACCGTATCTTTCTACTATGTCCATCTTATGTCGCATCTCGTGACAGTCAACCAGAAAATCATAGGCATCCTCAGATTCAGCACCCTTGAAGACCGGAGGCTTCAACTTTATGAATTTAATGAAAAATTCATGCTGATCACTAGTCATTATAGACCCTGTAGTCAATCGAGGAAACGTGCCTACTTCCAATGAGGCATTCATGCGGGGAGCCACAGCAGCTGCATGTTGTACTCTCGAAACCTTAGGTGCCGGTGCAGAAAACAGTGGAGGTGTCTGGAGTTGATCAGATAACCTGCTAAGATAAGTAAGAACCTAGTGAATCATCTCTAGGGTAGGCTGGGGTGGTAATTCCCCATCTTGAACCTGCTCGTTTTCCCATTCTTCACCCTCTCTCACTACCTCATCAGTCAGTGGTGGAGTCACCGCCCTATTACTAGCTGGACCGTGTGTTTGTCTTCTACCCCTAGAGGGTATTCTCCTGCGACCTCTACCACGGCCTCTTGCCACTACTCCTCCTCGGGCTACATCCCCAATTGTTGGCTCAGACGCACCCTGTCTTGCCAGTGTTGGTGTTGGCACAATTGTTGCTCTAGTTCAAACCATCTGCGAAATAGAGTGAGGATGTCAGATACTAATTTTTATCACCTATATACCAATTGGATCCAAGTAATAGCACGAAAGAAAGAAAGAATGGAGTTTTCCTAAAGTCCTATAGCCTCTCAAAGAAAAGTAAGGGCGTCCCCCTACCGTTCCTCAAGACTCTACTAGTCTCGCTCTTGAGTGACGAGACAAACAAACCTAACGCTTTGATACCAAGTTTGTCACGACCCAAAATGATTCGTGAGTGGCACCCACACTTACCTCCTTAGGTGGGCGAACCAACACATCTAAACCCCAACATTTACCGGTATATTAAGTATTAGTTGTGAAAATACTATGGAAGATCCAAAACCTATTAACGTAATCAATTAAATAAACTTCTAAAGTTTAAAATTTATTAATCCCAAAATTTGGAAGTCATCACATCAAGAACATCTATCCTCAAATTTCTAAATCCAAGAGTATTTAAGAAGCTAAAATAAGTAAAAAGATGGTCCATGTCCGAACTTCAAAGACATCAAGACGTGAGGGAGAAAATCCAGTCCGAGCTAGGAATAATAGCTCACCCTGAAATCTGATGTGCTGAAGACTTGCTAGAGTTGAGGGCGAGTCGAAGTCGATGGTGCACTTGCTGCACTCCACAAAACCACAAGAAGAAAATACAAGTAGGGGTCAGTACAAGGAACACGTACTGAGTAGGTATCATCGGCCAACTCAAAATAGAAAGCAATATATACTGAATAATAATATAAAATCAACTACAATACTTAACAGGTGACAAGCAACAAGTACATGAACCATTGGCAACAACACCAAGCACACCTATGAGGACTCAAGTCTCCACACCATACTCATTTGGGAATTAGGTTCTTCAAATTTGGGCATATTAACCTAATTCAAGATTCCTTCTCTTTATTATTATCGTGTCAGAACGTGACACTATGATCCCATATACCGTGTCGGAACGTGACACTCCGATCCCATATACCATGTCGGAACGTGACACTCTGATCCCTTAATATGTGTCGGAACGTGACACTCCGATCCAATATTACAGTGTCGGAACGTGACACTTCGATCCATTTATCTCATTATCTTATTTCATCAAGTCTTCTCTATGTCAAGGCGTCATTTTAATTCAACTCAAACTCAGTAAAGTAAATAATTCATTATAAAATCAAGAGATAGAATTACCCTGAGGAGTGAGCTCTGTACAATAAGCAAGAGTGCACCTCCAAGCTTAAGCTCAATCACCAAACAATTTTTCCCTAGAATCTGCAACTCCAACTGAATATTCAATTAACGTTTCAACTTTTCCATTTAAATCTACTGAAAAAACAACAGAAAAGAGGAATTAAACTCACGTTCTTCAAAATTGTCATGAGCTTTTTCTGCGATTGATCTCTATGTAAGGTCAATTTTGAGAGAACTGGATTAAATTGGATACAAAAATAGTGCATATACATTGATGTACATTATTATTATGAATATAATTGTACCTTAACGATATCATATTTATCGGAGCATTGTCCAAATTAAGAACTGGGCGCCATTTTCAATCGATATCTCTAGCTTTTTTAGTTCAATGATTTGAGTTCTTCTTCTTTAGTAGGGACTTAAATGAAATGTAGTTCATGTTTAATATGGGCCTGTTGGACCTTCAAATGGGCTTTAAACAATACCCAATAAAATTCACGGTTTACTCTTTCTACCAGACATTGTTATACTATAACAATAAAAAACATAACTATCAACACCCGTCCTCAATGCATACATGAGATATATAGGACGAAACTCTTATTGGTAATTGAATTCCTACATGGAGCGTCCTTATTGTTGTCAAATTGAGTCTAATTCCACCTACCTTAAAATAATAAAATAGAGATATTGTTTTTTATAGACTCCCAACTAAAAATAATTATATATGTATAATATATACTAGATGGGCACGACCAGTGTTCAAATTTTATAATGGGAAAATTAACAATGTCTTACACAAAAAATACTTTATTTAAAAAAAGAAAACCCTTCATTACTGAAAAATAGTCATTCAACCCTTTTTATTTCTCCAAAAAATAAGCAGGCAACAACATACTTAATTCTCTTATTCTTGTTGGTTATGATTTGTACACTTAATACACATTTATCAATAGGAAGAATAGAAACGGGGCTTTCAGTTCGTTGACTAACTTCCTTCACATTAGATTGTGTGTTGTTTCTCATTTATTTGGAAAGTTTTAAAGTAGCAAGTTTCAACATCTTCTACAAATATAAACCTATATTTTGCTTCCAATGCAAACAACAATAGTATATCGCTCTTGCACTTTCTCTTTTTATTTTCATTATTCACTGTTCATCATTCTTATAGTTGCATCTCAAGAAGCATCTTATTGCAATTCTTCACCTTAGCACATCTAAGAAAAAATGTTTACTTTTTACTATGACTTAATAGAAGGGATGAAATCCAATATGCTCTTAGAAATAAAAAGAATGAAGGAGGAAAAAAGAAATTGAAAGAAACTATTCTTGGATTCAATATGTGAAGTACTTATTATGCTATTAGTAGAAACATTACCATTGACTTCTTACTTTTAAACCTAGTGCAAATAACCTCATAAAATTTGTAATTATATATATGACTTGAGAAAACAAAATTCAAATCTTGTGGAATTAATATTACTTCAATAAACATAGGTGATATCTTCTCATCTTTGTTTTTTGATTGATGAGAATAAATCAATTGATATATTAACAATATGTAAATGAGGTGAATGTATTACAACCAAACAAACTAACGTTAAAAGTTACCAAAAGGCAAACTAATTTGGGGTATAATATCAACCACTTGATGTCCCTACGACAATTGGTTATGGTTATCTTATACCTCTTTTTCTTTTCACATGATTTTTTTTAATATACCTAGATTTGTTGCATTATAACTGTATATTAATAAGTGAACATCCTTCTTAGTAGTAGGATCTGAGGAATGAATTAAGAATGTTGTGTATTACAATCAACTACCGTGGATTCATACCTATAAATTGAAATCAGAAAAATAAATAAAATCTTACATATGATTCATGAGTCCATTAAACTTTAGCAACAATGTCATATAAGTAATTAATATGATAAATAGCAAAATGCTAAAGTTGACCAATCTCATCATCATCCACTGGAGTAGGAATATCTAGGTTAATCATAGTCATGTCAGTTTCTTATATGGATTCCGATGAAGAATCATTTGTAAGAACCCATATATGTTGCTTATACCATTATGTGATCTCTTACGCCCTTCAAGAATGCAGTCAGGCATAAATTCTTTGTTATAAACATGAAATTTTAAACAATTATATACTATTATATTTGAACTGCATTTCCTCACTAAATTTTGAATACTAATCCTGATTTAATAAAAAAAATACTTCTTCTACACTTTCTATTGTCTGTTTTTCTTTTGGGTACCTCATTAGTAAAAATAAGATACACAAGAGAATTTATTTATAATAAGATTAAGAAAAAAAATTTTATTTAGTAGATGACCAGCTCCCACGGGAGGTAGGACATTATATAGGAACCAAATAGTAGAAGAAAAAATTTAGATGTCAAAAATGAATGTTGGTATAGTTTAACACAATCTTATCCCATAAACAAATAGCCACAACCAAACTTTGATTAATAGACGAGAAAACCTAATTTTGTTGTAACAGAATTTAAAGATTCGCATAATTGTAATCTATTTTTAAGATTCTTGTGAGCTTTTCATTAAAATGTCAATAGACCAGGCCAATCTCTTAGGTACTGTCTAATCATTGTTCATATGGGTTGCAAGCTTTTCAAAAATGTAATGAAGAACTGAAATCAATGAGAAATCTTACCAAAATCCTTAAGACCACAATATATATTGATGTTGCTGGATCTGCTAAGGTAGCACTTATTGATTTGAAGAACACAAAAGAGATTGAGCTAGCCACATTACAGTAGAATAATCTTTAATATCACGAAATTCTTGATCATCAAAAAAGATTATGGACTATAGCACACGACAATAGGGAAAATAGGAGTTTCCCTTATTTAGGGGCTCGTTTAACCTTTAAAATGGGTCGTTTTGCCATGGTGATCAATCGGCTCCGAAGATAAGGTCGCTCAAGGCTACTCACAAAAAGTTTGTACTGTATACGAGGATACCTTTTCAGTTGTAGCAATTTTAGTATCTATTCGAATTCTACCCTCTTATGATTCTTTCGAGAATTTTATACTATTTCAAATGGAAGTGAAAAGTGTGTTTTTAAATGATTTTATAAGAGAAGAAATTATCATCAAATAACACCCTGTATTTAAAATCCTTCTTTTCCTTATTTTGTTTACAAATTTTCCAAGGCTCTTTGCAGACTAAAATAAGTTCCAAAAGCTTGGTATGAAAGATTGAGTTCGTTTTTACTTAAAAATAATTTCCAAAGGGGGAAAATTTACACATCTCTCTTCATTCAAGGATTTGGTTTATTCATTCTTATAGGTCAAATATATGTTGATTAGATTATTTTTGGAAAGTCTAATCCTTCTTTACGCGTGAATTTTTCAAATCAAATGAAAGTAGAGTTCGAAATGTGTCTTCTGTGAGAAGTCACATTCAATCTTATTTCAAATTAACCATTAAACTAATGGAACATTCATTACTCAAGCAAAAAGGGCAAAGCCTTTGGTACTCCAATGAGTTAGTCCACGTTTGTTGAAATTGATGCATCTGGAAAACACGTGGATAAAAAAATGCATAGAGAGATAGTTGGCTCATTACTATATATTACATCCAGTCGACCCGATATAGTGTATAGTATATGCATGTGTGCACGATTTCAAGCTGCTCCAAAGGAATCACATCTCTTGGTAGTAAAACGAATCATTCGTTACCTCATTGGAACCACAGAGCTGGGATTATGGTATTCTAATTCTACTCATTTTGATTAAATTAGTTATTCAAATGCTGACTTTGCAAGTGACAAAAACAACCAAAAAACACTAGTGGAACATGAAAAATCTTGGGGCATTCTCTAGTCTCATTGCATAGATTTAAACAAGTTTCGGTTGCCTTATCCACCACCCAATCCTAAAAGTTAGTGGTTGCAAGTTGTGGTACTCATATTTTATGGACGATGCATCAATTATTTGATTAAAATATTCCTATGAAACTGTGCCGATTATCCATGATAATACTTCCGTCTTTTAAAATATATTGTGCATTATTCTAGGGCTAAGCATATCCACATAAATCATCATTTTATTTGTGATTATGTTGAAAATTGTGATTTTTCACTCGAATTTGTAGACTCTAAAAATCAATTAGCTAATATTTTTACTAAACCTCTTCTGGAGGAAAAATTTTGCTCTCTCAGAGATCGCCTTGACATTAAATATGTTGACTAATCTATTGCACTTTATTGTTTATTTATTTTATTTCCTTATGCAATAAATGTGTTTTATCATTTTTTGGTCTTTAATTATCACCCGTTGCCGCCTCTTCCGCTTCCCCTTGTTCTTATCAAATCCTCTTCTCTTTCCCTTTCTCATCTGATCCCCTTTGTTTGTCCTCATTTTTTTCTTTTTATTTATTGTTTCCTCTCTCTCTTCTACTCTTCATGTCACCATGACAAATACTCGCCCCATGACCTCAATGAAATCCAGTGTTGCTTGAGTTCCTTCGAAGTAGACACCATCTCTCTCTCTCTCTTCTGATTCTCCGTAAGATCCATGGATAGTTCGTCTGAGTCCTCAAAGAAGTGAGATTCTACTCTTAATCAGAAAGAATCAAAGAAGCCTTGTCTCTATGTTACGGGTTCTCTCTCCAACGCAGACATGCAACAATTTCGGTGAAACGAATAGAAGCAGATGGTGTTGTTCCTATATGAAGAAGGTAAATGTAGTCTTTGTTCATTTGAACGCATGATAATCTGTAGAAATTAAACATAATACAATTGGTAAGGTCAGGGTATACGCTACATGAACAACAAACAAATGATCTTCACCTTATTCAATTAAAATGTCACAACTCTAACAATAACATAAAAAGGTACATAATTTGTAGCTGAAATTTGCTTTAATTTCCTTAATTTGCAACGGTTGATTTAAAATTGTTTGGATTTGGTTAAATCAAATACATATAAAGTATTTTTGTATAGAAATTGAAGAGAGCATAGAAGTTTAAATTAGTGATGTTATACTTATTGTAGTAGATATTTATAGTACTTAATGCTTACATCAAAATATCATACATATAACATGTGTTTATCATAACTTTATAAATCAATAGATAACACTTGACAGTTTATTCAACACTAAAGGAGTCATTTGATAGTATGTATAAAAATAGTATTTGTATTAAATTTTGGTACAATGTTTGACTGTAAATTTAACTATGGTACAACTAATTACAATTTCTTTTTCTTAATATTTTTTACTTTGTATTTGCTTTGAAAACTCTCTACGCCACCTCAACACCAAAAAAGTATATTTTTTACATTTCAAATTACTTATAGGAGGTATTAGGACATTTAAAGAAAATGTGTGTCCTTCAAATTTCCACCATAGTTCAAAGGGAGTGCTTATGCATTTTTTTAATAAAATAAAACAAAATAAATATTAAAAAATTGACATTGTTTTTCCATAACTTTTTCATTTTGGAATTTGTGGGTTCTAGGACTAAATAAGAATCATTGTCTTTCTTTTAATTAGATTTCTATCATGATAAATTAAATCTATCAAAAAAATATTGTTGTAGTTTATTAAATACCTATTTTAACAACTTTTTCTTTCTTCAATCTTAATGGTGGTTGTGTGTTGTAGTAGAACAGAAAAATTTGCATCCATAACAAGCAAACTGAACCTAATAATTAAAGACTTTTTGTGCACCAATATGTTAACTCCTTAGAGTTAGTTGATTTTTAAAATAGACACTTAACGCATTTATCTCAATTTTCGTAGGTCATTATTTCAAAAAGGAAATCATAAACAAAAATGACTTCCAGAAGGAAAAGAATGTTTGCTTGAAGCTTTAGAGGAATATTGGAAAGGCAAACCTCAAATTAAAGGGACAAAAGAAGAAAACAAATATATGGCTGATCAGCACACAAAGGAAAATCTAAATGAAGAAGAATACTCGCACACTTGGCAGAGATCACAACTGAAACATCAAGAAAGGAAAGAGTCATAAATCAAGCGACAAGATAACAAGTATGTCGATCATACAAGGAAAAAACCAAACCAGCAAAACAAAATAGTACGAAGCAATTTACTTCATCGATATAGATCAACTAAGTTGTATCAATCAAAGAATCCCTAAATTAATCCTTGATTGAGATAAATACTGTGGGGTTTTCCTTACAGGAGCACAAATAATCGTCTACATAAATCGACCCAGATTTGTATTGTGAAGTACACAACTTCACTTGAGCTTAGCTAACAGTATACAAATGAAAATAAAAGAGAAAACAATGAATTTGAGTGTAGGTATTCAAGTTGAGGCAGTGTAAAGGTAGAAATATGAATTGCATATCAGACATGATAAAGTTTCAAATGGCGGTAGCACGAATATCTCTTCAAAGCTCTTAAATAAACCCCTTGAAACCCAAAGGGAATGGATTAGGCACTTCATTGGTGATTTGAACCAAGATAAAACCTTTTGTGTAAATTATTTACTGCAACTTTCTCTTATTGTTTATCTTTCTACTAACTTGTAGGTGAGTCATTTCTCGACTACTATTAGTTGACTAAGTGAATTTTAAATTAGCCCCATCCCTCATGAATATCAATTGGTATAAGAGAAGGTCTAATAGATTTAGTGTTTAACCACACGAGAGTAAAGACCAAATGTCACATTACCAAATCCCATGTGCTTTACTTTATGATGGAGACTTTTCACATAGAACACCTTACTGCAATTGGAAAAATTACTCTAACAAAGAAGATAGATTCAGAATCTTTGTCTCCGTAAATGAACATCAAGCTTCAGTATTCATCAAGAAAGGCAAAAACGCATTCCTTATATTAACTGAAAAGGATGGAACTGAAAAACCTTTTGATCCTTTGTTCGATATTACTAAGGAAAAACAAGAGGTAATTCAAACTAGCGCTAGAGGTATGAGTTTGTTGTATGGTTCAGTAAGAGGAGAAGAATATTACAAAATTTCAAATGACGTAACTGCGGAAGAAATGTGGGATAATCTTTAAGTGAACTATGAAGGAACGACGAAAGTTAAGGAAGCCCAAATCAGCTCCCTTGTAAATGAATACGAACTGTAAAAAATGGTTGACGATGAAAATGTTAAAAATATGTTCTGAAGATTCAGCAAAATAGTCATTGAACTAAAATTTGTTGGAATGGTGTATTCAAACTCGTTAAGAGTCAGTAAACTTTTCAAGAGTCTTCACAAAGCCTGAGAAACAAAAGTTGTCATTCTTAAAGACAGAGATCCACAGAACATGACATATGATGATCTTCGAGGTAACTTAATGGCTTATGAACAAAATCACATTAACAGGTACAAAGAGGACGACAAAAAGAAAACAATAGCTTTTATTGCAAAGACAATAGAAACTGAGGAGGAAGCCGATGAAAATCCAGATTAAGGAATGACCCTCATTAATCGTAGAGTAAGACATAAGCTCAGACAAAGAAGACAGCGACCTCAAAAAGATTAAAAAACAAAGGACTTCAAAAGAAATAATGATCGACGGTACTACTGTAGAGAACAAATAGATATCATTAAAACATGTCCAAAATGATGGAGAAGAACCAATCGATGAAATGAAGATCAAAAAAGTCTCGGAGCATGGGAACAGGGAGAAACAACCGATGATGATAACGATGAAATTGAGAACTCGTGTTTCGTGTCTCTAGGAGAAACAAGTGAGGTAAGATCTTATAATTGTCCAAATTGTAATAACTTACAAAACTCTTTGGATATGGTTAGTGATGAATTATAGAAATTTATTGACGAATACAACAAACTTCTACAAGAAAAGAAAGTTTGACAGATTCTCCTTAAAGCAAGTCAAATAGAAGATGATCTACTATTAGAAGAATTAGAGAAAGTAAAAATGCAGTTAAATAGTGTCAGAAAATCTTCAAGACATAGTTCTATTCAATCAAACAGAACTACGCTCTATTGAAAAAACTCTCCATGTCATAATTCTAACTATTGTGTGTTTACTTATGGCGATATAGGTCATATATCCTTCAGATGTAGAAAATATTCTTCTGTAAAATTGATTTGGAGGCCAAATTTTGTTAATCATCAATGGCCCAATAATACTTGGGTTCCAAAAAGAAACTAATCTTTTTGTCTTGCAGGGGAAATTAAAGAAAACCTACAAAAAGGAAATGTGGTACTTCATTGTGGATTCTCCATACGTATGTGCGGAAAGAAGGAAAACTTCAAAACAATAAAAAAATAGATGAATGATGAGATAGATTTGGAGATAATGCTAAAGGAGAAGTTACTTGAGTCAAAACCATCACTCATAGGTCATCATGAACAATGCTTTTGCATAAAAGTTAACTAGATCACTTTTGGGCAGACGCAGTATGCACTACATGCCACATTCTTAATGGGTTCTTAATTAGACTGATACTGAAGAACACTCCATATGAATTATGGAGAGGTAAGAAACCAAAGATATGCTACTCATCCCTACAGATGCAAGTGCTTCATACACAACAATGGTAAGAAAAATCTTGGTAAGTTTGATCCAAGGAGTGACAAAGGCATTTTCTTAGGCTATGATCCTATCAATAGAGTCTTTCATGTTTTTAATAAAAGAACTTTAAGTGTTGAAGAATATGTGCATGTTGTATTTGATGAGACTAACACAAGAATATAGGAAATTAAGGAGACGACGACGAAATCACCCCCAATCAAAATAGTGGAAAATACTGCAGATATAAGTTTCAAAATTCATATTGACGTGAACTACTGCGAAGGAAAGTCGACTAGTCTAGCTGATAGATCAAATATTCCAAGAGAATGGTGACATAATACTAATTATCCTGAAAGTTTCATTCTCGATAAACATGAAGGAAAAATCAGAAGTGATCTTCTCAGAGAAAATAAGCTTCCGTTGCATTGATATCCCAAATGGAACCTAATTTAATATTTGAAGAAACTATAGAGTAATCATGGGTGCAAGCAATACAGGAATAATTCGTTCAATTTGAATGAAATCAACTATGGACTCAAATAGAAAGACAAAAAAATTGCTCTATTATTGGAATCAAGTGGGTATTTCGAAAAAAACAAGATGAAAATGGAAAAGTTAATCGAAACAAAGTATGGTTATCCTCTCAAGGATACTCACAACAAGAAGGTATTGGCTATGATGAAACCTTTGCAACTGTAGCAACCTATAATCTATTCGAATTTTACTTTCTTACGCCTCTTTCAAGCATTTTATATCATTCCAAATGGATGTGAAAATTTCATTTTTAAACGTTTTTATAAAAGAAGTTATTTTCAACCCCACGGTTTTAAATACTTCTTGTCCTAATTTTGTGTACAAACATTACAATGCTATTTGCACACTTAAATAATGTACAAAAGTTTGGTATGAAAGATTGAGTTCGTTCATCTTGCAAAATAATTTAGGCAAAATTTACACAACGCTCTTCATTGAATGTTCTTATTAATACATTTTTATAGTTCATATCTATGTTGATGATATTATTTTGGAACTTCTAATCCTTCTTTTTACGAGAATTTCACAACTCTAATGAAAGAAGAATTAGAAATGAGTCTTATGGGAAAACTCACATTCCTTCTCGAACTTCAAATTAACCAGTCAACTAATAGAAAATTCATTAGTCAAGAAAAGTACAATAAGAAATTGATTAAGATGTTTGGACTCGAAAAGAGCAAAGCCTTTGGTACCCCTATGAGTACGCCACCTGTCTTGAAACTGATGCATCTGGAAAACACATGGATGAAAAGATGAACATAAAGATAGTTTTACTACTAAAAAATAGTGAATACCTACCTAAAATTATCGACCTTCAGAGGCCGAAAGAATCTTTGTCGCTATTCAATTCAGACCTCTAGTACTGAACAGTTGGTAAAATTCATTAGATTATATTCCGACTTCCGGAGGTCTCTTTAATATATTTGTTCATTTCTTATTTTTATTATTTCCATCTTTCGGGGGTCAGCATATTTAATTCTCAAATATTAGAATGCCGAAATTTGGAGGTCGATAGTTTTTATTTCTAATTTTTGAGATTGCGACCTCAGAAAGTCGGTATTTCTTATTTTTGAGATTCCAACCTACGGAGGTCGGTATTTTAATTTCTTTTTTTTTTTTGTTTCTGACCTCTAAAGGCCAGTATTTCTATTTCTTATTTTTAGATTCCGACCTCCAGAGGTCGATATTTCTATTTCTTATTTTTGAGGTTCCAACCTCCGGAGGTCGATATTTTTTTTCTTATTTGTTAGATTCCGACATCCGGAGGTAGGTATTTTTATTTCTTATTTTTTAGATTCCGACCTTCGTAGGTCGGTATTTTTGTTTCTTATTTTTTAGATTCAAACCTCTGGAGGTCGGTTTTTTTATTTATTTTATTGTTGAGATTCCAACCTCCAGAGGTTTGTATTTTTATTTATAATTTTTTAGATTTCGACATCCGGAGGTCGGTATTTTTATTTTTTATTTTTGAGATTTCGACCTCTAGAGGTCGGTATTTCCTCTACAGAATTAGCAGCATTGAGTTACAATTTTTGTATCCCACTTGCATATTTATCTCAAAACAACCTAAAGAATTCAAAATAAGCTATTTCAAAATAATCTTCATCCAACTAAAAGAATTCCAAATGAGCTATTTTAAAATAAACTTTATCCAACCAAAACAACACAATATTTTCAACATATGGATTAAACTATTTTTTTAAAAAAAAATTCATTCAACTTCAAAATAAACTTAAATACGATCAAACAATTCCAATAATATGAAAGTCTAGAATGTCAGACAAATGTAAGTACTCCTTATCACCATAACTCTCCTTATCAACCTTATCATTATCATCACATTCATGATCAGCTCCATATTCACTGCTTGCAGGACATGTAGGAAGTATCTTTCCTAATTCAAACGAAAAGTTTGTTGGTCCTGAAGTGTTGCATACCTCTTGTTCTCTGCTTCCTATAATGCCGCAATATCCACCTCTATCTTCTTCTTTCTATCGGCTACAATAGCAAGCTCCGCATTGAGAAAAGCTATGTCACCCTCCATTCCAGATATTGTCTCGTTATCCCTTCCATTGAAGCTATAGGATGATGAACCACAATTCCAAGCCTGCTTCTTTTGATATGTCCTTTCTCGATAGTCGTAGCTCTAATCGGTTCACCTACACTTTGTTTCCAAAGATTCTCATTTTCTTCTTGTGTAAATGATTTGTCCCAGCTCTCAAGAGGTAGAGTACTACGATATTCCTGAGACATTCGTATAAACCCATCGTGTAATTTAAACAATGAACTCTACTAATTAGAATGTAATATATACAAGAAAGAGAAAAAAAGATTAACTTGAATAGAGTTCTAACATATGTTTCTTGAGCACGTGGATCAATTCATCTTTATTGTTAATCGGGGTTTATACTCGACTTGACATTAGTAACCTTCAACATCTCTTCTATAACTACTGACCTACCCAACTCTTTTTCCTGCAAATAACACAAGTATTATTTAATTTCTAAAAACTACTTATCAAAAACTAAAAGGAAATATTTTACAATGTTAAAAAAGTATACAATTATTTCCTTCCTAGTAACTAGGCTAATAGCTCCACTGATGTGCAATGATCCTCCTTTTTGATGCGCGAGCCATCTTCCCAATCTCACTCCTCTTATCAAACTTTTAAACAGTACCCCAATTTTCCGGTAACAGATCCCGTCATGTTGTTACCATAAAACATATGAATTCTATTATTTTTTCCACATTCACTAAATGTACTAGAGAGCAACTTTGAAATTTTAACCTTGATGTTTTCTTTCACCTCTTCCTCATGTTCGGGAACCCTGACATAATATTTATTTAATGAAAAATGACTAAATATTATTATTCAAATGAATAGCGAATTTAAATGTATATGATGTGAAGTTAATTGATTCACATTCGTACCTTAAATTCATTGAACATCTGGCCCCTGTTTTTAATTGGAATCGAACCTCAAGTAAGGTACACACCAATATAGTGAGTACCGTAAAACTTCAAAATAATCTTCACATACCCACATCCGGACGTAAGATGAAATATGAGTTCATTGACAAAGAATGATAAACAAAAAATAATCAATCAATTAATTAAAATATAAAAAGAAAAATAAAAGATGAAACATAATTAAATCAAACTTTTATCCTAACGGCTCGATAACAAGTCTACAAAAATTGTGTCTATCATCTTCTTGAGGACCACGTGGATCTGAGTGATGGGTGGTGGGAGTATTATGCTCCGAGCCATTGGATTCAAGATGAAGATTTTAAAATCCAATTGGTTTACTATTAGTATTCAAATTATTCCACTGACTAGCATTAGCTGATGGTATGGTAGACTCATGAACAAGATGTGAATAGCCCTGCAATGTTTAGTAACAAGATCTAGGTACAACAATAGGTGTAGATATAGTATAACCATGAAGTCTAACTTTTTATTAATAAAAGTATACAAAATTGTTACACTTTTTGAACAATTAATTGTATGTTTTAAATTTAATTTTAGTAGTATGCTAATTAGCAAAAATTATGATTAATTGAAATATTTTATACAAACCAACCTACGGATGTCGCTTTAATTAAAATGAATTAGATACAATAAAAAACCGACCTCATGAGGTCGGTATCACACTAAATATTAAGATAAATAATAGTAATCATATTAAATAAATAATGTTAACATCAAGAGGTATATATATATATATATATATATATATATATATATATATAGTTCTTAATTATATAAATTCAATATACTATCGGTGAAAGTTTATCAATATCAAATCTAATGAATAAATCTCTTTAAATTGATGATCGATATTTATTTAATTGATAATGTATTTCGTATATAGTTAATTAGTTTATTTCATACTCATATGAAGTATCTTTTACAGGTCATTATATTTAGATAGTTATCACTACATTTGACATAGATTCAAGATCGAAACTATATAATAATATCATCTCTCATTTCATACTAAAATATATCATATGTTAGCTCTTCACCTCTACATCATAACATGAGATATAAGTTCATGATAAGACGATGTACTGATAGTTTAGTACATTACTCTATAAATATAAGTATAATTATATCCTAATTCATACCAATATAGTTTCATACTTAAAATATGAATTATGAATATTTTTAAATTTTTTTCCACGAAGTCTAATTTTTTTTTGATAAAAGTATACAAAATTAGTACACTTTTTTAACAATTAATAGTAAGTTCCAAAGGAAATTGTATTATTATTCTAAATGATAAAACCTATAATTGATTGAAATATCTTAAATAAACCGACCTCCGGATGTTGCTTTTATTAAAATGAATTAGATATAATAAAAAAAATATCGATCTTATGATGTCTGTCGCACATTAAGTTTTAAGAAAAATAAAAGGAATCATATTAAATAAAAATATTGACATCGAGAGGTGGGTATTTTATATAAGTTTATTTTTTAACTTATTTAGAATGACATAATACATATATTTGACCCTAAACTTGGCTTCAAATTTTAACTTTGAGCTCAAACTTTCGTAGTGCACAAATGGGCACTTTAACTATCCTATCTTTCAATAAATAACCACGCGATTTTTTGAGGCAAAGTGTGTGAAATGCAAACGATCCCACGTGTATTAGTGATTCAATTAATGGTTTCCTACTAACTAAATATTTTACATGTCCTTTTTTATTTAAAAAAATATCTTACATGTCATTTTGAAGGTTAAAAAAAAAATTAATTAATATAAAAGAGATTTATTAAGGGCAAAATTGTCATTTCAATATTTTTTCCTTTGTGGGGCTCGAAAATTACCCCTCACTCGCGTAGAATGCTTGCATTTCACGCATTTTGCCAGGTAGGAAACACGTGTTTATTTATTGAAAGATGGGAAAGTTAAAGTCCCTATTTATGCTATGAAAGTTTGAGGTCAAAGTTAACATTTGAAACCAAGTTTATGGTTCAATAGATATATATTATGCCTATATAAAACCGTCACCCAGAGTATAATTTATTTTAAATTAATTGAAAATATTATTTTTCTAATAGCCATGATATAAATATTTAAATTGAAACTACTTAAATTGCATGATATTTAATTTTACCGATTTTCAGAAGTCGGTATTATAATATTTTTTGTTTTTTATATACGCAAAACCGTCCTCAAGAGGTCCAAATTTAACTAAAATAACATCACTGACCTCATTAGGTCGATATTTGAATGAAGAACAAATACCGACCTCATGGATGAAATAAAAATATTGACTTCATGCTGTCAGTATATGGATGAAATAAAAATACCGACCGTATGATGTCCGTTTTTGAATTTCGATGAAGTAAAAGTGTCGTTCCCATGAGATCGGTATTTGGATGAAAGATAAATACCGACCTCATGAAGACGGTATTTAGATGAAGAAAAAAATACCGACCTCATGAGGTCAATATTGGTATGAATAAAAAATACCGACCTTATGATGTCAGTATTTGGATAAAATAAAAATACTTATCTCAGTAGGTAGCTATTTTGATGAACGATGAATACCAATATCATAAAGTCGGTATTTAGATGAAGTAAAAATATCGACCTTATGAGGTTGATATTTTGATGAAGAAAAAATACAGACTTCATGAGGTCGATATTTGGATAAAATAAAAATACCGACTTTATGATGTTAGTATTTTGATGATGTAAAAATACCTACCGCATGATGTCGGTATTTGGATATGGATGAAAAAAAATACCAACCTCATTAGGTCTGTATTTGGGTAAAATATAAATACCGATCTCATGATGTCAGTATTTTATATTAATACATATTCTAATTTACATAAATCTGTGATCCATTTTATTTAAAGATAATTAAAAACATCAATTAAAATTTTATGGATCTCAATATATAAATATTTTAATAAAAATTGATACAATTATATACTATTAATTTTATTGATGTCCAGATGTCGGTATTATATTTTTTTTTGTTTTTTATTAGACTTAAAACCGTCCTTCAAAGACGATTTAAATAATATTAAATCGAAATATTTCTCAACTTTATATTTTTATTTAATTGAGAAAAATTAAAATATGTTTATTCTTTTATTTTATTTGTTACCGACATCAAGAGGTTTATTATAATTCATTTTTTCCGCTAAATAATACGAACCCTCTGAGGTCAGAATTTTTTCCCTCTTTTTTTGTGTAACAACCCTAAAAATGAATAAGATAAGCAATGCTTAATGTGTCAAGAATGCCTATGATTACACCAAGGTTCACACAGATTGATGCGCGTAGACAAATGACTCTTACTTAAACATTTCTTTTATTTTTATTTTTATTTTTTTACTTGATTTCTACTTTGACCGAGTAACTTCTATTATTCACTATTTATTTTCTTCCAGTTTTTTTTTTCACATTAATCCCTTCAACCCCACTTTTCGGGACATTACTCGTACTAGCCGCCCTCAACTTTTGACTTTGCCATGAGTCGAGGTTCACAATACCCAAGGTTGGGTAAGGGCCAAGACGAGACCGGTTTCTACATTAGCCACCCTCAACTTATGTTTTTGGCCTATGTTGAGGTGCATAGTCCAAGGAGGAACCAGGGACAACACATTATACCCAGGGAAGATGAGTGGGGGCAGAAAAGAAAGATCCATTGTAAGCTCAAAATATTTGGATCATAAAGGGATCAATTTAAATTTGTTTTCTTTTATTCTAGGCTAAAGATTGTCTAATGTGAACAAGATCCTATTATCCTTTTCTAATAGACTAACACATATTTCATGCAATGGTGCATCTCTATGTCATGCATTGTTCCAACACATTCAACATTCACTATGTCTAATCATGCAAGCATTCTCTTTCGAACGAGATATCATTCATATTTAGCCATCATACTTTCAGATTTCACATTCATACTTTGTACAAGATACTAAACATGTTTGTTCAACTGTAAAATAACGAGTCTCTTGGGGCAAAAGAACACACGCAAGAAAACCACCAAGCGAGGATCGTGAGTTGGGATAATTTTTACTTCACCCTGGCACTCACTTTCCATTCACCCCACCCCCAAAAAAATACATGAAATTGTCCCCAATGCATAAACAAATAAAGCAAAGGTAGTAGGTAAAGCAAACCTGAGGCGCATAGCGCTAAAGATAAACAAGGCGGCCGTTCCGGTTTCCCGGAGCTCTCTCCCTCAGTAGTAGGGTTACAATCAGTGGTGTCTAAAAAATTATTATTACCCTCAATGGTGCTCCTCTCAAAATTCGCAAACCTAGAGATAGACGCCTCAGGAGCTAATTCACGAGCCCTCATCGGCTGGGCTTCCTCATTAAATAATGAATTTCTTCTCGTAGACTCCATCTCAGTACGATACTTCTTCCTAGACTGGTTCTCCTCACTGTTTCTGGATCGATGCCTCTTGGCACGCTCACGTGGAGGGGGTGGCGGTGCAGTAGTGGTACTGAACAGTGCAACAAGCACAGTATCCTCTACAAGATCCGCAAGTGCGGCCTTAGGCTCGGATACCCTTATATCTAAGATAGTATCAATATACACCCTCAAACATATGATATCCGCCTGAAGATTCGTCGAATCAGTGGTAGGGTCTAGGCGTGTGAAGACCTCTACTAAAAAGCATCGAAGCACTAGTGGACATCTTGGATCCTCCTCTCTATCTGTTGATCTACCTTCTTTTAAATTCGGTCCTTCTCTACCTCCTCAAGTTTTGTCATGCCCCAAGCTACCCCTTAGACGCGGACACGAAACGTAGAACCACAAGTGAACCCTAGCAAACCCTGCATGTATGATCATTAGTATACTAAAGATAATAACCTGATGCGGAAACTAATTCAAAATTAAATCTAAAAAGATAGGGAATATCCATATTCTATAACTAAGATATTTTAAAACAATAAGTTAATACAAATGAAATTTTAACTCAATACTAATCTGAATTTAACTATGACTGAAATAAGCCTCTAAAAATTGGACTATAAATACTGGGACAATCCCCAGCTAAATCTAACAAAGATGAAACAAAATAACTGAAGACTGAAATTAAACTAATTACTCTTGTCCTCGCAGAATGAGGACTCACCACTGAATTTTCTAAACTGGAGATTGGAAAATCAATCTATGCGTGATCTTGATACCAAAAACCTAAACCTACATTACTAGAAGATGTAGCACACGTATGCGTTAGTACATGAATAAACTGAGCATGTAGGATAGATTAAAGATGAAGTGAAATAGAATTCAACAAGCACAAGAGCAAGTATAATAATGTAAACATGATTTACTGATTTCTGAGATAACTTGTTACAATGACCAATTTATAATATGCCGAAATGGAATACTGAATGTACTAATAAATGGTTAATGCAAAGAGTATGACTAAACATTGGGAGCTACTAATAACTAGTCAAAAAACCACATGAGTTAAATATGAAGACTGATGTATAAGCTTCTTTGATAGGAACCAATATACCCTGCCAAATATATAAAGGTATGCTGGAGTAATCACTAAACTTATTTCCCACAAATGGGACTTACGACCTACTTCAGTAGTAGTTCTGGGACTATTCAGTACGCTCAAACCTAGTACAACTTGGTATTATGCTACTCCTAATGAATTCTGTAAATTAACTGATTATGTCTGAGTTTCTGTAAATAACGCATAGCTCGAAAATGAACATGCAAACTAAGAATGCAACAATTAATATAATAATTATGTATTAATAATTAAGGCTTGTATATATGAGGTATGTGAAATATTTGACCTAGCAAGTGTAATTCAAGAACTAAATAAATACAAAGCTAGAGCTCTGTAATCCATCCTATAATTTGTGTAATATCATGATAATCTTATTTGGCACATAAATTTTAACTAAATCATGAAGTTTTGATGTAATTCTAGGAACCCTAGGTTTAATCATGCTAAGAGAATCAATAACTAATTGAAAATTGAGGACCCAATGGGTTAAAGGAACCCACTAGTGAAATACCACGTACTTGGTGATGAAATCCATAGAAAAATACATAAGTTTCGGAGCAGGAACTGTTGGAGCTTGTGGCGTTCTTGACCTAGGTTTCTTGAGGTTTTTTCTCCTCTTTTGTTTCTAATTTTCTAGGTTTTGATTTAATGATTTGACTTAGATATGTTTTAATTATGTTTCTAGGATTAAGCTGACTAAATATAATGATGTATGGTAAAAACGACGTAACCTAGGATTTAAATGAAGTAGGAAAGCTCCAAAAGACCCTTGTGAAAGTTGATGTCTGACCAATCGACGGCCAGGACTGACGATCCGTCGATTGACCAACGCCTTGTCAGTTGAGCCTTTTCGAGAGGCCTTAACTAAAACGGGCATAACTTTTTACTTGGACGTCATATTTTATCAAGGTTGGTACCTTTGCAAAGATAGTTCAATTATATATTTGTGGGTAGGTCATCAGACACCTAATTTGTTTTGTGATAAGACTTATAATCAATTGAAGTTGACCCAGTTGCATTTCCCCTTAACTGTCTGCTAATTTCCCATCTACTATAAAACCTACGGACCGAGCTGGTCATCGGTAGCTCTTGTTAGAGAGTGGGTGAAGGGAGTATTGATCGATGTCAATGGACTACGGACAGTAGTCTGACCTACAGACCGTAAGTCCGTCCCTCGACCAACACTTAAAAAAAATTCTAGGGCTGAGATGTTTGGGAGTTTCTGATCCCATCGATAATTGAGCAAGACGGACCGCGGGTCATGCTATGATCCGTCGATGAACACATAATTTGCACCTACACATTTTTTTGAAAATTGATTTTTTGTCTATTTTGGCAATGAAGTGTTACATTATCTCCCCCTTGGGAATATTCGTCCGTGATTGAAGACAAAACTAGCTGAAATAGTGGGACTGAGCTGCAACCCTAATACTAAACACTGAGAACTTAGTTTCTGACTGAATAGAGTTCCGAGAACCTGTAAATACTCTAAAAATTCAAGTAAAAACAGAGGGAATTTGATCCTAAGACTAAATTCAAGCATCAATGACTGGATAACAGAAGAGGAACTATTACCTCAAGGTGTAGTGGAATCGAAAGGAAAGAGGTGAGAATACTTGGCTTTCATGGCTGCTTCTGCTTCCCAAGTAGCTCCCTCTATGAACAGACTCCTTCACAAAACCTTGACTGAAGCGACTTCTTTGTTCGTCAACCTTCTAACCCGACGGTCAAGTATCTAAACTGGTACATCCTCATAAGAAAGACTATCTTTCACTGCCACACTCTTTAATGGAACTATAAAGGATTGGTCACCCACAAACTTCTTCTAGAGTGAGATGTGGAAAACGGGAGGCACTACTACTAATTCTGCGGCCAGCTCTAACGCATATACAGCCTTGCAAACCCTTTTAATGATCTTGTAAGGTCCTATATATCTAGGAATGAGCTTCCCTTTCTATTCAAATCTCATCTCCCATTTCATAGGTGAGACTTTCAGAAAAACCTAATCATCAACATGGAAATCTAGTTCCCTTCTCCTTACATCTGCATAAGATTTCAGACGATTTTGAGGTGTCTTAAGTCTACGTCTGATGAGTTGCACTTTCTTCATAGCATAAAGGACTCAATTTGTCCCTACCAAGGCTGCTTCAGCTATTTCAAACCAACAAAAAGGAGATCTACATCTATGCCCATATAAAGCCTCATAAGGGGCCATCTGAATGCTGGAATTGTAGCTATTATAGTAGGCAAACTCAATAAGAGGAAGGTGGTCATCCCAACTACCTTTGAAATCGATCAGACATGCTCTAAACATATCCTCTAGGGTCTGAATGGTACGCTCTGCCTATCCATCCATTTGCAAATGAAATGTTGTGCTAAGGTTAACTTTATTACCAAGACCCTTCTCAAAATGATCTGACAATTGAAACTTGACCATCTTATGAGTCAACCTTTTCAATAGTGAGGCTATGGATGAAAATCCTTGCACGAATCTTCTATAATAACCCACTAGACCTATGTAACTTCTTATATCTATAGTAGAGGTAGGTCTGGGCCATTGTTTCACTGCTTCTATCTTCTTCGAATCCACTCGAATCCCTGCGCTGGACACTATATGACCAAGGCAATCAATGGATTGACACCACAACTCACATTTACTAAACTTAGCGAATAACTGGCGATCTTTGAGATTCTTCAAAACAATTACCAAATGACTTGGGTGTTCTTCCTCACTCCTAAAATAAATGACGATATCATCAATGAAGATAATAACAAACAAATCTAAGAACTGTTTGAACACTATGTTCATCAAATCAATGAAAGCTGCAGGAGCATTGGCTAGTCCAAAAGACACCACTACAAATTCATAATGACCATACCGAGTTCTGAAGGCAGTTTTTGGAATATCACTATCTCTTACTCTGAGCTGATGATAACTCGATTTGAGGTCTATCTTTCAGAAATTAGTAGAACCTTGAAGTTGGTAAAACAAGTAATCAATCCTTGGGATAGGATACTTATTATTGACTGTGACCTTGTTCAACTATTTATAGTCAATACACATTCTGAGAAAATCTTCTTTCTTCCTTACAAATAACACTGGTGAGCCCCATAGTGAAATACTGTTTGATGAAGCCCTTATCTAGAAGTTCTTTCAACTGCTCTTTTAATTCCTTAAGCTCTGCTGGAGCCATTCTGTAAGGAGGAATAGAAATAGGTTAGGCATCTATTAGGAGACCAATTCCAAAGTTTATTTCTCTTTCAGGAGGGACCCCGAGAAGATTTTCTGGAAATTCACAAACTACTGAAACTGACTCAAGAGTTTGGTTTTCAAGGATAGATACCTAAATACGATTTAAACGATAGATATAACCCTTAATATAATCTTTTTGTACTATGTGTAAGAAATAAATTGACCAATAGGCGCCAAACTACTTAACTTCCATTCTAAGATTTTTTCATCTGGAACTGAAAATGAATAATCCTATTCTACAATCGATTGAGGCATAACATGAGTGTAACCAATCCATGCAAAGAATTACATCGAAGTCTACCATTTCTAACTCTACCAGATATGCTGAGGTGATTTTTTGAGAGACTATGACAGGGCAATTTCTATATACCCATCTAGCTACTGGGTCATCAACTTGAGTAGAGAGTGAGAATGGTTCTGAATGAGTTTCTGTACTGATACAAAAGTTTAGTGCTATACTTAGTTGCAAAAGACAAAGTAGTCTCTGTTGTCTTTACATTTAGTGAAACTATATATGAGTCAAATCCTTCAGCTGGTAGGATGCCATTTCTACCTATTACTACCAGTTACTTGTATAACTCCAAATCTTATTGATCTCATCAATGAAGTTCTATGGGTCCTGACACGACTTGGGACTCAGAAACTCAGGTGAATCTTTCAAAAACAAAGGTCGAAAAATAGATTCCACTGATCCACCATTGCTATAAGTTAGAACTTGAACCTTCTAATTTTTTCAAGTTGTCATACTTTTTGCCAAAAGATGAATTGGAGTTCTGAAACTCTACATTAGAACTTCCTTATCTGGTACTAGATAAAGTTCATTAGCATTGCCTTCATTAGAAGTCCATGCTTATGCTTTAAGAGGAGGCATGATCTGAAATGTAGAACGTCAAGAGAGAGCAGAATAAGATCATACCTTACGCACGATAAGAGTAACAAGAAAGTGAAGTTTTTGCTAACACACTTTGTATTCTTTCTCTCATTAGATGTGGTGCACTTCAAACCCATGAAAAGGACTCTACTTAGTGTGGCTTTTCTGACATCCTAGGACACTTAAACCTAGTGCTCTAGTATCAAGTTTTCTCATGCCCCGATCTATCGCCAAGACGCGAACACGGAACTTAGAACCACAAGCATTCCCAAGCTATCCCTTCTAGTATGATCACTAGCATACTAAAGATAATAAACTAATGTGGACGAAAAATCATAATTAAAGCTTAAAACATGGGGAATTCCCATATTCTATAAGTGAGATGTTTGAAAACAATGAGTTTAATATAAAGGAAATATTAAGTCAACACTAAGCTGAAACTAACTATGTCCGAAATAAGCCTCTAAATTGGACTAGAAATAGTGATACAATCCCCATCTAAATTTGGCAAAGCTGAAACTAATTAACACAAGACTTAAATTAAACTTATGACTACTGTACTCGGTAAATGAGAACTCACCACTGAATATGCTAAAATGCAGATCGGAAAATCATTCTATGCATGATCTGGATTCTTAGAACCTTAACCTACATCATGAGGAAATGTAGCGCACGTATGCATCAGTACGTGAAAGGAACAGATTATGTAGGATAGAGTAAACCTGAAATGAGACATAATTGAGCAAGCACAAGAGCAAGTATAATAATCTAAATATGATATACTGATTTATGATATAAGTGAATGCAATGGCGAATATGGAAAGATATAAGTCTGATTTTAGCAAGGTTGGTGGATATGGAAAGATAATTTAATTATCTATTTTTTGATAGGTAATGGAAGACCTAATTAATTTTGTGCTAAGACTTATGACCATTTCAATTTGACACAATTGCATTTCCCTTAATTGACAGAGAGTGGGTGGAGGGAGTCTTAATCGACGGTCACTGACTACGGACCATAGGTCCTTCCGTTGATCAACACATAACTAATTTTCTTGGGCTGAGATATTTGGGAGTTTCTGACCCCATCAAGAGTTGTGCAGGACGGACTGTGGGTAAGGCTACGGTCCGTCGATGGTCACATTAGTTGCACCTGCATATTTTTCTGAAAAAACAGATTTTTATCTTTTTTAGCTACATGGTGTTGCATTAGGCGAGGTTAAAACATTGAGTTTGAAACTTACTTTCTGTCTGGTTAGTAGAGATTTCTGGCTTGTTTAGGGATTATTCCAAATATAACGAGAGATTGTCAATCTAACTTGGACTATTCTCTTAGTAAATGAAACCATAAAAAAATTAAGTTTCCACTGAATACTTTAAGCTCGCCCAAAAGAATTCAACACACAACATAAATTTAAAATAAACATCAACTCATGAATCCCTAATTTGGTAATGCTTCTCGAGTTTCTTCTTCACATATGAGTAAGCATCATGTCCAACATATATACTTCTCAGTCTTACTCGGACTAATTCTATAGAAGACAAGAAATTTCTACTAGCTAGACATAAAGTAAGTTTCCACTTAATGTGTCTAGCTCACTGAAGGAAATTCAACAAACAAAATAATTTTGAAGTAAACATTAATCTAAGAATACCAAATTGGGTGATGCTTCTTCAAATTTCGTCTTCACAAATAAGGAAGGAGCATGTCCATCATATTCTAAGTCTAACATGGAGTAATTCCTTTAAAAGAAAGAAATTTGTAAAAGTAACCTGCATTTCACCCTCTTCTAATAGTACATCATAAAACTTAATTGTCCTCATGTCATTAAATATGATATCCAAGAAGCTTGCAATAATCTCATAAATAACCTCATGGGGCACGATTCCAAATAATCCCCATCACTAAGGTTACATACTGATTCTTCTTGTATCACAAATTTTGGGGTCATATATCCCAAAAAAGGTTAATTGAGATAGGAGTATTAGTTTTAGCAGACTTAAATTTACAAACAAACATTTGTACTTAAATTTAATAAAAATACTATTTTTATATATACTATCAAATGACTCCTTTAGTGTTGAAGAAAGTATCAAGTGTTATCTATTGATTTATAATGTTGCGAAAAACAAATGTCATTCATATTGTGTTATGATGTAAGCCCTCACTACAATAGATTTCTGGTACAATAAGGATACGATATGATAAAGAAAGTCGTGAAGGACACTAGGATAACAATTTGGAATGCTAGTTTATCTGTTAATATTTTCTTAAATTCATTTTAAAGGTTAGTTAACATTTCTTTTTCTTGACATTTTCAGTAAGGTTGTAACTTAAAGAACTCTTAATTACCGTTCCTATATTCCATTCCTAATCTAGGAATTTTTCCTTTTTGCTCCCATTCTTTTTCATCAATTAATTGAAATGTTTTTATCTTTTGAGTTATCCCAACACGTTGTTCGTATATTTATGAGGAAGATCTCAACTATATTTCTTTGACCTTTTCAATATTTATTGGTATAAAGATATTGTGAAATTACTATGACCATACAAAATAGTAAATTCATTGAAATTTACTTCATCTCCATTAAAGACTCATTGTCCTTAACTTGCAATTCAATTTTCTTACCTAAATAGTCTAGCTTATAGAAAGTGAGATACACCAATACTAAAGATGGAAATATAGTTAAGGTAAGAATTCTTCATATTCACTTTAGCTAATGATGAAAGAGAAAGTGGACCATTTTCTCGAGATGATAATTTTGTGTCCTCCTAATTTGATGCGTGTATTTCCTTTTTGTAGCTAAAAAAAGTTTGAAGGTATAGTCGATAAGTTGGAGACCTGACATCGAAATATCGTCCACATCTACTTTACTTGTTTGCACATTCTTAAGTTTGTGACATAAGTACTTGAACATGAGTAGGTTTCAATGAATACCATATTCCTCTACTATATAAGTCTAATGGTTAGGGGGACATAATTTCTTTAGATTTTCTTGATTACGGTGTATTAGAGTTTTATATCTAAAGAGTAAATTATCGTTGGTCATTGTGCATACTGGGAGTTCATTGAGAGAATCAACAAATTTGATTCATATTGTTCTCAAATTTTTGGAGGAGCTAGAAAACTCTTCAGGAATTACATCAATTTTGGTGATCAATAAATTTCTTATCATTATATACTATAGATGAAATTTTAATTTATTAGATTCCTAGACCATCTGCATGTTAGTTGTTAAGGGGGATGATGGTATTTTCTATATGAGAAACTCACAAAAATCTTGGCAATTTCATATTTTAACTATTTAAAGAATATTATGTTATTGACATTTCTTTACCATATTTGATATTTTTATACTTCCTAAATTAACCCGAAAACCCTTTTTTTAAGATTTTTTTTGGGGCCATATAGACCATTAATTAATTATCAAAAAATAAAATAAAGTTCTGGCCTAAGCCCAACCTAATCTGATTAGGGTAAAGCCCATTTTTATTAACCCTAACTATAAAATCTATTCTTACTGTGTTGCCTCCTTGCTCACGGCTGAATATTACTCTTCTCGATTCTTGTGGGTTGTACCAGCTCTCTATTCCAACGTTCTCATATCTCTTCTTCTCTTACAAGATGTGTCAATCAACCAAGGTAACAACTCCTATCTTTTCCCTTCCTTTATTCATTACTAATGAAGTCGATTCGAAGTAATTTGGATATCTTAGAAGATTAATAAAACAAGCATTGAAGGTTTAAAATACACTAAAATGAAAATTAAGCAAGAGCTGACTACATTTTAAATAATTCATAGGCTAGGCTTTTCTTTGTTCTAGCTCAATGTTATTATTGTAACTAGCTTAGGTTTGTTTATCTACTATTATAAATAGCAGAAACTAGGATTTGTCTTAGGGGTTGGTTTTTGAATGGACATTTAATGTTTAAGCTACTTTGTGAATTTGGGAAACCCTTACATCTGTTCAATTTAACCCTCATGATTATTTGGGTAAAAGTCTTCACTTTTATGAACTAAATTTCTTTCACCTTTGAATATTACTCTAGTAATAAACTGCGTTTTAGTTGATAGATCATCATTTTTTTCTTATAAATCTCCCTGTCTTTCTTTCTATTTCTTAATAGTATATTTTGTTTCGTTTATTTTTCTTGCACCTACAATTACATCAAGTATCTCTTCCTCTTCCTTTCTATTTCTAAATCATATATCTTGCTTGGTTGATCATGTTACTAGGTAAGTCTATCATTCAAGGCATAAATAGAAGAAATCACCTAGATTTTTTCCACAGGTGAAAACTGCACTTGATACCTCATGGTTCTCAACTCACTTCCTTGTTGACCAGGTAATGCTTTTATTGTATGCTAAAAAAGTATATTTCTGATGCAGAAGGAATTTTTCCTCTAGTGAACAATATATTGAATGACCTTTTTATTATGTTCTATGAACCCTACTATTCTAGATAGGTATTGAGTACATTTTGCTGCACCTCCAATATATAAAAATTTTTGTATCTTCATAATCCAATTATTAGGTTATCATAGTGCGAGGATTGGAAGTATAACTTATACATGTCCCCTATATATCAATTCATTCTGGCCCTGATCCAAAAAAGCAAAAGAGTTGACCCCAACTAGCTTAAAATTGACACGTAATTGTTGTCCCCTATATATCCATTCACTTAAATTTTGCTTACTCTGATATTGGATTACGTAGCATTAGATTTTTTATTGTCCATATACCTAATGGAAAGTGGCATTTGGCTTGGACCTTAGTGATTTATAGCTTATGTAAAAATATAGGAAATACGAAGAAACTTGTTAGCATTGGGTGTTGCATGAGTTATTATTGTCTTGATTCTAATGCAAAGTGTGATTAGCTTGAACCGCAATGATCCACAGTGTCATGTCCCACCACTTCCTTGTTCAAATTCGGCATCAGGTTAAGGGAGAAAATCTAGATTTGTGAAGAGGTTAGTAAAATACTTTAGAACTTCCTAGATATATTCAAGAAGGCTTTAGAATTCCCTAAAACTTTTAGAGAATTCTACAATAGGACTGAAGTGTAAATATTGTAGGGAATTTTAAAGTACATAATATTTATACTTAGGCCTTTAGGAGGTAATATAAATAAAGGGCCTCTCATTGAAAAAATGTTCCAACCAAGTGTAAAAGATTCGACAAAGTAATAAAAAGCCTTTTTTGAAAGCTTTTCAAGTTTCTCTAAGTCTTTCTTTCATTCTCTTAGCGGTCTTAGATTCAAAAGTCCTACTTGAGCTTACAAGACCGTGAAATATTGTGAGTAAGTTGTCAAGTGTTCCATGAAACATTAGTTAGACTCTAAGTCTCCGACAATGTGGTATCATATCAAAGGTTTGCAGTAAGGGAATGACCAATGAAGGAGATGTAAATGTTTCTAGCACCACAACAATCAGGATGGATGGTGGAAGTAAGATCTCCAAGGCAAATAAGCACCACAAGAGTAGTAAGGAAATGTTGTTCGACCCTACACCAACAATGGCACTAACATGTCACCCACATTTGACCATTAAAGCAAGTAACGATGAGTATGGTGATGATGCTATTGACGCCACCATCAGAGAGGAATGGGTCACAAGGGTTCAAATAGAGAGGTAGACCGTAGAGATATTAGGCCGATATTTGGATGAGGTTGATTAAAAGTTCAATACTCTAAAGGACTTCAACCTTAGAAAACAAAAACATCCTCAAGTTGTTGGGAGGGATGCCAGCATGCCGAGTTCGAGAGGAAGGAGGCCAGCACTTTCTTGGAGTGTCGGCTCATTGATGCGCTAAGTATTATTGCAGCTATGAGAGTCGAGAATAAAGCACTCAATGAGGGTGTGTAGGCTTAAGGATCAACATCATCCACCCAAGATAGGGAAGCTAAGGTCGAGGCTCCTAAGTCACAAATGTTCAAAGGCATCTGTGACGCCTAAGAAGCAGAGAACTTCTTATGGCACTTGGAGAATTACTTCAAGTGTAGTCAGGTAAAGAGTGACAAAAACAAGATCAACATTGTCATGTTGTATATTTAAGGCTTGTCAGAGTGTAAACCTTATATACTCAAAGATGATACTTGAAGTACCCATAGAATGGAGTTTCAATTTTTGAAGTTTGTGGCTTGATATTTGCATTTTATTTGCAAGAGAGGAGATGCCGAGTAAATTTGGTCACACTAGGCATGCAGGTTGTTTGCACATTTTTTGTCCACATATATGTTTATCCCTTGATTCCCCTCTCCTAAGATTACTCCACGATTCAAAGGCTATTAGTGTCACCCAAACAAGGATGATGTGGACCTTCTTAGGATTTATTTGATCTTTGTGAAAGGATTTTACCGATCTTGTTAAAGTATTTGGTTGTCAAGAAGAGTGCGCCCATATCTAGATCACTTCATGAGTATATGAAATTTTAGAGATGCATATTCAAAGACATATATATGCACTTTATATAAGTGTTATATAAGTGTGAGCTAGAGTTTAGGGTAAGTAGTCTCAAAAAACCCTAAATGAAATATGATTCATCCTGTAGAGTCCCACAAAAATTTGATGTCTCAAATGTCATGTTTTTGTCCCATGAATTTGTTTGGGACGCATAGTTCACTTAACAGTCTTGCTGGATAGAGTTTTATTAGTTGAGGTCTAATCAACTATTGCATAAGAGGTCTTATGCTTAGATATGTGGTAACTTTTTCTAAGCCAATTTAACCAAGATCTCTCTCGATCAATGGACTCAAAATCATCCCCAAGCACCTTTGGTAAAATAGTCCACTATCCCATCTAAACGTGGACACAAGATCTAATTTCTCAAATTCCTTAAAAGTACAACATATACTTTGTAGATCTAGCGAGGTATGAAGAATGTGCTCATGCAGGCTTGCCTTAACTGCATATTGAGCATAACATTCATTATTTACAAAAGTAGACCGCAAAATAAGTAATCAGTCTTGGAATCAGTCTCGAATATTTGAAATAGAGATGTGTTGTAACAACATAATATAGCACTACATCTCCAAGAAATTCCAAGTGCTAATAGCATCTTGGTATCTCAGGTAGCATGTAAGATCCGTGAGTTAGAGCTTTAACAAACAACGAAGAGTCACAAAACATGTAAAGTAGCAGTGATTTCCAAATACCGTATGTTGACTAGCTTCTCAACATTCACGAGGAAGTTCCTTAGCATAGGTGCATCAATAAAATCAATGTCCATCCTAATCCATTTCAATAAATGATAAAGTTTCTACTTCCGCGCCTGAGCTGAGGTAGGTACCTATTAGTGCCTCACCACATTAGCTACTATCTTACTTATAATCTCCTACTTTACCCGATTATATATTTCTACCGAAGGCAAACTCTTTGAAAAAGTTTTGAACTTGAGAATTATCCCTAGGAATGAACCCCATTTGAAGATTTAATGGTTCATTAAAGATAAATCTCAGTATTTTACGAGCACATCCAAGCTTGAACAATGCAACACTCACAAATATTTTATTTCTCTTAATACTGAAAGAGCGTCATGACGATTTTAATAAGTCTTAAACAAATGTATACTGATAGCATATTTGAGAAAAGAGTCTCCAAATTACCTAAGTGTTTCCAAAGGAAACTTCTGCATGCATTTCTTTGTTGTCAACAAAGTGTTTCCAAAGGAAACTTCTGCATGCATTTCTTTGTTGTCAGCACTTTCAAAACCTTAGCAGTTGGGATAAAAAAATTTAGTTTACCCTATAAAGTCCAAAGATTCTAGCAGACAGATAGTAATTGGCGAAAGATTCTTGACCTAGAGAATCTGATGAATCTAAGATATACACGTATGAAAGTGAATCTGTTCGGATGGAATATAACAGATTCACTGCCATACGTGTAAACCTTAGAATTTATAATATTCTCAAGGTTTGGAATCTCTCCTAATACCTATATGTCGTGCTACAACCTTAAGAGTTTATATGGGAAGCAGTCATGCAGAATAAACTTGAACTGCAAACAAAAACTTTGTATCCCAATTGCTAAGGTTTTGGATGTAATTACAAAAAAAAAGGACTCTATAAGTTATATTTGGAATAACTTGGGAAACTTGGAGACTCTATTATCAAATGTGAGGTTAGTATACAGTTATTTAAGACTTATGAAAGTCATCACTAGGGTTTTCTCAAAATTAAGAAAAATAATTCATTTAGAATGTTACAATGTGCAAGTTTGGATGTGCTCGTAAAATATCAAAATTCATCAATAATGAACCATTCAATCTTAAAATGTGAATCATTACTGATGATAATTCTCAAGTTCACTACTTTGGTTAAGAGTTCCTATTGCCTTCAATAAAAATGTATAGTAGGCTTAGACAAACTATTAGAAATAGTAAGAAGTGGTTGATGTGGTTGAGGCACTAATAGGTTCCTACCTCAACTCGTGTGGGGAAGAAGCGGCTTTATCATTTATGAAATGACTTTGTTGAACAGTAATTTTGTCGATACACCTATGACAAGACACTTCTATGTGACTGCTGAGAAACAAGTTAATATGTATGGTACTTTGAATCCCTGCTACATTACAATTTGCATGATCCTTCACTGTTTGTTGAAGATCTAACTCAAGGATCATAAAGGCTACCTGAGATTCCACGATGATATCAACACTAGGAATTCTTGGAGATACAATGCTAGATAATGTTGTTACAACATATATCTATTTCAATTATTCAAACAGACTCCATGACTAATTATTGATTTGATGTATGCTTCTATTAACAATGAATGATATGCTCAATCCACAGAAAAAGGCTGTAATGCACAAGCACCTTCTTCTTCATGCCTCGCCAAATTTGCAAAGACTGTACTGTTGAGGATTGTTGAAAATCGAAACTTGTTCTACGTTCGTATGGGAGACTGAAATGTTGCCAATCTTTGTTATAAAATCAGAAATTACTGATTCTAATAAATTGTTCAAAAACACGATGTAACTGAAATTTATAGAACCACTAAGAGAGATGAACAAAAATTTAATTCACAAAAAGTAAAATTTGGAAAAAAATGTACCAAAATCTTAAAAGCCTTTTAAATTGGAAAAAGATCAAGTCCACTGAACTCACTGTGTCTCCTTAAGGAAATTATTTCCCTCTAGTATACGAGGTTTGATTTGGAATATAACCTCCTAGGGTAAAATGATCTTAGAGCATGTTTGGCTCAGCTTAAAAGCTGGTCAAACTGACTTAAAAGCTGGTTTTTGACTTATTTAGCTGTTGGGCAATACTCAAAATAACTTATTTTAAGTTTTAAAAAAATAAATATTTTAAGCCAAAAGTTAAAAGATGGGGTAGGGGTGCTTTTTTTTTAGATTATAAACTGTTTTAAGTTGACAACATTTTTATCTTTTTGCCCTTAATTTTTTTTTACAATATCCAAAATACCCACATAACCCTAACATCTCTTTCTTCCATTTTTCCCTTTTCACGTTTGGCATAGCAACTTCAGCACTAATTGCTTATTTTAAAAATAAGTTTCAGCACTTTCAAAAGTACTTTTTTAAAGCTGCTTTTATTAAGCCCATCCAAACGGGCCCTTTATCAGGAGAGAGAGTAGATACCAAAAACTCTACTGTCAGTGAACCAATCCATAGTAGGAAAGTACACGAAGAAAAATATGTGCAGAAGAAGAAGAAGAAGATCATAAAATTCGTAAGGAAATATTCTGAAGAATGAGTGGTATTTATAGTCAAGAAGAATAGGTTCCGAAAGGTTGCAACCCTTTCAGAATTCGCACGCCCATTAATGAAAGTTTGCAACCTTTAAAATTGTACTGAAGTCGCAACCATTTAGAACAGTCATGGAGGAAAATTTAAATAAAATGGGAAAGTTCAAATAAAACAGATCGCGCGCGGAACTGAGTTAGGTCTGGTTAGTTAACTAAAAAGTTGAAACATTTCGGCTAATTTTCAACTTCTGTTATCAATTAATTAATTGAAAATATTTTTAGCCATTTAATTAATTAATTAATTAATTGATTTATCAAAATAAACTTTGTCCAAAGAATAATCTCTCGATTATTTGCCGAAGCCAAAGCTGAAGCCGAAGCTGAGACGAGCGAGCGACAACAACGACGGAGCAAGGGGGGTCCCTATTTCCAACCGTTTTAACAATTAATAGGATTGTTTCTGTATTTAAACTCTCTTATTTTTCTTTTCACCACCGATGAGGGACAAATATCTTCTCATTAAAGCATAAGAGGACCTTGCAAATTCCCAACTCTTCAAGTTCTCAACATTTCTAATTCCTCTCTTTCCCTCTATTTCCCATCAATTCTTGCTACATACCCAACAATCCACCACATTAATGGGGAATGGTTATAACATAAGAATGCACAAACAATTGTGTACTTAACAGGCAAGAATTAATTGCATCTGGATAAGTAGGTTTTTCCTTGGACTTTCCTTAGTCAACATATGTCGGATATACTCGGTCAATCGGTAGATGTGATATCTTTGAACCGTTGAGCTTTGGTGTATACCTAGACAACCATATGTCACACAATTAACCCTTTACTGTTTATGGTTCTTACGGTTGTGTTGGTTTCAGCAATGAACACCTCATGGTTTTATGAGTGTATAGAGAATAGGCTTTTGACATAAAATTCTCTTTGAAGCGGCTTCCACTTCACACTCACGTAGGTAATTTCTAGCTGTGTCATCTCGTAGATACACTATTTGGTCAAATCTACCAAACGTAGAAAATCATTTAAAACTTTAAGTTTTATTACGTCATTAACAAGTCTTAAAGTCTTAGCCTTGTTCCTGAACATTGTCTTCATCATGAGAATGGATTAAGTTAATTGACAAAGTCGAACCAACAATCATAACTTTGGTTTCTCCATGAATCTAGTTCTTTGGATCTCCAGTCTGCTAGATAGAGTTACCGTCATGCTGACATGTCCGATGTCGTAAACCTATTCCCTTTGATGATCTTTTAACTGCCTCTCTTACTAGGACTTTCGTTAGTAGATCTGATACATAATCTCTTGACTTTACATAGTCAATTGTGATAATTCCACTAGAGAGCAGTTGTCTTACGGTGTTATGTCTATGTCGTATATGACGAGATTTCCCATTGTACATAACGCTCTCTGCCCTACCTATAGTTGCTTGACTATTGCAATATATGCAAATAGGTCCAACAGGTTTGGGCCAGAATGGAATATCCTCTAGGAAATTTCAGAGCCATTCAACTTCTTCACCAGCCTTATCCAAAGCAATGAATTCAGCTTCCATTATGGAGCGAGCAATACATGTATGTTTCGATGATTTCCAAGAGGCTCCTCCTCCACCAAGTATGAACAAATAACCATGCGTGGATTTTACATCATTTCACTAGGTGATCCAATTTGTATCACTATATCTATCAATCACAAAAGGATATTTATTATAATGCAAAACATAATGTTGTGTATATTTTAAAGAACCCAACACACGTTTCATTGCCATCCAGTGAGTTTGATTCGGATAACTAGTGAACCGACTCAGTTTACTAATAGCAAATGTTATATATGGTCGCGTACAATTCATAATATACATCAAACATCAGAACACTTTAGCATATTCCAATTGAGGGTCCTTCATTCTTTTAAAATGTACAGCTTAAATCAATTATAGTTTTAACAACATTGAAATTCAAGTACTTGAACTTCTCCAATACTTTTTAATATAATGATATTGAGATATGATAGTACCTGGGGAGTTTTGATAATCCTAACCTCTAAGATCAAATCAGCAACTCCTAAGTCCTTCATATCGAACTTGCTGGACAGTATGCACTTAGTAGCATTTATATCGTCAATGTCTTTACTCATTATTAACATGTCATCAACCTAAAAACAAACAATGACTTCATGATTCATAGCATTTTTAATGTAAACACATTTATCACATTCGTTAATCTTGAATCCATTTGCCAACATTATTTGGTCAAATTTAGCATGTCATTGTTTGGGTGCTTGCTTGAGTCCATAAAGTGATTTCACAAGTCTGCATATTTTCTTTTCTTTACAAGGAACTATAAACCCTTCAGGTTGTTCATTGTAAATTTCTTCCTCCAACTCTCCATTTAAGAAGGTTGTCTTTACATCCATTTGGTTGATTTTAAGATCATGCACTGCTACTAGTGCTATTAAAATCCTAATTGATGTTATCCTTGTTCCTGGAGAGTATATGTCAAAGTAGTCCAGACCTTCCTTTTGTTTATACCCTTTGACTACCAATCTATCCTTATATTTTTCAATCATCCTATCGCGTTTCATTTCCGTTTAAAGATCCACTTTGATCATAAAGGTTTATTTCCTGGAGGAAGATCAACCAATTCCCAACTGTGATTGCTTAAAATTGATTCAATCTCACTATTAACTACTTCTTTCCAATAAGTTCACTCAAACGAACACATAACTGCTTTAAATGTTTGAGGCTTATTTTCAAGCAATAGTGCTACAAAATCTGGTCTGAAATAAGCTGATTTTTGTTGGCGAGTACTACGCCTAGGTTCCTCACTAGTTAGAATATTTTCTATTTATTCTTCTCGTGGTCATTTAGGTCTTTCACTTGTTGACTCACATTCTATTTTATACGGATAAATGTTTTCAAAAAACTCTATATTATCTGATTTAATTATCGTGTTAATATGAATCTCAGGATAATCAGATTTGTGAACTAAAAACTGACAGGCTTTACTGTTTACAGCATACCCAATAAAGACACAATCTACTGTTTTGGGTCCAATTTTAACCCTCTTCGGTAAAGGAACTTCTACCTTGGGTAAGCACCCCCACACTTTGAAAAATTTAAAGTTGGGTTTCCTTCCTTTCCACAACTCATATGGAATTGATTGTGTTTTTCGATGGGTTTGTCTATTGAGTACTGTATTACCTGTAAGGATGGCTTCCGCCCCAAAGGTTTTGTGGCGAACCAGAATCGGTCATTAAGGCATTCATCATTTCCTTTAATGTTTTGTTCTTCCGTTCGGCCAAACCATTTGATTGTGGTGTATAGGGTGCAATAATTTGATGAACAATACCATATTTCAAATATATCTCTGCAAAAGGATATTAATATTCTCCACCCCTATCACTCCGAGTCATTTTTATCTTTAGATTCAATCGGTTCTCCACTTCATTTTGTATTGCTTAAATGCATCGATTTCTTCATCCTTACTATAAAGCAAATATAGATAACAAAATCGAGTGCAGTCATCAATAAAAGTTATAAAATACTTTTCCCCACCACGAGATGGTGTTCACATCATATCGCATATATGTGTGTAAATTAAGTCTAAAGTTTTAGAATTTCTTTCAACAGACTTATAAGGATGTTTAACAAACCTACTTTCCACACAAATTTCGCATTTCGAGTAATCACATTTAAAATCAGGTAATACTTCTAGATTAACCAATTTTCGCAAGGCTTTGTAATTTACATGTCTAAACGGGCATGCAATAAATCATTTAACTCCAATAAGTAAACAGAAGCAAAAATTTTACTAATACTGTCAGTAACCATTACATTTAATTTTAAAAGACCCTCACTGACGTAGCCCTTTCCTATGAACATTTTGTTCTTACTTATTAAAGCTTTATCACTAACTAGGACACACTTAAACCCATTCTCAATGAGTAGTGCATCATAAACTAAATTCTTCCTAATAGTAGGGACATGCAGAACCTTGTTAACAGTCAACACCTTGTCGGATGTCATTTTCAACATTACTTTCCCAGTTCCTGTAATCCTTGTTGTTTCCCAATAACAACAAGGATTGCAGGAACTGGGAAAGTAATGTTGAAAATGACATCTGGCAAGGTGTTGACTGTTAACAAGGTTCTGCATGTCCCTACTATTAGGAAGAATTTAGTTTATGATGCACTACTCATTGAGAATGGGTTTAAGTGTGTCCTAGTTAGTGATAAAGCTGTAATAAGTAAGAACAAAATGTTCATAGGAAAGGGCTACGTCAATGAGGGTCTTTTCAAATTGAATGTAATGGTTACTGACAGTATTAGTAAAATTTTTGCTTTTGTTTACTTATTGGAGTTAAATGATTTATTGCATGCCTGTTTAGACATGTAAATTACAAAGCCTTGCGAAAATTGGTTAATCTAGAAGTATTACCTCATTTTAAATGTGATTACTCGAAATGCGAAATTTGTGTGGAAAGTAAGTTTGTTAAACATCCTTATAAGTCTGTTGAAAGAAATTCTAAAACTTTAGACTTAATTCACACACATATATGCGATATGATGTCAACACCATCTCGTGGTGGGGAAAAGTATTTTATAACTTTTATTGATGGCTGCACTCGATTTTGTTATCTATATTTGCTTTATAGTAAGGATGAAGAAATCGATGCATTTAAGCAATACAAAATGAAGTGGAGAACCGATTGAATCTAAAGATAAAAATGACTCGGAGTGATAGGGGTGGAGAATATTAATATCCTTTTGCAGAGATATATTTGAAATATGGTATTGTTCATCATTTCCTAGCTTACACTATATAAAGGGTAATATATCCTTACCGAGGGATCTTGAAAAATTTCACTAATTCATGAAATATTTGCAAATATATCAAAATGTGGGTGGACTCTTCTTGATAACCAAATAAAAAAAAAAGATCCATAGAATCCTATTTTCATGGATATAAAATAAAATTCATTTACGGTGCAAATTATCAGTTAGAAGAATCAAGAGATTGATATAATTGTACCCAAACTATTATTAATTAATAAAATATTCTTGTTTCATCATATTTATTTTGTGGTCGGAGTTTATTTTCCATAAATAAGATTTAGTGCAAATAAATTTTGTCTCCTTGAACCTAACAACTAATTATAATTTCTTTTGGGGTTTGATTAGTTCAATCGGAGTTGATTAATTGGTCAAATTCGTTAGAAATTGAAGAAAAAAATGAATATTCATTATTCAAATCATTCATTCCATAGTATCATAGATCTTTTATAGAAATTGATTAATCAGAAGAGAATAAAGATAGATCAAGTGCCTTTGGGGTCATCCCTTACCTTCTATGTCGTATTTATCTCCCCAAAGCTTGGAGATGCACGCACAAGAAGAGGACTTATGTTTAAAAATGTATTTAGTATCTATTTCAAAGCTAGAATCAACAAACATCGCACCAATAAAGGACCTAACAACATCCCCAACCACAATTGGGAAAGTAGTTTCACTCTACCATCCAATCGTAGACACAACATCAAATTTCTCAAAATTCTCAACTGTATAACATATCTTCCTTTGCAGATCTGGTGAGGCATGAAGAATGTGCTCATGCAGGCTAGTCTTAACTGCATATTGAGTATATCATTCATTATTTACAAAAGTAGACCACAAATAAGTAATTAGTCTTGTAACAAGCCTCGATATTTGAAATAGAGATATGTTGTAACAACATAATTTAGCATTACATCTCAAAGAAATTTCGAGTTCTAATAGCATCGTGGAATCTCATGTAGAACGTAAGATCCACGAATTATCATTTTAACAAGCAGCGAAGGGTCGTGAAACTTGTAGTGTAGCAGTGATTTCTAAGTACCGTACATTGACTAGATTCGTCGCATTCACAATGAAGTGCCTTAAGATAGGTGCATAAAAAAAATCAATGTCCATCCCGATCCATTTCATAAATGATAAAGCTGCTACATTGCCCGTCCAAGCTGAGGTAGGCACCTGTTAGTGCCTCAAACACATCAGCTACTATCTTGTTTCTAATTTCCTATACATTACCCTAAAACATATTTCTACTGAAGGCATCAAGAAATTTTTTCAAGTTGTAAATTTGAGGATTTTCCCAAGGAATTGTCCACACTTTAAGATAGAATGGTTCATGACGGATAAATCTCAGAATTTTACGAGCACATCCAAGCTTGAAAAATGCAACATTGGAAATGATTTTATTTTTCTTAATGTTGAGAAGACCCTCATGATAATTTTTATAATTCTTAAACAATTGTATACTAATAGAATATCTGAGAAAAGATTTGCCAAGCTTCTCAAGTGATTCCAAATGAAAATTCTGGAGACATTTCTTTGTTGTCATTACTTCCAAAATCTTAGCAGTTGGGATACAAAGTTTTACTTTGTGGTGATTCAAAAGCATTCTTTTAAAGTTTATTCGGCATGGATGCTTGCCCTATAAGGTCTAAAGGTTGTAGCACGGTAGATAGTTATCGTTGACCTCAACAATCTTATGAATTCTAGGTATACATATATGGTAGTGAATCCCCAAACTCCGCTGAACAGATTCACTGCTACATGTATATACCTTAGAATTCATAAGATTCTCGAGGTCAAGAATATTTTGCCAATAACTATCTGTCGTGCTTGAACCTTTAGACTTAATTGGGAAAGCATTCATGCTGAATAAACTTTAAAAGAATGCTTTCGAATCATTCGAAACTAAACCTTTGTATCCCAACTGGTAAGATTTTGGAAGGAATGAAAACAAAGAAATGCCTCCAGAACTTTCATTCAGAATCACTTGGGAAACTTGGAGACTCTTTTCTCAAATGTTATGTAAGTAGACAACTATTTAAGAATTATGAAAACTCAGCATGAGGGTTTACTCAGAATTAAGAAAATAAAATCATTTCCAATGTTACACTTTGCAACTTTGGATGCGCTCGTAAAATATGAAATTTATGCATAATGAACCATTTGATCTTCTAACGTGAATCATTCCTGATGATAATTCTCATGTTCTTCGACTAAGAGTTCCCTTTGCCTTCAATAAAATGTATATTAGGCTAAGGCAAACGATTAGAAATAGTAAGAAGTAGTTAATGTGGTTTAGGAACTAATAGGTGCCTAACTCAGCTCGTGTAGGGAAGTAGCGACTTTACCACTTATGAATTGGATTCGGTTGCACATTGATTTAGTTGATTCTGAGAAGCTAGTTAATGTCTGGTACTTTGAAACCTTGGTACTTACAAGTTCCATTATCCTTCATTGCTTGTTGAAACTCTTACTCACATATCATATTCCACAATGATATCAACGCTAGGAATTCTAAGAGATACAGTGCTAGATTATGTTGGTGCAACACATATCTATTTCAAATATTCAAACTGACTCCATGACTAATTAATGATTTGAGGTAAGCTTCTGTAAACAAAGAATAATATGCTCAATCTGCACTTAAAACTGGCATGCACAAGCACCTTCTTCATGCCTCACGAAATTTGCAAAGATAGAGATGTTGTACTATTGAGGATTTTTGAGAAATTGGATAATGTGTCCATGTTCGGATGGGAATTTGAAATGTGCTTGCAGATGTTGTTGGGTCCTCTGTTGATGCGATCCCTTAAGACCTTTCCGGGAACTGTTGATTACACCTCAAACAATAAACTCCAACCAATAAGAGAGTTAAGTGAACTATGTGCCCAGAAAGGCTATTTAAAAAGTAATCAATTCTTCATGAGACAGAGACTTGACATTTGTAGACATCAAAATTGTGCGGGACTCGACCAGATGAGTCCAACTTCATTTATAATTCTTGAAGACTAATCCTAATTCTTGAAGACTAACCCTTACTCACACTAGATAAAGGGTACTATATTCCTCCTTAGAGAGGGATCTCGAAAATTTCATAAATTCATGGAACATTTACAAAGAGATCACGATGTGGGCGGACTCTTTGTGACCATAAATACTTCATGAAAGTCCACAAATCCTCTTAACATAAGACCAAACAAAATCCATTTTAGATGCAAATTATCCTACAGAAAAATCAAGAAATGGACAAATTGTACTCAAACCGTTAATTAGTAAAATATTCTTCTTTCTTCATATTTATTTCTTAGTTGGAGTTTATTTTCAATAAATAACATTTGTTTCAAAGAAATTTTCTCCTAGAACCCTAACTAAAATTTATAATTTATTTGGGGTTTTATTAGTTTGATCCGAGTTGAAGAATTGGTCAGAATCCATTCGGCATTGTAGAAAGAATAGAATGTTCATTGATCAAATCCTTCACTGAATAGTCAAATAGATCATTTGACGAAATTAATTAACCAGAAGAGTGTAGATAACACTACTTTTCACATGTGGGGCCTATCGATGAAGTGGTGGCAGTCTGATGTCGATACTATAACAACATGTTCCTTCCCTGTAACTTATGTAAGAGAACTTGACTTAAGATAGTATTTCAGATCAATTTTGGAAAGATTTCATGCCTTGTCTCACCATGCTTTGGTGATTTTACCAGATGAGACTAAGAATTTTCCAATTCAGGAGAAGTTTGACTTATTATATCTGTTGAAGCAGCTTATTAAACAACCTTGTCTGGAGCTTCTTCTCAAAGAGCAATCAAGGTGGTCTTGGAGCTTATGCGCTGCATGGAATTTAGGGATTTAGCATAGAAGAAGCCCTGTCCTTGTTGTTATTTTAGTATTACCTCATCTAGAGGGGGATCCTTAAGGAGGGGTATTCATCCTCGGTTCGGTATATATGATCATGCAGTTATGTAAGTGTCTGAGGGAGGAAATATTTGACAAATTTTGTAGAACTTGGGTCAAGACTTATCAGGGTTGCTCTTAAAGGTTTTCAGGTTACGGTGAACATTCAATGTATTTGGTTTTTTGTTAGTACATGGTGGTTCCTAGTCCTACTATGAGTGTGGTGAGTCAGGAAAAATCAATAGATATTCCTCCATACTTGGAGAAGGAGGCCAACATCAATAATGTTTCAATAATCTTTTGTAACGTTGTTGATTCATTTCTATTTTTATAAAATAAAGTTTGGAAAGTTCTTTCTTTAAAACTAAGTAAAATATTCAAATTCAACTTGGAAAAAATGAATAATTTCATAGCAAAACACTAATATTATAAAAAGAAATGTTATTTAAAGAAAGTGAATATAATTTATATACCATGACTTTTATGAGAAAATAACAATGAACAAGAAAACGCATATTTCTTTTTGCCTCATTCGCCTTAAATGGTCTTGATTCATTCAATTCATATTTTATCAAATTAAATTTTGTATGAATCTAACAACTACTCATTAATGCAAGGTAAGAAATGTTGGATCATAATTTACAAGTGATTTAGATACTCTAAAATAACACTCAAAACTTTTCTTTAAAATGGATATAGTTGAAGAAGATATGGTGTTGGCATGTTCAGTGCGATGTCATGGATTAGAAAATCAGAAATGATGGCTGCAAAATTCACACATTCCATTACCAATTAGAAGTTGATTATGTTTTATTTAAAGAACTTTCTATGAATGGTTCTAACACTAATACTGATCCTATCAATGTTATAACTGTTGACGATGTTGTTAAAAAGAAGTTTGAAAAGGATAACAAAATTGGTAGAGGACATTTGCTAAATCATATGGCTAATACTTTGTTTGATTTATTTATAAACTATAAATATGCCAAAGAATATGGGATAGTTTGGAAAAGAAATATGATGTTGATGATGCAGGAAAGAAAAAATATGTTGTATGTCTGTGGATTAAAATCCAAATGGTTGATAATACGCCAACAATGGAACAAGTTCACAAATATGAGAACTTGACTGGTGATGTTCTCAACGAGGACATGGAGATATGTGAGATATTTCAGGCTAATGCTCTTCTTGAAAAATTTTCACCATCTTGGAGTGATTATAGAAATCAATTAAAATAGAAGAAAAAGAATTAAACCCTTTGAGAACTTATCAGTCACATGAGGACTAAAAAGGCGAACCATCTCAAAGATAAGATGGAAGAACTTTCTCTTAATTCTTCTAAAGCTAATCTTGTTGAATCTTCTGGTACTGTTGTAAAAGATAGGTTAAAAGGCAAACACAAGAAAGTGTCGAAAAAAGAACTTATGAAGAAGAAAAATCAATTCAACAAGCCAGAGAGTCAAATTCAAAAATTTAAGGGCTCTTGTTTTGTTTGTAGAAAAGGTTGTCACAGAGCTGCCAGATGCTATCAAAGAAAAGGGCAAGACTCAAAGAAGGAAGGACAAAGTGATGTCCAAGCCAATCTTGTTGAAGGTAATGAAGTGGTTGTTGTTGTAGTCGTTGAGGCAAATCTTCAGGCAAATAAAATTGGTTGGGTGCTAGACACAGGAGCCTCAAGGCATTTCTCTACCAATAAAGAGTTATTACATGACTTTGAGGAGTCTATTGATAGAGAGTGTATATATATGGGTGACTCCACTACTGCTGTAGTAATGGGTAAAGGAAAAGTTTTGCTGAAATTAACTTCTGGAAAGACATTATCCTTGAACAATGTTTTGTATGTTCCCTCCCTTCGTAGAAACATAGTTACCGGAGCACTTCTCAACAAAGTAGCCTTAAACTTGTGTTTGAAGCTGATAAAATAATTATTTCTCGCGGAAGAGACTTTGATGGGAAGGGATATCTTCGTGGAGGATTATTTGTATTAAACATTGTTCAAGAGATTGTCAACAATGCAAGCATTTCAAATTCTGCTTATATTGATGAGTCTATTAATTTGTTGCATGGTAAACTATGTCATGTTAATTTTTCTTCTATTAAAATGCTCAGAAAAATGGAATTAATTCCTATGATAAAAACTGATGATTTTTCTAAATTTCATATCTGTGTAGAAGGAAAGCATGCCAAGAAACCTTTCAAACTTGTTATTAGTAGAAAGACTGAATAACTTTAACTATACATTCAGATTTAGTAGAGGTGGAAAAAGGTATTACATTACTTTTGTTGATAACTTTTCTAGATACACTAAGGTATATCTTCTTCAGTCTAAAGATGAAGCTGAAAGAATGTTTTGAAATTTAAATCAGAAGTGGAAAATAAATTAGACAGGAAAATCAAGAAGTTTAGATCTGATAGGGGTGGTGAATATACTACTAAAACTCTAGAAGATTTTTGTTAGAAAAATGGTATTATACATGAAGTTAGTGCTCCATATACTCCCCAACAAAATGGTTTAGCCACACGAAAAAATAGAACCCTTAAAGAAATGATGAACTTTATGCTTTTGAGATATATTCTATCTAACAATATGTGGGGAGAAGCAGTCTTGTATGCATGCTATATTCTTAATAGACTCCCGCATAAGAAGTTCGACAAGACCTCATATGAGTTGTAGAAAGGGTTTTCTCCTAACTTGAAATTTCTGAAAGTGTGTGGGTGTTTGGCTAAGGTTGGTCTAACTTATTTTAAATGAGTAAATGTTGGTTCTAAGACTTCTGAAAATATCTTTATTGTTTATGCTCAAAATAGTGTTGCATATAGATTTATGTCTCTATATGCAATGTGCCGAGTGATGCGCAAAATAATGCTCTATGTCTATGTCTATTAATTTACATGTTGTACCTTCTTCTAGAGTTACTTCTAATGAGCTTGAAAATGAACTTAGAAGGAGTAAGAGTCGTAGAATTGAGACAAGTTTTTGTCCTGATTTTATCACTACTTTCTTTACTTAAAATTTTGATATTAATATTTTAAATGAGGAATTAGTGTCTATTTATTTAATAGAAGGAGACTCGAAGACTTATGATGCAGCAATGATATCAATAAATGTTATATTTTGGAAAGAGACTATTAAAAGAGAATTATACTCCATAGTTTCTAATCACACTTGGGCTTGTATGGTTTACCTGAAGGTTGTAAGGCCATAGGTAGCAAGTGAATATTTAAGAAAAACTTGAGACATGATTGTACAATTGATAAATGTAAAGCTAGACTTGTGATTAGGGGTTTTAACCAAAAGAAAGGTGTTGATTACTTTGATATTTATTCTCATGTGACTAAAACACCGACCATTAAAACTCTTATTGCTTTGGCCACTATTCACGACTTAGTGGTACATCAAATGGATGTCAAAACGTCATTTATAAATGGTGATTTAAAGGAAGAGATCTATATGACTCAACCTGAGGGTTTTGTGGTTCCAAGACAAGAGGATAAAGTATGCAAACTGAGAAAGTACATGTATGGACTAAAACAAGCACTTAAGCAATGGTATGAAAAATTTAATATCACATTAGTGGACAATGATTTTGTTGTAAATTCATCTGATACATGTGTTTATTATAAGATGATAGGTTCAGATTGTATCATTATATGTTTATATATAGATGATATGTTAATCTTTGGTCCTAATGTGAATGTTATTAATGAGACTAAGAATCTTTTGTCTTCTAAATTTGAAATGAAAAGCCTTGGTGAACCAATGTGATTTTGGGAGTTAAAATTAAAAGAACTCTTAATGGTTTCTCTTTTTGTCAGTCTCATTACAATGAAAAGATGTTGAAAAAGTTTGATTGTTTTGATGTAGTTCTAGTGAGAACTCCGTATCATCCTAGCATAAACTTGAAGAAGAATAAAGAATCTAGTGTTTCTCAAACTAAATACGCTAAAATAATTAATTGTAATGTTTCTCATGAACTATACGCGTCTTGATATAGCTTATGTTGTTAGTAGATTGAGTAGATATACTCATAATCCTAGTAGTGAACACTGGAATGCTCTTCATCGGTTGCTAAGGTATTTGAGAGGTACTATGAATTGGTTTTTGCATTTTAACAAGTTTTTAGTTGTTTTAGAAAGTTTTTGTGATGCATAATGGGTAACTGACAATGATGAAGTTAGCTCCACCAGTGGCTATGTGTTTACTTTGGGTGCAGGCGCTATTTCGTGGAAGTCTTCTAAACAGACTTGTATAGCACATTCTACCATGGAATCAGAATTCATTGCTCTCGAGTTAGCAGGGCAAGAAGCTGAATGACTAAGAAATCTTTTGGCAGATATGCCTTTGTGGGGAAGACAAGATTCACCAGTTTCTCTTCACTGTGACTCACAAGCAGTAATTGGAATTGACAAAAATAGTGTGTACATAATATAAAAAAAAGACATAATCGCATCAGACATGGTGCATTTAAACAGTTCTTGAAACTGGGTGTTATTTCTTTGGAATATGCCAGGTCCGAAAGAAATTTTCCGGATCCTATGACCAAGGGCTTGAAACTAAAATAATCCTTGAAAAGTCGAGGGGGATGGTTCTAAATCCCATTGATTGAGGTAATGTGGTGGACCAGTTAGGCCTCAATATACACCACATTTCTATCCCTATGGCGTGAGGCAGTGTTTTATAAGGTTGAGCTTATTTTTCTCTTAATGATTCTATAGTCGAAAGGTGGTCTATTTGAGATAGGCATGATGGAGTCACCTATGTGAGTGTAAAGGTATAGTCTCCTTTTATGGAAGACTTGGGTCGTCTTTATAGAGCACTCATAAGACCCAAGGTGTGTGTGCATGACCGTAAAAGCACTTTGTTTGTATCGCGCAGGTTGCATAAAATTTAAGGATATAGTATGTGTTATGGAGGTCTCAATTTATATCTATTCAGTTCAAGAGTTTTTCACTTTGTGGTTATTGAGTTGTTGTCCCATTTTCACTATGTGTTAATTCAAATGGAAAGATATTGACACTTAAGTACATGTTCCTTCCTTTTGTCCAAAAGTGTCACGACCCAAATCGGATCGCGACTGGCACTCACACTTACCCTCCTATGTGAGCGAACCAATCCATCTAAACCTTAACATTTCAATATAATATCAACAGAAAGTAATGCGGAAGACTTAACTCATTAATAAAAACCAATTCAATAACTATTATTATCCCCAAAATCTGGATGTCATCACCACAAGAACATCTACGATCAAATGACTAAACTAAGAGTATTCTAAAAGCTAAAAATACATAAGAAGCTAGTCCATGCCGGAAGTTCAAGGCATCAAGACTTGAAGAAGAAGATCCAGTCCAAGCTAGAAGCATTAGCTCACCCTGAATTTCCGATGTAGTAAGACTGGCTTGAATTACTATTGAGTCGAAGACGACGGCACGTTTGCTGCACTCCACAAATAAACAAGAAGAAAACATAAAAGTAGGGGTCAGTCACAAAACACGGGTACTGAGTAGATATCATCGGCTAACTCAAAATAGAAAACAGTATATACCAAGTAATATCATAAAATCAACTATGATACTCAACATGTAGCAACAACAAGTACTATACCATTAACAATTACCATGAAGTTCACACATGAGGACTCAAACCTCAATACCATACTCATTTGGGAATTATCTTCATTAGATTGAGTATATTAACATCTTTCAAGATTCATTATCTTTAGTTCTCTTGTGTCGGTACGTGACACTCCCCTCCCTCATATTCATTGATCCTCTTGTGTCGGTACGTGACACTCCGATCCCCTAAATCTACGTGTCGGTTTGTGACACCCGATCCCCTAAATCTACGTGTCGGTTCGTCACACCCGATCCCCTAAATCTGTGTGTCGGTTCGTGACACCCGATCCCCTAAATCTACGTGTCGGTTCGTGACAACCGATCCCCTAAATCTACGTGTCGATTCGTGACACCCGATCCCCTTAATCTACGTGTCGGTTCGTGACACCCGATCCCCTAAATCTACGTGTCGATTCGTGACACCCGATCCCCTAATCTCATTCTATCAATTCATCAAGCCTTCTTTTATACCAAGGCATCATCAATCTCATTACTTTAGTTCATGAAGCCTTCTCTCTTACCAAGGCATCATCATTAAAAAGAGATTAGGTTTTTATCAAGATTTGGGATTCAATAACTTCATCATGCTTAATATAATCACAATTATATAATCACGTTCATGCATGCATACAATTAAGCACATAGCAGGGTTTACAATACTATCAATACATATCATTCTCTATTAAGAGTTTACTATGAAAGCATGAAACCATAACCTACCTCCACCGAAGATTAGTGATCAAGCAAGCAATTTCCCAAAGCCTTGTGTTTTTCCTCTTCGTTCGTCTCTCTCTATCGATTCTCCTTCCCTCTCTTTGTTCTTTCTATTTTCTTTATTCAAACCCTCTTTCTTTTACCCTAATTAGTATATAATTAAGAATAAAAGATGACAATAATAACCCACTAATTAACTTAAGGTTACCTCTTTTAACCCCCAAGTAATTAGACTTATTAACATTAACCCTCTAACTTTATAATTAAAGTAGGAATAGCCAAAAACGTCCCTTAAAACGTATAAAGAAATCCGACCCGGACTGGGATTGCGCAGCTTGCGACGGCCCGTCGCGCCTGCGACGGTCAGTCCTGCTGCCCCGTCACAGACTTCAGAGACTCAATTTCTCTGAAGGGTCTGTGACGGTCCGTCCTGCCATTCCGTTACGAAGTTCAGAGAGTCGATTCAGGTACCAAATTTGCAGATTTTCTAAGTGTTTTGAAATGAGACCCTGTGACGGTCCGTCGTGCCCATGACGGTCCGTCGTGGGGTCCATCGCTTCTGCCAGTTTTTCCAGAATTGAAGTCTTCTACTCAAAACGACTAAACAGGTCGTTACAATAGATACCAATTTACCCATCGTTCGTCCCCGAACGATCACAAGAAGTAAAACAAGGGCGAAAAGGTGTATATGAATCTGTAAACAGATGTGGGTATCTTTCTCGCATATCTGCCTCCTTCTCCCAAGTGGCTTCTTCAACGGGTCGATTATTCCATTGAACTTTGATGGATGCAATCTCCCTTGATCTTAACTTGCGAATTTCTCTATCTAGAATGGCAACAGGTTCCTCCTCATCAGACAAATTCTCATCAACCAAAACTGAATCCCAACGGATAATGTAGTTTCCATCCCCATGATATCTTTTCAACATAGACACATGGAATACCGGATGTACTCCGGACAGCCCTGGAGGCAAGGCTAACTCATAAGCCACCTCCCCTACTCATTTAAGTACTTAGAAGGGACCAATATACCTTGGGCTTAGTTTACCTCTTTTACCAAACCGCATCACCCCTTTCATTGGTGAAACTTTCAACAAGACTTGTTCACCCTCCATGAACTCTAAGTCTCTAACCTTTTGATCTGCATATTCCTTTTGTCTACTTTGCGCCGCTAGAAGCTTTTCTTGAATAGACTTCACTTTCTCTATCGAATCCCTCAAAAGGTCAGTACCCCAAGGTCTAACCTCGAATGCATCAAACCAACCAATGGGAGACCTACATCTCCTCCCATACAATGCTTCAAATGGGGCCATATCAATACTTGAGTGATAGCTATTATTGTATGAAAACTCCGCTAAGGGTAAAAAGCTATCCCAATGGCCACCAAACTCTATCACACATGCACGAACCATATCCTCCAACACTTGAATCGTTCGCTCAGACTGACCATCGGTCTGAGGATGGAACGCAGTACTAAGGTCCAACCTAGTACCCAATTTTGCATGCAATGTTTTCCAAAACATAGAAGTAAACTGCGTACCTCTATCTGATATGATGGATAGTGGAACCCCATGCAATCGAACGAATTCTGAGATATAGATCTTGGCTAACTTCTCGGCATTGTAAGTCACCTTAACCGGAACGAAATGAACAGACTTAGTTAATCTACCAACAATCACCCAAATGGAGTCATACTTACCCATTGTCTTCGGAAGACCAACCACAAAATCCATTGCAATTCTCTCCCACTTCCATTCCGGAATGGGCATTCTCTGAAGTGTTCCTCCGGGTCGTTGGTGTTCATATTTTACTTGTTGACAGTTTGGACATTTGGAAATAAAATCCACAATATCCCGCTTCATTCTACTCCACCAAAAGTGTTGCTTTAGGTCGCGGTACATCTTGGTTGCACCCGGATGTATAGAATACCTTGAACTATGAGCCTCTGTCAAAATAGTGTTGATCAAATCATCAACTCGGGGTACACATACCCTTCCCTTGATTCTCATAACACCTTCCTCATCGATTGTCGCTTCTTTAGCCTCTCCTTTCAACACTTTATCTCGGATCCGGATCAATTTTTCATCATTAAACTGTTTTCCCTTAATCTTGTCAAGAAAAGAAGATCTTGACTCCACACTAGCCAACAATCCTCCCTTCTCATTTACTTCTAACCTCATCAAGTCGTTAGCCAGAGTCTGAACCTCTCTAGCCAATGGACGTCTAGAAACTTGCAAGTGAGCTAGACTTCCTATGCTTCCCGCTTTTCTACTTAAAGCATCTGCCACAACATTCGCTTTTCCCGGATGATACAAGATAGTGATATCGTAGTCCTTTAGTAACTCCATCCATCTCCTCTGTCTTAAGTTCAAATCTTTCTGAGTAAAGACATACTGAAGGCTACGATGATCCGTGTAGACCTCACACTTAACCCCATATAAATAGTGTCTCCATTATTCAATGCAAACACTACCGCAGCCAATTCCAAATCGTGGGTCGGATAGTTACGTTCATGCACCTTTAATTGCCTTGAAGCATAAGCAATTACACTCTTCTCTTGCATTAGCACTGCACCCAACCCAGAATAGGATGCATCACAATAGACAATGAAATTCTTACCTTCCACTGGCAAGGTGAGAATTGGTGCAGTAGTCAACAGAGTCTTGAGCTTCTGAAAGCTTTCCTCACACTCATCTGACCATACAAATGGAACATTCTGCTTAGTCAAGTTTGTCAATTGGGAAGCAATAGAAGAGAATCCCTTGACAAATCGGCGGTAGTAGCTAGCTAACCCAACAAAGCTCCTTATTTCTGACACATTAGTGGGTCTTACGCAATTCTTCACTGTCTCAATCTTAGAAGGATCCACCATCACTCCTTCCTTAGAAACCACGTGCCCCAAGAATGACACTGCATCTAGCCAAAACTAACATTTAGAGAACTTGGCATACAGCTTTTTCTCCCTCAACATTTCCAATACCATTCTCAAATGCTCTTCATGTTCCTTCTTGCTCTTTGAGTATACCAATATATCATCAATAAATACGATCACGAAGAGGTCCAGATATGGCTTAAAAATCCCGTTCATCAAGCTCATGAACGCAGCAGGGGCATTCGTACGACCAAAGGACATCACTACAAATTCGTAATGCCCATACCTCGTTTGAAAAGCAGTCTTTGGCACATCCATTGCCCGTATTTTCAATTGATGATAGCCGGATCTCAAGTCAATCTTAGAGAAGACACAAGCACCTTGTAACTGATCGAACAAGTCATCAATGCGAGGAAGAGGATACTTGTTCTTAATAGTTACCTTGTTCAATTGCCGATAGTCTACGCACATCCGAAAACTCCCATCCTTCTTCTTTACAAGCAAAACCGGAGCACCCCAAGGAGATGCACTTGGTCTAATGAAACCTTTGCTCAACAACTCTTGAAGTTGGGCCTTTAACTCTCTCAACTCCGCGGGAGCCATTCTATAAGGGGGTATAGAAATGGGGCGAGTGCCCGGTTCAAGATCGATGCAGAAGTCAATATCCCTATCTGGTGGCATACCAGGAAGATCTGCAGGGAACACATCCAAAAACTCACGGACTACCGAAAACGACTCAATCGAAGGTACTTGGGTAGTGTCATCCTTGAGATGGGCCAAGAAAGCGAAACACCCTTTACTAACCATTTTCTTAGCACGGAGAAAGGAGATGATACGCACCGGATTGGAAGTGTAGTCACCCTCCCACACTAACGGGTATGTCCCAGGCTTGGCTAACGTCACCGTTTTAGCATTACAATCCAAGATCGCAAATTGCGAAGAAAGCCAAGTCATTCCCAGAATTACATCAAAGTCAACCATTTCTAAAATAACCAAATCTACATAAGTGTTGCTCCCCACAAAGTTCACCAAACAAGACCTATATGCCTTTTCAACTACCACAGACTCACCCACCGGAGTAGAAACACGAATAGGCATATCAAGTAATTCACAATGTAAATTTAGACCATTAGCAAATGAGGAAGATACATAAGAAAATGTGGATACAGGATCAAACAATACAGAAGCCATGCAATCACAAACCAGAAGATTACCTGTGATGACAGCATCAGATGTCTCCGCCTCCGATCTCCCAGGGAAAGCATAACAATGGGCCCTTTCATTTGTTTGTCCGTTGCCCCTACCATGTTGTGGTGTAGTGGCTCCAGTTTGCCCATCACCTCTGCCGTTTTGGTGACCACCATTACCTCGACCACCACGTCCCCCAGAATAACGGCCTCTACCATGACCACCTCTACCTCTAGCTATTGGGGGTCTATAACTCTGTTTGGGACAATTCCTCCTGATATGTCCAGTCTCCCCACATCCATAACACTCTCTAGAGTCGAGCATAGGTCTCTCAGAAAAGTGTTGGCTGGTCTGAGGTGGACCCCTAACTACAGTCTGTAGTGAAGACTGAATTGGCCGAACTGAGTAACCTCCGGAACCCTGTCCTCTAGTGTAGGAACCATTAAACTCACCTCCCTTGCGGAACCTTTTTGATGTCGGTGTCGAGGGGAAGTCATCGAGCTTCACTCCTTCCACCTCCACCATGAAATCAACCACTTCTTGGAAGGATTTTGCCGTAGCCGCTACCTGTAAGGCTGAAATCCGCAATTCTGACCTCAACCCCTTCACAAAACGACGAATCCGCTCTTGTGGACTAAAACAAAGTTGGGTGGCATATCTGGATAGTACACGAAACTTAGCCACATATGCATTGACCGACATCCTACCTTGCTCTATAAACAAGCTAGAGAATGAGGCCCAAGTCATAGGTGTTGCCTCTGTCGGTTGACACTCAACATGTGATCGCCACCACATTTTTGCGTTCCCTTGAAACTGGTAACTCACGAACTCAACACCAAACCGTTCTATTATACCCATCTTGTGTAGTAGCTCATGACAGTCAACCCAAAAATCGTAAGCATCCTCAGATTCAGCACCCTTGAAGACTGGAGGTTTCAATTTCAAGAACTTACTGAGAAGTTCATGCTGATCACTTGTCATTATAGGCCCTGTAGTCAGACGAGGAAATGTGCCTATTTCCAATGGAACATCCATGCGGGGAGCCATAGTAGCCGCACGTTGTACCTCCGGAGCCTGAGGTGCTGGTGCAGAAAACACTGGAGGTGCCTGACCCTGATCAGATAACCCGCTAAGATAAGCAAGAACCTGATTGATCATCTCTGGGGTAGGTTGGGGTGGCAATTCCGCATTCTGTACTTGTTCAATTTCCCCTTCCTCACCCTCTCTTACTACTTCTTTAGTCAGTGGAGGAGTCACTGCCCTAGTATCAGATGGGCTAGGTGCTCGTCCTCTTCCTCTAGAGGACGTCCTCCCACGACCTCTCCCACGGCCTCTTGCCGTTGTTCTTCCTCGAGCTACAGCCCCAGTGGCTGGCTCAAACGCACCCTGTCCCGCCGGTGCTGGTGTTGGTGTTGGCGTAGTCTTTGCTCTAGTTCTAACCATCTGCGAAAGAGAGTGAAGATGGTCATATACCAATTTGTATCACCTAGATATCAATTGGATTCAAGTAATAGCACGAAAGAAAGAATGAAAGAATGGAATTTTCCTACAGTCTTATAGCCTCTCAAAGAAAAGTAAAGGCGTCCCCCTACCATTCCTTAAGACTCTACTAGACTCGTTCTTGTGTGATGAGACCAACGAACCTAATGCTCTGATACCAAGTTTGTCACGACCCAAATCGGATCGCGACTGGCACCCACACTTACCCTCCTATGTGAGCGAACCAATCCATCTAAACCTTAACATTTCAATATAATATCAATAGAAAGTAATGCGGAAGACTTAACTCATTAATAAAAACCAATTCAATAACTATTATTATCCCCAAAATCTGGAAGTCATCACCACAAGAACATCTACGATCAAATGACTAAACTAAGAGTATTCTAAAAGCTAAAAATACATAAGAAGCTAGTCCATGCCGGAAGTTCAAGGCATCAAGACTTGAAGAAGAAGATCCAGTCCAAGCTAGAAGCATTAGCTCACCCTTAATTTCCGATGTAGTAAGACTGGCTTGAATTACTGTTGAGTCGAAGACGACGGAACGTTTGCTGCACTCCACAAATAAACAAGAAGAAAACATAAAAGTAGGGGTCAGTACAAAACACGGGTACTGAGTAGATATCATCGACCAACTCAAAATAGAAAATAGTATATACCAAGTAATATCATAAAATCAACTATGATACTCAACATGTAGCAACAACAAGTACTAAATCGTTAACAATTACACTCCGCTCCCTCATATTCATTAATCCTCTTGTGTCGGTACGTGACACTCCGATCCCCTAAATCTACGTGTCGGTTCGTGACACCCGATCCCCTAAATCTACGTGTCGGTTCATGACACCCGATCCCCTAAATCTACGTGTCGGTTCGTGACACCCGATCCCCTAAATCTACATGTCGGTTTGTGACACCCGATCCCCTAAATCTACGTGTCGGTTCGTGACACCCGATCCCCTAAATCTACGTGTCGGTTCGTGACACCCGATCCCCTAAATCTACGTGTCGATTCGTGACACCCAATCCCCTAATCTCATTCTATCAATTCATCAAACCTTCTTTTATACCAAGGCATCATCAATCTCATTTCTTTAGTTCATGAAGCCTTCTCTCTTACCAAGGCATCATCATTAAAAAGAGATTAGGTTTTTATCAAGATTTGGGATTCAATAACTTCATCATGCTTAATATAATCACAATTATATAATCATGTTCATGCATGCATACAATTAAGCACATAGAAGGGTTTACAATACTATCAATACATATCATTTTCTATTAAGAGTTTACTATGAAACCATGAAACCATAACCTACCTCCACCGAAGATTAGTGATCAAGCAAGCAATTTCCCAAAGCCTTGTGTTTTTCCTCTTCGTTCGTCTCTCTCTATCGATTCTCCTTCCCTCTCTTTGTTCTTTCTATTTTCTTTATTCAAACCCTCTTTCTTTTACCCTAATTAGTATATAATTAAGAATAAAAGATGACAATAATAACCCACTAATTAACTTAAGGTTACCTCTTTTAACCCCCAAGTAATTAGACTTATTAACATTAACCCTCTAACTTTATAATTAAAGCAGGAATAGCCAAAAACGTCCCTTAAAACGTATAAAGAAATCCGACTCGGACTGGGATTGCGCAGCTTGCGACGGCCCGTCGCGCCTGTGATGGCCTGTCGCGCCTGCGACGGTCCGTCCTGCTGCCCCGTCACAGACTTCAGAGACTCAATTTCTGTGAAGGGTCTGTGACGGTCCGTCACACCTGTGACGGTCGGTCCGTCCTGCCATTCTGTTACGAAGTTCAGAGAGTCGATTCCATTACCCAATTTGCAGATTTTCTAAGTGTTTTGAAACGAGACCCTGCGACGGTCCGTCGTGCCCATGACGGTCCGTCGTGGGGTCCATCGCTTCTGCCAGTTTTTCCAGAATTGAAGTCTGCTACTCAAAACGACTAAACAGGTCGTTACAAAAATTTTGTTCTTACTCTTTATCTTTGCATTGGTGGGGGATTGTTGAGTTAATACTATAGTTGAGTTAATTCTAACTTTGTTAATTAATGCTAATAGAAAGATATAACAACAATACGTTTAAAAAGAGAAAACATATCCATTCAATTGAACAAACAAGAGGTTTCTATAAAAAGTGAAATAATGGCCTTTAATGCCATTAATCTTGACAATCCGTTTCTTAATTTGAAAAAGAAAAATTACCTCTTCTATTTCAAAAAAAAAATTACCTCTTCTATTTCGAACTCCTACTCTTGAAATATCTATATAAAAATGACAATTTGTGATTATAAAAAATACAAAATCAACCATAAAGGAAAAGACAAAAGAATTTCCCTCCTTTCATCATATTCTTTGAATATTGTTGGGCATTTGGTTTTGCGCAACCTCCAAACTCTTAGCCAGGAGTGCACGTGTTGTAGAGTAACTATGAAACCTTAGGGAGCGATCGACTATAATGATTTGCATCGGAGTCAAGTCGAAATCGCTTTCAAGGCAGTGACTTGCCACGACACAGTATTTGTGATAAGTTCTTTACTACTTTATAATTCCAATCTAATATCAATATTGTAGAATTTTTCCTAACAGTATTATTTTTTCTAAAGCTTTAGTGTTGCAGTACAAATAAAGTATCACAAACTGGTACAATCTGCACTAAAGTATATTTTATTTTCAAACAAAATGTTTTTGATTCCATTTATCAATACAAAAAAATAATCCCACTATCACTAAACATCAAAACTCCATTATTAAAATATATAGGGAAAAATTCTCAAACATTACTATTAGCTATATACATTTTACTAAGAATTTCCTAGCTAATTCATGTTCTTACTATAAAAATCACTAATTGATTGTAAGATTTGATAATCGGCTCCAAATAATTCTTTAATAGTTGTTTCTACTTTCATTGTCCAAATCATTGTTGCATATTTATTTTCTTGGTACACTAAAATAAATCTCAAAAGGAAAAAATAAATTATGAAAAGTAAAATTGCGTGAATATTCCAAGAGAAAGAACATTATATTATTGTTGGTGTCTTTCCAAACTAGAAATTCTTCTTTATTTTAAAAAATAAAATAAAATAAAATTAGGGTTAGAGAAAGAGAAAATATAGGAAGGGTTACAAAGTAGGAGTCAAACCCTCACCAATAAATTGAAGCTTCTGCGAGTCAATCAACATAACTACTAAGATTCTCTAACTAGCAATTCTTTGTATGTAATGATCATTATTTCTTAATAAGTATGTAAGATTATTTACAATCTCTCTTCAAATGCATAAATTATTCTTCATTTCTATTGAGTGTTTATAATTTTCATTAATAGCAATATGAGGGTGAAATTTTATATATATATATATATATATATATATATATATATATATATATATATATATATATATATATATATATATATATGCAGTTTTTAATAAAAAATTGACAGCAAAAAGGTAATATCTGTATTGATCTCTTTATTCATGCTATGTTTATGCAGGAAAAGGTTTTTGAATTTTTTCAAACAATAAGTTGAACTAAGAATAAAGTTAAATGAAGAAAAAGTGATTATAATTCTTATGACAAAATGGAGAATATTCATCAAGATTTGATAAAATCTTTGATGTGATGAGATCTCACAAGCATTGTTGTCTTTCAGAATCTCGACTTTCCATGATAGGTAAATACATTGCTAATCTACATGTTATAGTTTCTCATACTTATATATGTACTTTATTATAAACTAAAACTGACAATTAAATAGAATACTTCATTTCTTCTATTTCATGTGACACTCTTTCCTCTTTAATCTACTATGAAAAAAAGTATTTTCTTAATTGAAACATGATGAACTATGAACTTCATATCTTTTTATCTTTGAAGGCATGCTTATTTTGACTCTACATGAAACAAAAAAAATTCTAAAACTTGTGGTCTTAAATACGTTGTAATATTTGTGTGACTATATAACTTCTCAATAATAGTAAAATAAAAAAAATTATGACTTGATTATTTTCAAATACATACATATGTCATATATTATTTAATAGACTGATGATAAAATGGTGTTACATAAAATCGAAAAGGACTATATGACATGTTAAATACCACAAGTCATTATTTTTTTCTTTTAAACTCATTGTGAGGTCTAATTTATAGTGTAAGGATCATAAAATATGGGTTAAATACTCTATATTAGTGCTAATATTTATATATGTGTTTTTATGAAAGATCTATATTATACTAAACAAATTAAGCAACATATGGATTTACATATTATTCTAAACAAGTTAGCACAAGATGTTTTTTCGAACTTCAAAATTGCCAATTTCATGAAAGAACTCTTATTGATTTTCAACGTCATTGTTTATTACCCATATGAAGATCTTCAAAATTATATTGCGCTTGAACTCAAAGCCATTATTGTGAGGGAAATGGGTAAAAAGCCCTAATTAATCGCAAAATTGTGTGTTGATAAGATACATCATGCAATACAATGTTGGCCAGACTAAAATTGGAGAAAAGGGGTATATAATGGACATAACAAAGCTCAAGAAGGTGAGTCATCAATGAAGAGGAGTACCAGAGTGAGAAATAAGGTTTGTGGGTTCAAGAATGATCAAAATAATGATTGCAAAGGGAAACAACGAAGAATGAAAAAAATACTTTGGAAACAATGAGTGAAGCTTACTAGAAGGTGGTCGAATTTATAGAAGATTTTTTGGTGTAATAAATTCCTTTTGTTTTGTAGTTCTGGTAAGATTTCGTAATTTATTATCAATGTAAATCAGAGACTATAATTAATCTCCTAACCCTTGTCATGTGCCTTTTTTAATATCAAGATTTTATGTTTAATTTTTAACAAAAAAGGGTCACATAATTGAATTAACATAATTCAGTTGATAATGTGAACAATTGTTTGATACATGATCAGCATCAACCTCCTTTTTTTCTAGGAAAAACTAATATTCTATTTTTTTAGTACATTTGATAACTTTAATAACAGTTATTATTTAATTTTCATCTAACATATCAGTCTCTATTGCCTACTCTTTCTAGTAGAACGTTGGAAGTAATTATCTTTAGTTTGGTGACTGAAATGATCAGTCAAGACCATAGCTACTCACTAAAACATTATTATTTCACTCATTGTTTTATCTTTTTATGATTGCAATTTATGTAATATCTAGGACATTTATCTACCCAATTTAGTGTTTTCACATGTATTAAGGTTAGTCAAAATTGCACAAACAGAAAGAAGATGAAATTGACAGAATGTATTTATAATCTGAGTCCATTGAAATGACTGTCTATCCTTAAAAAATTTAATCCCCTCATAGTACCCGAGGTTACAAATAATTTCTCGCAAGGTAAAATAGATTTATCCTATTAAAAAAGTAGTGGTACCTCAAACTTATTTAACTTCAGCGAATGTAAGAAAAGTAACAAGCCACACAGACTCAGTTGATTGACACTTTGTTTATGAGAGAAAATATATGCAAAGAAGAAAAATTTCCAATTTTTGAAAAAAAAGAAAAATGACTTCCTTTGCACGCGAATTTCAAACAAATTTTGTTGCGTCAAAATTAATTCTGTTATTAAACTCATTCTGAATTAATTTATAAGAGAAAATAAATTGATTAAAAGGTCACGTGATTTGTCAAATCCAAATCCAAATTTGATGTCGAAACGGAGGTCGACCGAGCACCGACGGCGCGAGGGGGCACCTTATTCTCAAACCTTTAAGAAGTAAACGAAGTGTTTTCTAATATGAGGACAACAAGTTCCTTTCTTCTACTGATATGGGATAAATGACTTTTCATTTGCACTTTGCAAATAACTTTTCATTTTCCCTCAAAAATTGGTTCCTCCTCATTTCATTTTTCTCTTCTCATTTCCTATTCACACTTTGCTAAAACCAAACATTTACTACCCCTGTAATCTTCCTTTTCATAATTGGAAGGAAGAATTTCTCCTTTATAAATAGTGATGGTCTAACTTTGTTAGTAGAACGTTGAGAATAATTATCTTTTGTTTAGAAAATCAATGTGGTCAACCATGACCATAACTTCTCATTGAAACTTCATTATTTTATACTTTATGTTTTGTAATTCATGTAGCATTTAAGCCATGTATCTACTTAATTAACTATCCCGTATTCTTCCTATTCATTGCAATAAATAAGGATTGTCTTACTTTGTTAGGCGAACGTTGGGAGTAATTGTCATTTGTTTAGTGACTGAACGCGGTCAACCATCTTGGCCATAACATCCCATTGAAACTCCATTATTTAAATCATTATTCTATATTTTTATGTCTTCAAACTCATGTAATTAACCTCTAGGTCATTTATTTACCCAATTTACTACTCCACAATCTTCTTATTCATTGCAAGAAAAAACTTCTCCCTATAAATAGTGGTCTTACTTTGAGAGCACAATGTTGAGAGTAATTGCATTTTATTTAGTGGTTGAACATGGACAGTAATACTGGCCAAAACTTCTCGTTGAAACTCTATGATTTCACTCATTATTCTATCTTTTTATGTCTTGTCACTCATGTAACATCTACTTCATTTTTCTACCCAATTTACTACCTCATTATCTTCCTATTCATTGCAAGGAAGAATTTCTCTACTACGAATAGTGATGATCTTACTTTATTTTTGTTGTATTAGAAAATATAGAGTGCATAAAAAAGAGTTAAAATAAATTTCTTAGTATAGAGTTCTGGATTCAACTCTTGTTAAGTATTTATTTAGTTGTACTTTGAGATTCAGGTATATTGTATGGAGGGGACAAATTAAGAAGATTATTGCTAGATTTGTGAAAAGAGTTCTTGTCATGAGCTTAAATCTCCTTAAAGAAAGAAATATATATATCCATGTCTCTACCTAAAGATAATTTATTTTAAATTGTAATATTAAAATTTCACAAACAAACACTAGTTGACTTTCCCATATAAATGTATATCATCCTACAATTTTTTATTTTATTTTTTAACAAAGAATATATTATCTAATCACTTGAAGAATATCTATGTGTAAACCTAAATTTGTTTTCTATATTGCTATTTTTTGGTCATATTTTTTTCTTACAACCATGTTCCGAAATTTTCTTTTGAATTGTGAGTCTATTAGAAAATATAATATTATCACACAAAGATAGGAATAAAATATGTGTACATCTTAGTCTTACCCTCCTCAAATTCACTTGTGGGATAATATTAAATGTTCGCTATTAGAAAAACCGACATCAAAAGGGGTTTGGATAAACGCATGTTTTGAATTGTGCATCTTTTTATTCCGCAAAGGGGTAAGATTTGTGTACATCCTACCTCTTAGACTCAACTGTACAATAATATGTTTTTACTACTAAAATACTTTGTAGTTTTAAAAAAATCAAATCATTCTTTTGCTATCAAACTAAAACTATGCTCTTGACAACTCAATCATATATTAATGTGTGAGTAGAACTTTTCCAGCCATTTCAATGAAATATTTTTTTATTTGCTTATCATAAATAATTTGGTTCTACGAGTTTAAATCTCTCCTTTTGAAAGGGTTGAACACGTTGAAGTTTGGTATTTTAGCTAAGCAACTTTGTGATGAATTAACCAATTATGGGATAATGAGTGATGAACTTGTAGAAATGGTAGCTATGGGAAAGGAATGTTGTGAAGAACTCTATAATAATAATCTGGAATGTTATTTATCCATTAAAATTTTCTTAAATTTATTTTCTTAAATGCTCTTTCTTGAACTTTTGAGTGAAGACTCTTGTCTATCAATTAAAACTGAAAAGAACTCTTAACCATCATTTCTATATTCAACAGTGCTAAAATAGGAATTCTCATTCTTTATCCTCAATCAATTCAAAGTTTTTATTTCTCTAGTTATCCCAATTTGTTATCCGTAAATTTACGAGGAAGCATCTCACCTATATTTCTATGCACTTTTCAATATTTATGGGTAAAAATGATACTGTGAAATCACTTTGACCATACAAAATAGTAAACTATTTGAAATTTACTTCATCTCCCTTACAGACTCACTCCTCTTCACTTGAAATACAATTTTCTTAATTAAGTAGTCTTGCCTATAGAAAGTAAGATACGTCAATATTGAAGATGAAAGTGTATGTAAGGTAAGAATTCACCATATTCCCTTTAGCTAATAAGGAAAGAATATGTGGAACATTTTTCTCGAAATGATAATATTGTGCCCTCCGTATTTGATGCACATAATTTATTTTCATAGCTACAAAATAGGTGAAAAGTATAATCCATAAGTAGGATACCTGACATCGATCTATCATCCTCATGTACTTTTACTCGTTCGCGCATCCTTCATGCAAGGCGATTCAAATTAAAGGAAAGGATTTCTACCTTTAAGTCTGTGGCATAAGTACTTGAACATGAGATGGGCTACGATGTTTACCAAGTTCCTTTATGGAGTAAATAATCCTTGGCCATTGTGCATGATGTTCATTGAGACAATCAACAAATTCAATTCATATTGTTCTCAAATTTTTGGAGGAGCTAGAAAACTCTTCAGGATTACTTCATGCTTGGTGATCAGTACATTTCCCATACTATCATTATCTACGGTAGATAGAAATTCAATTAATTATATTCTCGCACAATCCGAATGTTTGTCGTTGTGAAACGGGGATGAAGATATTTACAAAATGAGGAACTCACGAAAACCATGAAAATTCCATATATATTTTAGCCATTTGGTAATATTACAAGGTTTACATTTACTTACCATATTCAGATATTTGCTATTTTACCCTTAAAAAACTTTTTTTTTAAAAAAAATCTTTGGCCGTATAGGCCATTTTATTAATTAACCATAAATAAAAATAAAATTTAGGCCCAAGCCCAAAATAAAACAATCAAAATAATTTATTTCTAATATGATTAGGGTAAAACCCACTTTCATTAACCCTACCTATAAATACTAACTGACACTTACACTTGAGCTCATTTTCTTTCTTCTCACTGTGTTGCCTCCTTGTTCACGACTGATTGTTACTCAACTCATTTTTCTCTTGTGGGCTGTTCCAGCTCTCTAATCCAACGTTCTTGTCTCTCTTCTTCTCAAACAAGAAGTGTCAATCAACCAAGGTAATGTAACTCCTATCTTTTCCTTCTCTTTTTCATCACCGTTCTAACTCTTTGTTGTTTCTCCAGGTGAAAGAGCTTTTTTCACTAAAAAACTTATCTAGAATTTGGAAATTTTCTTTCGAGTTTAAAAATCAGCTATAAGAGAATCGAAGGAAACTCTTCAATTTCTTACCTAGAAGATGTTACTCTATTCCAAATCACACATGCACTCATTACACATTACTAATATATATTTAGTGATTTGAGATTAAAATGGAAATTTAAACAAGAGATTACTTCATTTCAAATAAGTAATAGATTAGACTTTTCTTGGTTTTAGATCAAGGGTGTTATTGTAGCTAGCTTGGGTTAGTTTATCTACTATTATAAATAGTAGAAACTAGGGTTTATTTTAGGGGTTGATTTTTGAATGAAAATTTGATGTTTATACTTCTTTGTGAGTTTGGGGAAACCCTCATTTCTGTTCAATTGAACCTTCTTGATAAGTCTTCACTTGTATGAGTTCTATTTCTTTTTACCCTTAGAGTTTATTCTAGTAATCAAATATCTTTTAGTTTCTGGATCATCCTTTTTTCTTCTTCTAAATGTCTCTGTATTTCTTTCTACTTCTTGATAGTATATTTTTTTTGATTGATTGTAGTTTGCTTTATTGTTTTTGCATCTAGGATTACATCAATTGGTATCTCTCCCTCTACTTTCTATTTCTAAACCATAATTCTTGCTTGCTTGATTGTGGTACTAGGAAAGTCTATCCTTCAAGGCATAAACAAATTAAATCACCAAGATTTTTTTGTCACCGCTGGTAATTGTACTTGATGCATCATGGTTCTCAACTTACATCCTTGACGACCAGGTAATGTTTTGATTATATGCTACAAAAATTATATTTCTGATGCAAAAGGATTTTCCTCTAGTGAACAATATATTGTATTGTCTTTTTATTATGTTCCATGAACCTACTACTCTAGGTAGGTATTAAGTGAATTTTAGTGCACCTCTAATATCTGAAGTTCTTTATGTCTTCATAATCCAATTATTAGGCCAAGTAATGGATGTATACATGTCATCTATACCTCCATTCCTCCTCGCCCTGATCCACAAATTCAAGAGAATTGACCCCAACTAGCTTAGAATTGACACATAGTTGCTGTTTATATCAAAAAAAATTGACAAATGCCTTTGTCACACCTTCCACATAATGCCTCATAATGTAATTTTATACTAGTATGATCAATATACAGCTAGCTTTGATATCCACTTAAATTTTCCTTAGTTTGGTATTGGATTACTTAGCATTGGTTATTTAGTGGGTGTGCAGGAGTTATTATTGTCCAAATATCTAGTGCAAAGAGTCAGTTGGCTTTCACCTCAATGATCCATAGCTTATGTAAAAATATAGGATATAAAAGAAAATTAGTAATCTTTTTTTCTATACTAAAGTATTTGGGCAATCTAATAAATGTTGAGACATTTAATACTAGAATTTCGGGAGGATGTTCCCACTATATGTGACTTTCCAAATTGTCACACTTTTCTTGTGGATGTGATTCATCTCATAGAGTTCCACCAAATTTTGGTGTCTATAAATGCCCCCTACTTCAAGACTTGTCAGCGTGTAGACTCGATAAACTCGAATACAAGACTTGAAGTACCTTTAAAAATAGAGTTTCAATCTTTGCGTTTAGTGAATTAGGATTTGCATTTGATTTGTGAGAGAGAAGATGAAGGGTAAATTGGGTCACACTGTGTGTGCCAATTTATTTGCAATTTTTTTGTCCCAAATACATAAAATATATTGCAATCAAATAGTAATAAAATGTATAATTTTATTCATAAAGATTGTGAGTACAAATATGTTTATTACTTGTTTCCTCTCTCTTAGATTTCTCCGTTATTCAAGGGTTGTTAGTGTCACTCAAACTAAGGATTATGTGGACCTCCTTAGGATTTATTGGAACTCCATGAAATGATTTTATGGATCTTGTAAAAAAAAAATGGTTGCCAAGAAGAGTGCACCCACATCATCATCACTTTACAAATATTTCATGAATATATGAAATTTTAGAAATGCCTATTCGAGGAAATATATTACAATATATATATAAGTAGTATCTAAGAACCTTAAATAAAATGGGACTCATCTTGTAGAGTCCCACATAATTTTGATATCTCAAATGTCGAATTATTAAATAAATTGGACTCATCTTGTCCCGTGAAGTATTTTTGGCAGTTAACTTAATTGTCTTGTTGGATAGAGTTCTATTGTTTGATTGACTATTCCAAAAGAGGTTTTATGCTTATAAATGTAGTATCGAATAGAACCCAATATCAACAAATATCTCACTCTAGAAAGGTACTTAATAACACCTCCGCACATTTGGAAACTAGTTTCACTCTCCCATCCATATGTGGATACGAGATCCAATTTCTCAAATTTCTCGACAATACAACATATTTGTCTTTGCAGATCTAGCACGAGGCATGAACAATGTGCTCAACCATACTAGCCTTAACTTCAGATTGAGCAGAGCATTCTTTATTTACAAAAGTAGACCGCAAATAAGTAATTAGTGTTAGAATCAGTCTTGAATATTTGAAATAGAGATGTGTTGTAACAACATAATCTAGCACTACATCTCCATGACATTCCTAGTGCTAATAGCATCGTGAATCTCAGGTAGAATGTAAGATCCGTGAGTTAGCGCTTTAATAAGCAGCGAAGGGTCATGAAACTTTTAATGTAGCAGTGATTTCCAAGTGTCGTACATTGACTAGCTTCTTAGCATTCACGATGAAGTGCCTTTGCATACGTGCATCAATAAAATCAATGTACATCCCAATCCATCTCATTAATGATAAACCTGCTACTTTGTCCGCCCGAGCTGAGGTAGGCACCTATTAGTGCCTCAACTCCTGTGGGGAAGCAGCAACTTTATCATTTATGAAATGGTTTGGATTGCACATTTATTTTGTTGATGCACCTATTTCGTGTGAATGCTAAGAAGATAGTTAATGTCTGGTACATTGAATTCCTGCTACTTACAAGTGCCATAATCCTTCACTGCTTGTTGAAGCTGTAACTTAAGGATCATACATGCTACCAGAGATTTCACGATGATATCAACACTAGGAATTCTTGGAGATACAGTGCTAGATTACGTTGTTACAAGACATTTTTATTACAAATATTTGAACTGACTCCATGACTAATTATTGATTTGAGGTTTGCTTCTATAAACAATGACTGATATGCTCAATCTGGAGTTAAGACCGGCGTGCACAAAAACTTTTTTAATGCTTCTCTAAATCTGCTGATAGAGATGTACTGTTGAGAATTTGAGAATTTGGATCTTCTGTCAACGTTCAAATGGGAAGTTGAAACTACTTTTCAAAGGTGCTTGGAGATGTTGTTGGTGCGACCTTTGTTGATTCTAGCTTCGACAAAGATACTTAATACATTTCTTAACATAAGACCTCTTGTAGAACCGTTGGTTACACCTCAAACAATAAAACTCCGACCAATGAGAGAGTTAAGTAAAGTATGTGCCCAGAAAGGTTATTAAAAAAAGAAATCAGTTTCTTCATGAGACAGAGACTCGACATTTGTAGACATTTATATTGTGTGGGACTCTACCAGATGAGTCCAACTTCAGTTAGAATTCTTGAAGATTAATCCTAGCTCACACTATATAAAGGTACTATATTCCTTAGAGAGGGTATCAAAAATTTCATAAATTCATGGAACATTTACAAAAAGATCAAGATGTGGGCGGACTATTCATGACAACAAAATACTTCATGAAAGTCCACAAAATCCTCTTTACTTGGAGATTAAATAAAATTCATTTTAGATGCAAATTATCCAACATAAGTTAAGTTTGTCACGACCCAAAACGAGCCGCGAGTGGCACCCACACTTATCCTACTATGTGAGTGAACCAACCAATCTAAACCCCAACATTTCAAACATAAAAATAATGCGGAAGACTTAAAACTCATTAACAAAATCAGTAATCAACTTCTAAAACTCAAACTTATCATTATCCCCAAAATCTGGAAGTCATCATCACAAGAACGTCTATCCTCAAATTACTAGATCTAAGAATGCCTAGGAAACTAAAAACAAATACAAGAGAAAGTCCATGTCCGAACTTAAAGGACATCAAGACATGAATGAGAGAGAATCCAGTCCGAACTTGGAACAATAGCTCACCCTGAAAACTGACGCGGTGAAGACTGGCTAGAGTTGCGGTTGAGTTGAAGACGACGGTACGTTTGTTGTACTCCACAAATAACAAAGAAAGAAACATACAAGTAGGGGTCAGTACAAACAAAAGTACTGAGTAGATATCATCGGCCAACTCAAAATAGAAAACAGTATATATCAGATAATATCATAAAATCAACAACAATACTCAACATGCGACATTTACAATTACCATAAACCTTGGTCACAACACCAAGCACATCAATGAGGACTCACGCCTCCCCGTCATACTCATTTGGGAATTAGGTTCATTAAATTGAGTATATTAACATCTTTCAAGATTCATTATCTTTATTTCTCTCGTGTCGGTACATGACACTCCACTCCATATACTATCCTGGTGCCGGAACGTGGCACTCCAATCCTCATCATACTATCCTGGTACCGGAACGTGGCACCCGATCCATATACAATCCTAGTGTCGGAACGTGACACTCCGATCCCCTAATACTACGTGTCGGTTCGTGACACCCGATCCCCCTAATACTACGTGTCGGTTCGTGACACTCAATCCCCCTAATACTACGTGTCGGTTCGTGACACCTGATCCCCCTAATACTACGTGTCGGTTCGTGACACTCGATCCCCCTATTACTACGTGTCGGTTCGTGACACCCGATCCCCCTACTACTACGTGTCAGTTCGTGACACCCGATCCCCTAACCTCATTCTTTTAGTTCATCGAGCCTTCTTTTATACCAAGGCATCATCATTAACAAGAGGTTTTCAAGATTTAGGATTCAATAGCTTCATCATGCTTATTTCATCACAATTATATCATCACATCCATCCAAGCATACAATTAAGCATATAGAAGGGTTTACAACACTACCCAATACATATCATTCGCGATTAAGAGTCTACTACGAATAGTATATAAAAACCATAACCTACCTCCACCGAAGAATTGCGATCAAGCAATCTACTTTCCCAAAGTTGCGTCCTTCCTCTCTCTCAATCGATCGTTTCTCCCTCTCTTTCTGTTCTTTTTCTTTTTCTTTTTCTTATTCAAACCCTTTTTCTTTTAACCTAATTACCATATAATTAAGTATAAAAGATGCTAAAAGTAACCCACTAATTAATTCAAGGTTATCTCCTTTAACCCCCAAGTAATTGAATTATTAGTATTACCCACTAACTTTATAATTATAACCAGGAATAGTCCAAAACGCCCCTTAAAATATTAAACAGAAATCCGACCCAGTCAGGGTTACGCAGACTGTGACGGCCCGTCGTGCCTGCGATGGTCTGTCCTGCTGCTTCCGTCACAAGGTTCAAAGACTCGATTTATTGAAGAGTCTGTGACGGCCCCTCATGCCTGTGACGGTCCGTCCTACCACTTCGTCATGAAGTTCAGAGAGTCAATTTCAGTACACAAATTTCAGAATTCTAAGTGTTTTTGAACGAGACCTCCTCGACGGTCCGTCGTGCCCATGACGGTCCGTCGTGGGATCCGTCGTCTCAGCCAATTTTTCCAGAAATAAAATCTGCTGCTCAAAACGACTAAACAGGTCGTTACAATCAAGAATAGGACAAAATGGAACTTAAAAAACTGTTAATTAATAAAATATTATTATTCCTTTATACATAAAATTTATTGCAAATAAACTGTCTCCTAGAACCCTAAATAAAATTTATATTTTATTTTGGGTTTAATAAGTTGGATCCGAGTTGAAGAATTGGTCAGAATCCATTCAACATTGTAAAAAGATTGAATATTTATTGATCAAATTCTTCACTCAATAGTCAAATAGATCGTTGATGAAATTATTTAACCAGGCGAGAGTAAAGATAGATTGAGTGTCTTTGGGGTCTATTTCATACCTTCTAAATAGTATTTATCTCCAAAAAGTTTGGAGATACACAAAATTTGATGAAGTTTAACTTAATATAATGAGATTGACCTCAATTAGTATAATTGACATTGTTCGTTGATATAAGATGTCACAATAAAGATGTCACATTTCATTTAATTATGAGAACTATCCATGTAGATGGAGCTGATCCATCTTGTTGATATAACAATGTTGTGTTGCTTCTATATATGTGCTTGTTTCCCATCTTTAATATTGTTATCTTGAAAAAATTAAGATAGGTTGGGCATGCAAAGAGAAGATGTGTAGATGACGTATCGATGAGGAGGTGAGAGAGGTTGGTTATATAGGGTGCAAGGAAAGACAGAGGTAGACAGAAGAAGTATTGGAGAGAGATGATAAAACAGAATTTAATGCAACTTCAAATTACCGAGGACATGATTCTATATAGAAAACCATGGAGGATACATATTAGGATATCAGGTTAATAGGTGGTGTATGGATATATTGATTACAATGGTTGGTGTTTATCATTATATATATACCACTGTTTATTCTTGTTTTAAATATATCCCAGTAAATTGTTCAATTACTTATCGTATTTCAATATTGTTGTCTCTTCACCCTGCCGATAGATTTTGCATCGTTTCCGTGTTACTTACTATTTTTTTATTTTTACTTGAGCCAAGAGTGTTTCAGAAATAATCTTTTACCTTTACGAGATAATGGCAAGATGTACGTTTATTCAATTCTTGTGATATTCCATTTTTGATATCTCACTAATTACTAAACTATTTTTATAATATGACAATTCGGTTCACTATTCGGATTCAAGAAAGTCAAAAGCAAGAGTCTATTGTACGTCATAATTGTACTCAATAATTTATCAAAAATTATTTTCACAGCTCAAATTCGTGATTAATCCGTGTCCACAAGACCTGATTGACAACCGTTGTATTGCCATTTGCCACTCTGAAGCCATTTTTCTCTGAGGATTCAAATTCTCCCAGTAAAAAGGATCTAAAAAGTAGATGTTTTTCTAAATAAATCAGCAAAATTTAAGGATGGAAAATGGGTTTACTGCAGAAGATCTATCGAAGATCGGAGAAATTACTACCGGTATCACTGCTTCAATCCTTCATTCCAACTCATTAGTTGCCATTTTCCATTGTGGGTCGTGCTCAAAAATGGACTCTTTCAAGAACCCTTTTCGTCAGTTAGTAATCTCCTCCTCTCTTTTAATTGTATAATGTTTGTTTGGAGTACAGATCTTTGCAGAAAATGAGCTGAAAATTCTTAATGGGTGTTTGATTATGTGATTGGAATTGAGTTTTACCAATTAGCATGCCCCCTTTGATTAATCTTCTAGTAAGGAAGAAGAAATTGGGAAATTTTGAGAAATGGGTGAATTTCGATCATGTGGTAGGAATCGAGTGTTGTGTTGTGAGATGAGGGTCTATTGGAAATGCCTTGTTAGGGGTAACGTTGCGTACACACAATCCTCTTTACACCCTCCTAGACTCAACTGTACATTAATTTGTTTTTACTACTAAAATATGATATTGAGCAAGACTTCATTAGCATAAGTGATGGTGATGTTAAAAAAAAGATCAAAAATCTTGACAAATTGCCTTACAAAAAGTTAAGGTGATCGTCAAAATTTTGTCCACAAAAATATGGATGTATCGCTAGTTCGCCACAATATTTTAAGCATCAACGAAAATATCATATTGATTGATTTGTCTCTCGATATATTTGACATATTACTGAAGGAAGTGGAATTGATACACTCCCTACTAGTATTGTTGAGCTCCGTCCAGTTATACTTTGTAGTTTTACAAAAATCAAAATCATTCTTTTGCTATTAAACTAAAACTATGATCTTGACAACTCAATGATTTAGTAATGTGTATGTAAAACTTTTCCAGCCCATTTCAATGGAATCTTTTTCTTTACTAATCATGAATACCTTGATTTTACGGGTTAAAATCTCTCTTTTCAAAAGGGTAAAACACGGTGAAGTTTGGCACTTTATCTAAGAAGCTTTGTGAAGAATTAACAAGTTATCGAATGACGAGTGATGAACTTGTAGAAGTGGTAGCTATGAGAAAGAAAGTCGTGAAGGACACTAGGTTAGCAATTTGGAATGCTAGTTTATCTATTAATATTTTCTTAAATTCATTTTAAAGGTTAGTTAACATTTGTTTTTCTTGACATTTCAGTAAGGTTGTAACTTAAAGAACTCTTAATTACCATTCCTATATTCCATTATGCTAATCTAGGAATTCTTCCTTTTTGCTCCCATTCTTTGTCGTCAATTAATTGAAATGTTTTTATCTTTTGAGTTATCCCAATACGTTGTTCGTATATTTATTAGGAAGATCTCAACTATATTTCTTTGCACTTTTCAATATTTATTGTTATAAGAATTCTTCATATTCACTTTAGCTAATGATGAAAGAGAAAGTGGACCATTTTCTCGAGATGATAATTTTGTGTCCTCCTAATTTGATGCGCGTATTTCCTTTTTGTAGCTAAAAGAAGGTTGAAGGTATAGTCGATAAGTTGGCGGCCTAGCATCGAACTATCGTCCACATCTACTTTTACATGTTTGCACATTCTTAAGTTTGTGACATAAGTACTTGAACATGAGTAGGTTTCAATGAATACCATATTCCTCTACTATATAAGTCTAATCGTTAGGGGGACATAATTTCTTTAGATTTTCTTGATTATGGTCTATTAGAGTTTTATATCTAAAGAGTAAATCATCGTTTGTCATTGTGCATGCTGGGAGTTCATTGAGAGAATCAACAAATTCGATTCATATTGTCCTCAAATTTTTGGAGGAACTAGAAAACTCTTCAGGAACTACTTCATCTTTGTTGATCAATAAATTTCTTATCATTATATACTATAGATGAAATTTTAATTTCTTATATTCCTAGACCATCAGCATGTTAGTAGTGGTTAAGGGGGATGAAGGTATTTTTTGTATGATAAACTCACGAAAATCTTGGAAATTTCATATTTTAACTATTTTGAATATTACATTATTGACATTTCTTTACCATATTTGATATTTTTATACTTCGTAAATCACCCCGAAAACCCTTTTAAAGATTTTTTTGGGGGCCATATAGACCATTTAATTAATTATCAAAAAATGAAAATAAAGTTTTGGCCCAAGCCCAACCTAATCTGATTAGGGTAAATCCCACTTTTATTAACCCTAACTATAAAATCTATTCTTATTGTGTTGCCTCCTTGCTCGCAGCTGAATATTACTCTTCTCGATTCTTGTGGGTTGTACCAACTCTCTATTCCAACTTTCTCATATATTTTCTTCTCATACAAGATCTGTCAGTCAACCAAGGTAACAACTCCTATCTTTTCCCTTCCTTTATTCATTACTGACGAAGTCGATTCGAAGTAATTTGGATATCTTAGAAGATTAATAAAACAAGCATGGAAGGCTTAAAATACACTAAAATTAAAATTAAGCAAGAGGTGACTACATTTTAAATAATTAATAGGCTAGCCTTTTCTTCGTTTTAGCTCAAAGTTATTATTGTAACTAGCTTAGGTTTCTTTATCTACTATTATAAATAGCAGAAACTAGTATTTGTCTTAGGGGTTGGTTTTTGAATGCACATTTAATGTTCAGGCTACTTTGTGAATTTGGGAAACCCTTACATCTGTTCAATTTAACCCTCTTGATTATTTGGGCAAGTCTTCACTTTTATGAATTAAATTTCTTTCACCTTTAGATTTTACTCTAGTAATAAATTGTGATTTAGTTGATAGATCATCCTTTTTATCTTTTAAATCTCCCTGTGTTTCTTTCTATTTCATAGTAGTATATTTTGTTCCGTTTATTGTTCTTGCACCTACAATTACATCAAGTATCTCTTCCTCTTCCTTTCTATTTCTAAATCATATATCTTGCTTGGTTGATCGTGTTACTACGTAAGTCTATCCTTCAAGGCATAAACAGAAGAAATCACCTAGATTTTTCCACAGGTGAAAATTGTACTTGATACCTCATTGTTCTCAACTCACTTCCTTGTTGACCAGGTAATGCTTTGATTGTATGCTAAAAAGGTATATTTCTGATGCAGAAGGAATTTTTCCTCTAGTGAACAATATATTGAATGACCTTATTATTATTTTCTATGAACCATACTATTCTAGGTAGGTATTGAGTACATTTTGGTGCACCTCTAATATATGAAGTTCTTTGTGTCTTCATATTCCAATTATTAGGTTATCATAGTGCGAAGCCTGGAAGTATAACTTATACATGTCACCTATCTATCCATTCCTTCTCGCCCTGATCCAAAGAACCAAAGACCCCAACTAGCTTATAATTGACACGTAATTGTTGTTTATATCAATTTTTGTTTGACAAATGCCTTTACCATAACACATCCTTTTATACTAGTATGATCAGTATATTGTTCGCTCGGATATTCACTTAATTTTTTCCTACTCTGATATTGGATTACTTAGCTTTGGATGTTATAGGGATGTTCAGGATTTTTTATTGTCCATATACCTAATGGAAAGTGGCATTTGGCTTGGACCTTAGTGATCCATAGCTTATGTAAAAATATAGGAAATACGAAGAAACTTGTTAGCATTGTCTGTTGCAGGAGCTATTATTATCTAGATTCTAAATCAAAGTGTGATTAGCTTGGAACTCAATGATCCATATTGTCATGTCCCACCACTTCCTTGTTCAAATTCGGCATCAGGTTAAGGGAGAAAATCTAGATTTGTGAAGAGGTTAGTAAAATACTCTAGAACTTCCTAGATATATTCAAGAAGACTTTAGAATTCCCTTAAGCTTTTAGAGAATTCTAGAATAGGACTGAAGTGTAAATATTGTAGGGAATTTTAAAGTACATAATATTTACACTTAGGCCTTTAGGAGGTAATATAAATAAAGGGCCTCTCATTGAAAAAATGTTCCAACCAAGTGTAAAACATTTGACAAAGTAATACAAAGCCTCTCTAAGTCGTTCTTGCATTCTCTTAGCGTTCTTAGATTCAAAAGTCCTACTTAGGCTTACAAGATCGTGAAATATTGTGAGAAAGTTGTCAAGTGTTGCATGAAACATTAGTTAGAATCTAAGTCTCCGACAATGTGGTATCATATCAAAGGTTTGTAGTCAGATAATGACCAATGAAGGAGATGTAAACGTTGCTAGCACCACAACAATCAGGATGGATGGTGGAAGTAAGATCTGCAAGGGAAATAAGCACCACAAGGGTAGTAAGGAAATGTTGTTCGACCCAACACAAAGAAAGGCACTAACATGTCACCCACATTTGACCATTGAATCAAGTGACGATGAGTATGGTAATGATGCTATTGATGCCACCATCAAAGAGGAATGGGTCACAAGGGTTCAAATGGAGAGGTAGACCGTAGACATATTAGGCCGGCATTTGGATGAGGTTGATGAAAATTTCAATACTCTAAAGGACTTCAACCTTAGAAAACAAAAACATCCACAATGAGTTGGAGGGACGCCAGCATGCCGAGTTCGAGATGAAGGAGGCCAGCACTTTCTTGGAGTGTCGGCTAATTGATGCGCTAAGTATATTTGCAGCTATGAGAGTCGAGAATAAAGCACTCAATGAGGGCGTGTAAGCTGAAGGATCGACATCATCCGGACGAGATAGGGAAGCCAAGGTCGAGGCTCCCAAGTCACATATGTTTAAAGGCATCCGTAACACCCAAGAAGTAGAGAACTTCTTATGGCACTTTGAGAATTACTTCAAGTGTAGTTACGTAAAGAGTGACAAAAACAAGATCAACATTGTCGTGTTGTATCTTTAACGCTTGTAAGAGTGTAAACATTATAAACTCAAAGATGATACTTGAAGTACCCATAGAATGGAGTTTCAATTTTTGAAGTTTGTGGCTTGATATTTGCATTTTATTTGCAAGAGAGGAGATGCCGAGTAAATTAGGTCACACTAGACATTCAAGTTATTTGAACAATTTTTTTCCAAATAGAAAAATACTATTGCAATCACTGAATAAATAAAAAAGACTAAGTTTGTTCATAAAAATTGTGAGTACATATATGTTAATCCCTTGATTCCCCTCTCATAAGATTACTCCACGATTCAAAGGCTATTCGTGTCACCCAAACTAGGATGATGTTGACCTTCTTATGAATTATTTGATCTTTGTGAAAGGATTTTACCGATCTTATTAAAGTATTTGGTTGTCAAGAAGAGTGCGCCCATATCTTGATCACTTCATGAATATATGAAATTCTAGAGATGCATATTCTAAGAAATATATGCACTTTATATAAGTGTAATATAAGTGTGAGCTAGAGTTTAGGGTAAGTAGTCTCCAAAAACCCTAAATGAAAAATGATTCATCTTGTAGAGTCCCACAAAAATTAGATGTCTGAAATGTCATGTTTTTGTCCCATGAATTTTTTGGGACGCATAGTTCACTTATAGTCTTGCTGGATGGAGTTTTATTGGTTGAGGTCTAATCAACTATTCCATAAGAGGTCTTATGCTTAGAAATGTGGTATCTTTGTCGAAGCAAATTTAACAAAGATCTCTCTCTAGCAAGGGACTCAAAATCATCTCCAAGCACCTTTGGGAAAGTAGTTCCACTCTCCCATCTAAACGTGGACACAAGATCTAAATTCTCAAAATCCGTAAAAGTACAACATAGACTTTGTAGATCTAGCGAGGCATGAAAAATGTGCTCATGCATGCTAGCCTTAACTGCAGATTGAGCATAACATTCATTATTTACAAAAGTAGACCGCAAAATAAGTAATTAGTCTTGGAATCAGTATCGAATATTTCAAAATAGAGATGTGTTGTAACAACATAATATAGCACTACATTATGTCACACAATTAACCCTTTACTATTTATGGTTCTTACGGTTGTGTTGGTTTCAGCCATGAACACCTCCTGGTTTCATAAGTGTATAGAGAATAGGCTTTTTACTACTGTTTAAAATACAATGAAAATTCAGATCGCCAATCAATTGAAGTATTAAGGTTTACATATCCTCAAATTTCTTTTAAAATTCATAAGTTTTTAGCTTAAAAAAACAATAGACTTTATGTGATATTTTAGAATTTAGAATTAACCTACTTCAAACTTATTATGTCAACTAAAATTTTGAGGATAAAAATAAAGATATTGTATATTATAACAAATGGAACATTTAATTAACTTGAAAGAACATTTATCTTGAAGGATAACAAGACAGAAGATATTTATTGTTTTTCCTTAAAAAATTGTTGGGCTGGGTGGAAGTGAGGGAGAGAAGGGAGAAAAGGACTGAAATTATCCCTAATCTTTGCCTTGAAGACTTAAAATGATTCTTATCCTTTTATAGAGAAACATGTGCAGTTTTAATCTTCCAAACTTTTTTGTCAAGTTACACATTTAGCTCAGCTCAGTTTGTCCATTCGCTAAAATGGTAAATATTAATTTTTGAGATCAATAAATAAATAAATTTTAAGTGATATAATTAATATTCACCTCATATATTAGTTTTATTTATTAATTTATAAAAGTACTAAATTATAGAAAAGTTAGGATATGGTCATTAATGTATTGATTTTCAATTAACTCTTAACTTTTTTTTATTAAAATAAAATCGAAACATAATCAAGTGACAATTTGACATATATATATATATATATATATATATATATATATATATATATATATATATATAAAGTTAAATATTTAAATATGCTCATCCAGAAGTACAAACGAAAATAGTACGAAAAACTAAAAATATATATTATATCATTCTATATAAGTGTTGGTTTTTTCTGTCCGACCAAAACCATGAAAAGCTGCCACGTGACTTTATTCTCAATAAGGGTACCTACGTAAATTAATTAAAAAAACAGGGTTATTTTTACGTTTTGATTGTTTATTTTCGTTAGATGCTTCTTTTCGATTTCTGCGCCATTTAATGATAGCACCAACTCACGCGTAAGAATCATTTTTAGACAATGTGAAACTCTTTTGTTGACAGCTATTTGCTACTTCCATTCACAGCCGCCACCTATTTGCTACTTCCATTCACAGCCGCCACCTATTTGCTTGTTCCGTCATTTTGCTTACGCCTTGGCTTTCTACGTAAATGAGATGCTTTCAACCTTTCTACCCAACCAAGCACAGTGAAAGATTGGACATCAATGTCCATTTGCATTATGTCAGTTGGAGCAGATCAGTACCAAGATTATGCTCTATAAGTTCCTACTTTAGTTTCTGCACTGTAGGCTTTGTATAATCCTCACCATTTGGTTACTTTGAACACTATGAGTATCATTCTCTCACTGAAATATAGAAACTTCATCTTCTAGGAAAGTAAACTTTAGGGGACAAGTTGTACTCTTGGACCTCTTATTTTCCTCCGGTGCTTCAAGAATATTTTGTATTTACAGTTATGTAGGGGTATTTTGTTAAATCTATTTCATTTTTTAGTCAACTTTAGTTATTCAATTGGTACAATCAATTGTTAAAAAAGAATAGCAATTAGAGTTGAAAATAAAAGATTTTGTGATTGACAAATTGGTAAGATTTACAACCATTGTTTACTTTGCTATATTTACATATCTCATTAGTTACATAGGCATGGTTTTATCCTTCTATAAATAGAACTTTCTTGTTCATTTGTAGAACACACCAAGCTAGAGAGAAAAATCATTTTGAGAGCAAAGTGGGGTATTCCATAGACTATACAAGAAAAATAGTGTGTGAAGAAAAATAGAGTGTGAGCGATATTTTAGTAAGACGGAAACCAAAAGAGTGTTGTTCATTTTGAGTGTGTAGTAGTCACTTTGATTATTGTATTCGTGACTACACAGTGTAACATTCCTTCCTATAGTAATATCAATTGCTCCTCTTGGCCCGTGGTTTTTTCCCTTATTCAGAAGGGTTTTCACATAAAATTCTTGGTGTCATTATTTTTCCATTTTATTTCCATTAGTTTTACCATATATATTTTTGTGCTCGTCCACGTTTTCCCTAACATATACTCCATCAGATTCAAACCAAGCTCTTGAAGAAATCGTTTTACCCATATCATCTCCTTGCCGGCTTCAGTAGCCGCAATATACTCAGCTTCAGTTGTAGATAATGCAACACACTTCTGCAACTTTGACTTCCATGATATAGCTCTCCCTGAAAAAGTAAATAAATATCCAGTAGTGGATTTTCTATTATCAAGGTCACCTGCCATATCAGAATCTGTATAGCATTTCAAGATTGGATTTGATGCTCCAAAACACAAGCATTCATCTGAGCTTCCTGTAAGATACCTGAGTATCCACTTCACAGCTTCCCATGCTCTTTTCCTGAATTTTTGAGAAATCTACTGACAACACAACTGCGTGAGCAGTATCATGTCTAGTGCATACCATTGCATACGTTAGACTTCCGACGACGGAGGAATATGGAACTTTGGCCATGTTCTCTTTTTCCTCCCTAGTTGTAGGACACATCTTCTTGCTCAACTTCATATGACTAGCAAGAGGTATACGAAAAGGCTTAGCATTCTTCATATTGAAGAGCTCCAGTACGCGCTCAATGTACTTCTTCTGAGACAAATAAATCTTCCTTTTATCTCTAAGACGAGTATTTCTCATGCCCAATATTTGCTTGGCATGACCCAAGTCTTTCATAGAAAAAGACTTACACAACTCTTTCTTCAGCTCGTCAATCTTGGAAGTATTCTGGCCCATAATCAACATATCATCCACATTCAATAAAAGGACGATAAAATCATTGTCAGAAAATTTTTGTACAAATACGCAATGATATGAAGAAGTCTTCTTATAGCCTTGCTCCCCCATAACAGATTCCAACTTTTTGTACCATTGTCTGGGAGCTTGTTTTAGACCATAGAGACTATTTTTGAGTTTGCATACAAAATTTTCTTTACCATCTACTTTGAAGCCCTCAGGTTGTTCCATATAAATCTCTTCTTCTAGGTCACCGTGAAGGAAAGTCGTCTTCACATCAATCTGCTTAATCTCTAATTTAAGACTAGCAGCCAAACCTAGAACTGTGCGAATCGAGGACATTTTCACAACAGGAGAAAATATTTCGTTAAAGTCAATACCTTTTCTTTAACCGAATCCCTTAACAACCAATCTAGCTTTGTACCTGGGCTTCAAGTTGTGTTCTTCAACTTTAACTTTGAACACCTACTGGTTCTTCAAAGCTCTCATGCCCTTGGGCAATTTTACCAACTCATAAGTGTGGTTCTCATGCAAAGACTTCATCTCGTCTTGCATGGCTTTAATCCATTGATTCTTGTGCTCATCTTCCATGGCCTCCTCGTAACATTCAGGTTCTCCCCCATCAGTGAGTAGCACATACTCATTGGGTGAATAACGGGAAGAAGAAAACCGCTGTCTTGTGGACCTCCGGAGCGGAATATTTGATTCGTCCACAACTTCATGAGAAACAGGATCATCAATAACAATATCATTGTTATTATCAACATCAATATGTTGATTCGATACATGATTTTGGGCGTCACTATGAATATCAAACCCAACAACAGCATGCACACTTGTGTGACGAAATTCATGATGATGAACTACACTATCAAAACTTGAAGATTCTACTTTCTCCGTTTTGTCAATATCTTCAATTGTTTGATTCTCCATGAAAATAGTATCACGGCTTCTCACAAGTTTCTTTTCAATTGGATCATATAGCATATAACCAAATTCATTTCGATCATATCCAATGAAGATGCATTTCCTTGTCTTGGTATCTAACTTTGACCTCTCATCTTTCGGCACACGTACAAAAGCTTTGCAACCAAATACTCTCAAATGGTCATAGGAAACATCCTTTTCATACCAAACACTTTTTGGTACATCACTTTGCAAAGAAACAACAGGAGATAGATTAATAAATGTGCAGCGGTCAATAAAGCCTCACCCCAAAATGAGTTTGGCAACTTTGCTTCAAAAATCAAACATCTAACTCTCTCCATAAAGCAGATCTTCCATTTTTCCTTCGAAATGGCATAATTAACACCATTCAAAGTAATCAGTCAACTTGTGTTGGCTTCCATTGTTTTCCCCAAAAAATATAGTTATCGCAAATCAAAGTAAATATTTTTTGATGTGAAATTTCAGACTGTGCTGCAACCACAGAGCATACTCCGATAAAATCTTGGCTCTGATACCAGTTTGTTGGAAAAATGCGGATGAGCACAAAAATATATATGGTAAAACTAATGGAAATAAAATGGGAAAATAACGACACAAATAAACTTATTTGATCTCAAGTCTAAAATATGCAACTCTGGTAGGGATCCCAACCATTTAGGAAATGTGTCATTCAATTCATTGTTACCTAAATCAAGAACTTCCAAATATTTGCAATTGATCAGAGATTGCGGGACTTTCCCCTCTAGCTTATTCCCGTCAAATTTAATGACTCGAAGTTGGTTCCCTATACTAAAAGTAATATTAATTGTCCCTCTAAGAATATTGTTGCTTAAATCCATAACGGAAAGTTCACTCATCTCACCCAAACATAGTGGGATTGTTCCCTCCAAATTATTGGAACACAAATCTAGCACTTATAGTGTTTTTAGATTACAGACCGTTGAAGTGATCTGTCAACTAAGATTATTTCATGAAAGGAGAAGAAATCGCAGGAACTGGTGGTGTATGAGTGAAATTGGAATAGGACCTTCCAACTATTTCTGTTTCAAAACAACCTCAATTAATGTTTTAGATTTAAACTCGTGAATTTTGAAATCCATTTGGATTTCGATCGCTAGAAATTCTATCACTCAGTTATGTGTTTATTGTGGGAATAAATTTTTGGCAGCAATAAATTTGGCAACCATAATTGTTGAAATTACTAGCCATAAATGTTAAAATTGATAGCCACCAATATGATAATTGGTAGCCACATTTGTGGAAGTAGGTAGTCAAAGTTTGGTAGAGTTTGACAGCAAATTTTTGTGGAAATTGGCTACCACATTATGTCATTAATGATGTAATCAAGTGTTCAAAAAAACCCTATAAATAGAGTAGTAATTGAACACTTGAAGACACACAAAAATAGAGAAGCAATAGAGAGTAGAGAAAGTAATCTAGAAAATACTTCTTAGCTTTGTTAGAAAATAGTGTGCAAGTAATATTATTATGAGTTGTAAGAAATAAAAGAGTGTTGAGTAGTAGTCTTTGACACTATCAAATTTGTATAAATATTATTGTATTACTTATTCGGGTATTATATTTACCCCATTTGAATATTTGGTGTCGTTGTTACTCTCTTTCTATTACTATTTAGTTTGGACATTATTTTGGGTGTGATTATCATTTTGTTCAACAACGTGGTATCAGAGCCATGAAAAATAATAGTCCATTGTCCTCCCAATACCCCCATTTCACAAGACAAAATTATGAAAATGGTGTCTAATAATGAAATTCATTCTTGGCTCTCAAGATGTTTGAGATATTGTAGACAAAAGGTATACAAAACACGCAAATGAGGAAACTTTGTTAAAGACAAAATATAACAGGCTCTCACTCTTATCCATCAATGTTTGGATGATGACATGTTTGAAAAGGTGGTTGATGCAACCACCTCGAAAGAAGCGTGGAAAAATTACCAAATTATGTCCAAGAAGTTAATAAGGTAAAGAAGATAAAACTTCAAACTCTAAGGGCTGACTTTGAAGTTTTTAAAATGAAAGAATCCAAATCCATTTTGGAATTCTGTTCAAGATTGATGGTTGATCAACTAAGAAGATACGGGGAGGCATTGACACCCAATTTTGACGCTCCTCGACATGAATTAATTAACAAACTTCTTAATTCCAAATGATTTAAAATGGTTAATTTCATATATAATAATAATAGTAGTAGTTTTATCAAAAAATATTATTTTTCATTTTCAATATTTTAGAGAGTCGCCTCTTATTTTTTAAAGAAAAATCAAGAAAAAAACTTCCATTTTGAAAAGACTTAACAGAAAAATTAATTGAAAATATTGAAAAGGGTTCGGGGATTCTTATTAACATCATATGAAGGTTTTGAAAGAACCTAAGATGTTCCGCTTGATTACGACTATCTGACAACTAACTTAGTTTGGCTAAAACCGCTTATTCTTAATTTTCGAAAATTACTTAGTAAGGAAAAGAGTTAAAATGTTAACTTCTTATATAAGTGAGTTGTTTGCAAAATTATTGATTTTATGCTTATAAGGCCTTTAAGGCGTTCGCGGGGAATTTGGAGTTTTCATAACCTAAGACTGATGACAATCAAGCAAATAAATAAAAGCACGCAAAGAGGGAGAGAGACTTGGGTCCAAATCCGGTTTTTCTTTTCGCCTGGACTGGAATTTGGACCCACTGTTTTGGGTTTTTGACCCATTTTCTTTTTGGGTTTTGACCCATTTTGTACCTGTCCTAAACTAAACAAATAATTACACAAAATAAATAAAGTAAAGTAAAGACGACAAGGTCTTATGCCCAAAAATAAATACAATACGAAATGAGAAAACATGAAATAAAATGGGTCTTCAAATCTATCTTCTCCGACTATCTTCAATTTTTATACTCTAGGACCCGTCCGTCGATCTTCATGGACTGCTTGACTCTAAATAAAGATAGAAAACATTTGGGTTTTTATGAACCTCTCGATATGCGTGAGGATAGATTCGTGGTGAACCCGGGGAGATTTTACATGTCAAACCTAAATAAAACACATTAGCATGAGATGAGAAAGACTAATACATTTCTATAAAAATAATTGAGCAAAATGATGGTGATCGAGAACTTAACATAGCAAATTATGATAATCATTTGAGGATTAATCTAGTAACTTAGATGACCTGGACAATTACTCTAGCTACTTACCATAATAAGTAAGGATGAAAATTGCCTTATCCACATTCCCAGATTTTACTTTAAATTAACCTATCTTTTTTTAAAAAAAAAATTAAAGAAATAAAAAAATTAAAAAAATTACCACCTGCTCGTTTGAACAAAATTAAGACTAACAAATAAATTATCATTCAGCATATGTGACATGAACAAATCCCATACTTTAGTCTCTGCCAGGTGTGTTATCATGTTGGCATGCCATTAAGTGAATCACTAATCACATGTGCAAATATGAACTTAAAACAGTCCGGTCCGAAATACCGTAAAATCATTCGAACGAGATCAAGAATGCGGCCAAACAATTTCAGAATAAACCTAATCATAAGTTTTTTTTTAAAACGAGTCCTCCATTATTAACAAAATAAGAAATCAGTGATGCTACTAACGAGCTTTAGTCATTTTCAACTCAAATGTATATTTTAACTCAAAATGTGATCTAACCAAACCATGAGGAAAGTAGACACAATATGAACCCATGAAGCATAAAAGCATATAAGATATTAGTTAATCCTTGCATTCGAATCAAATCAGTTGGGACGAGAAACATGACGAAACCTTGACTAAACGCAAAATCATATAGGAGCACATAATGAAAACGAGCCCTACAATACCAAAATATTCAAATAATAAATAACCTTAGATTGAACAGGAAAGGTTCAACTCAAACAAGCTTAACTAGATCAATAACATAACAAAATATTCTTATTGGCATGATGAGTGACATTCACCTATATTAAGATGTTGCAAACTACAACTCCATTTCAGTTATGGAAATCAGCAAAATCAACCAAACAGGAAGATTACAAAAATCAAAATCAAAGACGAACACAAAAAGAACTTAGTGAGGGGGAAACCTTTCTTAGTGCAGAAAGCTTTGAACTGATTTTGGATATTCAACGCGTAATTATGTAAAACATGCATTAGTTAGCAAGTCATAAAAGGAAAATTTCAATTAATATAACTTTCAGGCTATATTTTGAAATTTACAGCACTAACTATTTAAAAATTGTTTGACTTTGAAGAAACTTGAGGATTTATCTTGACGTGGAAGGTCAAAATTGAGTGTCAATAACAACAACAACAACAAGAACAACAATAATAACAATAACAATAACAATAACAATAATAATAATAATAATAATAATAATAATAACAATAATAATAATAATAATAATAACAACAACAACAATAATAATAATAATAATATAAAAATAATATTTTTCTAGTTATTTTAACTAGTTTTATCGTTTTATCTAATTTTTAGGTGAGATAGTTGTTTAACATAAGTGGAAATATGATAATAATATTTTATAAATATTGAAAATCGTGTCGAAAGATTTTAATTTTAATATTAATTTAGTCGACTATATTTTTTAAATTTTTCAAGTTATTTAGTTTCTATTCGAGCTAATTATTTTATTTCATTAAAATCAAGAAGTTCTTTAGTTGATTATATCCATTCGTCCTATTTAATTGGCCGATTTTAGATTCACTTTGATTAAGTTTTTAACTTGAATTGGCTAAGCTGTAGTTGACTTCATCATTTTCCAATTCCTTTCCTAAACCAACCGCCCCACGTCTGCTCTCTTCTTCCAAAGAAAAGCAGAAACGACTCTAGCAAAAAGCACAACGTCAGTGCACGTAACCCGTCGCTCCCAACTCCAGTAGACGCATGAGAGAGAAGCAAGGATACATAGTGTTCCTTACACTCGACAGATGCAATGCAACAAACTCAAAAGCCAATCCCGTGTTGATTGCGTCTTCTCCAACGTTCCCATGATAGAAGCCGTGTCCGCTTCTTCAAGTTCGTACAATAGCAGAGGCACGCGAGAATCGTCCTTGAGACGACGAGATTGTTCCACACGCCTTCGAAGGACGGGAGGTTGATCTTGGTCGTCCGCTCTCTTTTTCCTCTTCCAGAAAGGGTCAAATTTCTTGAAAAAGTGTGTTTTCCCTCTTTGGTGAAAGCTTTTTTTTTTAATTTTGGAGGGAATTCGAAATGGATCTGGGTTTTTGAATCCGATTTTGCCTTATCTTTCAAAAATCGTGACCTAATTTTTCAGTTATAAAAATTCTCTTTCTCCTTTAATGAAGAGAGAAGAGAAATTTTTTTGGCTTTTTCTTGGGAATTTTCTGTAGAGAACACATATTGAGTGAAAATCTTGGGTAAACTTTCTGTTAGAAAATTCTCCGAGCAAAGGAAGTGGTAAAGGTAATATTTGTAGGCTGTACGAAAAAATAAAAATAAAATACAGTCAAAGAAATATGGGAAAGATTTTTCTCTTCTTCTTCCCTCTTTAGAGATTTTGGGTTTGCTGGTTCATTTCGAATATCTTGGCTGCCGCTTGTGTTTATTATTCGACGGCGGGCATTCGTGTTCGGTATTCTTGTGGTGAAGGGTCCTCTACTCGTTTCAACCCAGTCTCACTTCACTTAGCAAGGTAAAACCTTTTTTTTCAGACTACCTATTTTCTTAAGGTGTCGATCGTGCATTACTTAAAAGTTGATGAGTTTGTGCTTCTGTCTGTCCATTTCAGGGTCATTTGAGCGTGATTTGAGTTGTGCTGTCTCTTTTCCGGGGTATTGTCTAATCCATATGGGAGTAGTGTGTGTTTTTCTCTGGTTGTTTTAAGCACAAGTCCATTTTCCCCTTAATTTTATGATTTCTTAAAGGTTTTTTTCTTTCCAAGTTGTCTGCTACTCTTTTTTTTAAATTTTCTCTTTTAATTAACTATGTTTTGGGTTCCAAAATTTAAGTATTGAGGTTGTGGTGATGAGTAATGACAGCCACCGTAATTTTCAATAGTCTATGACAGGTACAATAACTCTTTCTCCCTCTTTTTACTTTATCGTTTATCTACTTGACATTGTTTATTGTTAGTTTTAGGGTTAAAAAAATTCAACCCCCCCTGCAAAAGCGCCACTTTAGTTTTACACGAATTAATCAAATCAAGTAAATAACTTAAATTAAATTTTACAAATTGAAATTCACTTAAATAGAAAAATTAATACTTCAATTTCAAACTACTCTAAATATTTCTTAATTTCAAAATAAGTTAGACCGTTTTTAGCCAAATAAGTTAGTTGTCGGATAATCGCAATTTAGCAAATATTTTAGGTGCCGTAAAAAATTAATTTTATTATATCAGTCTCTTTTAATATAATAAATATAATATCTGAAATAATAAAAATAATTAAAAATTAATTGTAAATTATTTATTAATTTTATAAAGTGAATAAATAGTTTTGAACATTTTAAAATAGTATAATTAATAATTACATTTAATTTATTTTCACCATTCAATAATAAGACTATTATTTGACGAAAAAAGTAATACAGAGGGGAAGAAACTTACACGCACTTGTCGTTGCAACCAATCAATTAATGCTCGATAGGTGTCACCAAACGATGAGTATTGCCTACTTCAATACCCAAATTGTTTCTATTAATGTCGCAACAAAAGTCATCCTCCCAAAAATATCAATTCATCATTAATGTTGTACCATCATACTTTTTTAAAAAAAAACACGTAAAATTTTCACGGATTTGGTAGCAAAATTTATTTTAGTGTTTTCACTTCACTGGTAATTATTTACCCAATCTCTTTTCAAATGATTTAATATCAACCTACGATTATAATACTACTCTCACATCGGCAAGTGCAATACACACACTCCAAGTCATTGATCCGCCATGGCCACATAGTACATTATTTAAATTTGAAATTTTAATTTTTTTGTTTCTTTTTATTTATTCACAAATTTAGTAAGAATTGTTTTAGAAAAAAATCAGCGCTTCTTCCTCAATTGTCAGAATCCCCATTGATAAAAACAACTCCGTCACAATTGCAATTGAATAAACTCAGTCACATTAGTCCAAGATCTCAAATGTATTCTTACAATTTTACAAAAACACATTCAATTTTGAAGACATTATCAAAATAATAAATAATGAATGAAAATTTAATTTGAGATGAAGAAATTGTATATTTTTCATTAACAAAAGTTTCATGTTTATCACATTCAAACTCTTTCATAAATAATAATTTAGAAGCAAAAATAAATTATTGACTTTTTTTTATCTTTTCCGTGTTCATCACACCCTTTTACTGCTTAAAAGAAAATGAGGGTTGGGATGGGGGTGTTTCAAAGAAAGAGGAAGAAGCTGCAAAGTTTTTCGAAGAAGAAAAGAAAGAGGCGAGGTAAGTGGTGATTGAGGTGGCTAGTCCAAAGAGAAAGAGAAAGGGTTGCGATGGGAGTTCAAAGAGGGGATATAGAGTCGGGATGGGGGTTTCAGAAAAGGAAAAAAAGGTGTGTGTTGTGTAGAGCCCGGGGGGGGGGGGGGGGGGGGGGTATCAACAAGAAGAAAGAAGTGGTGCGAATGAGGTTGAGAACTTGGGGGTGGTGGGGTGTAAGGAAGATAAACGGGCTGGTGGTACTAAGAACTTGGGGGTAGTTGGGTGTAAAGAAGACGAAGGAAAGAAAGATTATTGGCTAAAAAAATCAGGCACAATAAGGTTTTTCTACGCATAGTGACTTATTTGACTTGGCACAGTAGCTATTCAGGTGTATTTAAATTCACTTGAAAGATGTTAAGAGAGGTATTTAAACACCTATACAGTTAAGTGTTAAAGTAAGATTTGTTATCAAATTTAGGGAGATTTTTATGTATTAGAGAAGATTATAAGGTGGTAAATAAAACACATGCTAAAAAGAATAGAATTTTAGGTAACTAAAATATTAAGATTTTCCTAAATATTAAATCATGCTTTGTAATTTGCACCATAATAATAATAATGATAATAATATAATAATAATAATAATAATAATAATAATAATAATAATAATAATTCATTAATTGCTATGATAAAATACTTCATTTGTTTATTTTTATTTGTTACTATTTGATTTGGGACACTTATTAAAAAACTAATTATTGATATAATTATTTTGTTAAAGTATTTTCATTGAATAATATTTAGTATTATGTCTTGAAAATAATTTAAAAAATAAATATTTAATACTAAAGGTAAAACATAAAAAAAAATATCTTTTTATATATCAAAAGTAACAAATAAAAATGAGTGCAGGGAGTAATTTTTCTGCTAAGATAAGATGAAGTAAAAGTATTGTTAAATACCATTAAATATATGTATTGGGATATTAAGAACTTTATTTTTAATCAGAAGCTCGTTTGGGGTTTAATTATTGAATATGAAGTCTTTTTTGGTAGGAGAGTTTTGTAAAATGAATTTATAGGCATAACATTTAATATGTCATTTAATTTTATTTTATTTAATATTTTTGTCAATTAACTTTTATGTGCATAAGTAGACACTCATAGATTTCAATGGAAACAAATTTAATTTAAAAAACACATGTATGTATTATGTGAAATTTCTATTAGTCTAGCCTCAAAACACTAATCAGTTGCCAGATGAGATATAAAAAAAATAAAACGTAATAAGTCATTGTTCCAGATGTTTATATAGTATTAGAGCAAAATCCATCTCACACAATATCAGACCTCTAAATTAGAAACTGCCCAGACACCAGATCCCCAATTAACACGTTGCGTGAAACGCGGAATGTTAAAGAACGAAAAATTCCTATATTGATGATTAATGAAATAAGTAATCTCATTATAAGACTTGATCATTCACCCATTAAGCTAGCTTCTGAAGTCAAATTATGTCTGAATCCTTTATCTAGCTATCGTTCAATATATTCATGAAATTTCTTTTCGATTGACCTAGTATGCACTCAGGCCACTCTACTACACACTAAAAATGTTCTTTTGAATTTCATTTAAATTCCTACAAATATAGCAAGTAGTTGACCGTTCGATCCCAATAAGTCATACCCTAAGTAATTAATATGTTCGTATATTTTTCCATTGAACATATAGGTTTATCATTGGAACCACTAATTGGAGCAATAGCAGCTGGAAATGTGGCATTGTTGAAACCTTCAGATCAGACTCCAGCGTCTTCATCAGTATTAGCCAAAATAATTCCCAATTATTTGGATAACAAAGCTATTAAAGTCATTGAAGGTGATTATACAGTTGGTGACAAATTGTTGCAACAAAAATGGGACAAGATTTTCTTTACAGGTTCGAACTTAAATTTACAAGATTTATTTTCCTTTTTATATATCCTGCACAAGATCCACTATACTATGAGAAAAACACCTTTAGAGGTAATAAATAGACACATTAATAAAGAGTATTAAAATCTTTATCAAATTAGTTAAGTGTCATCAGATCCAATATCGCTGAAGACTTTAGGGACATATATAAAGAGTGTTAATTGCCATTAAAAATATATATTTAATAACAATTAAGCTATTGTCATTCATTAAGTACCGTTAAATATTATTTTTTATCTAGCAATGTTGATTTTACCTAACTATTTGTCTGGATATGTTTTGAGACATTCCTTCAAGTTTTTCTTGAAAATAATCATCTATCTTGTAGTTATTTACCTATAACAGATCGTTTAAATATTTATGAATTTAATTAAAACTTCTTTTACATAATCTCATATGTTTCTATTGTTACCTTATAAGCTGACATTTGTATATTGATATTAATAATATGATTACGTATACATGAGTTTTCTAATAATTACATCAAGTTTATTCACCTTAATAATGTTGTCGAATTTTTATTTAATGATGATTGCATATCACTGGTGATAAAAATTGTACATTTTGTAGAAGTAATTATTGTTTATCAGTATCACATGCTCTTGATTTTCAGATTGATTGTTAGACTGAATTTGGTTGTATCACAATTTTGATATACATAAATATTGATACAATTTTGTTAATGGAATATAATAATTGATATCAATTTCATTCTAAAAGTTTATACATAGTGATATACATTATATATATATATATATATATATATATATATATATATATATATATATATATATATATATATATATATATATAATATCAATGATATCAATTTAATAGGCATAACACATAAATGTACTATTTAACTTGACCTGATTTCATATTTATGTCATTCAATTTTAGTTATGTACATGTAGACACTTAAACTTGTATAAATTTGAACATATAGATACACGAGTCCTACGTGACACAATACACGTAGGACACTACGTAGGACAAAAAATGACATGTAGGAAATGTGTTATTTGTTCAACTGTATACAAGTTTAAGTATCTACTTGTGCATACCTAAAGTTGAAGGACATAAACATAATTTGAAATCAAATTAAATGACATATTTATGTATTATGTCATTTTAATACATTTTATATGTATACATATAGAAAATTTAAGGTTATTCTAGGGGAAGATTTATTTGGTTTGCTAAATTAAAAAAAATATATATATAACCTGGAACATAGAGCATGGGCTACTAGAGTATTATTGTTTTATGGCTCCACATATGTTAACAGTTATGTGGAAAAAAAGAAACAAATAAATAAGAATACTATATTATTATTGGTGCTGCATCCAAGCATTTGAATCCAGTTCTTGGGATAAAAAGCCCTGCTATCATTGATTCACTCTCAAGTTCTTGGGATAAAAAGGTAAATTCAACATTCTTTTCTCTGTATTTTAATTTTATTTAAATTTCCTTATATTCTAAAAATAAAAATAAAAATAGTACACATATATAAATCGTCGCATCATGTACGTGTCAATATGTGATCTAGATCAGTAGTAGTTAAATATAGAAGCGCCTCCACCAAATCGAATGGAAAGGAAAGGCGAATAAATTAAAATATGTTAGCTCCTCAATAGTAGGAAAGAAAACTAAACGCCATGCATAAAATACTTTTAAGTTTTAGATATATTTGAATAAGTGAGAAAGAAATTGGAAAAATAAAAGTACCATATATTTAACAATTTAAAGCATGGTAAGAAAATTCAAAATATTTTGCTGAAATCTTATTGCCAATCATCAACAAAATACCTTTTTTACGATTTTACTTCAAGAAAAAAAATAAAGCCCCCAATATAAAAATAGTACTAAACCAACATGTTATCTCCTTTATTTCTAACTAAATTTGAACTCTTTAATGCAAACGATTTTGCTTCAAACATTTTAACATCAAAGTTTTATATTTTTTTTTATAAATAATTTTATTATCCTATACTAATTTTATAAAATATCTGGGGGGGGGGGGGGGGTTTCCACTTCTCATAGATTGCAATGAAAAGAATTCTTTCTGGAAAATTTGGGAGTTGTGCTGGCCAAGCATGTATTGGGATTGATTATATCCTCGTCGACAATATATTTGTCAACGAACTGGTATGTATAGGATTTGATGTGATTTACGTTGTTCATTAAAAAGAAATTTCATGAGTTCTAGTTTTGATAAATATATATATTGGTTTGTCATCAAATAATAATAATTAATTCTCTTTTCAATTTTGCACTAGGTAAAGTTGATTAAAATTGGGATTCCAAAAATGCTTGGAGAAAATCAAAAAGAATCACATTCAATTTCAAGGATAGTTATGTAATGACTCGGACCCGAAAGTTATTTTTTTGATAATTTTGAATAGTCATTTAACTATATTAATTAATTTGGGGGTAATTTAGTTATTTTTAATAATAATGGGTCAAGTCTGAAATATTAATATAGGTTAATAAGGAGTGCTAATTTTAATAACATAAGTAATTTAGAAAAAAAAAAAACTGATATTTGCTATTGAAACAAGGAGAGAACTGGCGGCTATAGAGAAAACAACGAAGGAAAATATTGAATAAATTGGTAAGGTAATCAAAGCATCTCCCTTTCAATGTGTTTATTTAATAATTTAGATAATTTGATTTTCTGAATATTTGAAGTGTATTGTCGGTATGTTGGAAAAGGGACAATTTATTAGCGTAGGTCCTAGAGAAATTTTGAGAATTATTAAATCTCCTAAGAACACTAACCAATATGTAATGTTATTATATTAGTGTCTTTGTGGTATTAAATTCAAAGTGGGAATGAGGAAGACTTATGGTGTGCTGTATTGCACGTTCTGGCGGCTTGAAATATGTAAGGGACAAGAGGCGGTGTTAACCTTATAATTTTTATTATATTCCTTTATGGTTTGTCATCAAATTTTGGAGGCTAAGTGAAATAAGGTAGTGGCTTGAATCAAAGAAGTCAATGAAGTTAACAATTGGATAAAATAATAAGGTTTGATGGAAATATGGAATGAAAAAAAATAATTTAAGGGGAATGGTTGTATGTAGTTAAAGTAATCTGTACATTGTTCTGGAAATGTATGGACAGAATTGATTGTGATTTGAATGTATAGTGATGAGCCAATCATAAGATTGGAATAAAGGGGTGTTGAAAAGAAAAAAAAATAATAATCCTGCAACGTTTTTGTTCGAATTTATTCGGGTGTAATTTTTATAGTTTTGATTATTATATTATGATTTAAGTTTTGATATATTAGTATAGATATTTAATTTATTAGATGAGTGGTATTTTGTGAGTGTCATTCGAATTATGAAATTGAAAAATATGATAGTTGAAATGTTAGTTGGCATCAAGAATTACGAACTTGATTATAATTTTTGGGTGAATTTTTAGGTTAAGATTAAACACATAAAAGTTCGAGTATTGTTAGTTCCGAAACCTTATTGTAAATATATACTTGAATAGATTCCATTGGTTCGGAAGCTCAACGGAAAGGGAAGGCTTAAGTCCAAGAGTAATTATTCGATTGACTAAGGCAAGTGGATTTCTAAACTTTTGTTAAGCGTACGAAATTCGTGTATTTCCTTGTGTGATGTTGAGAATGATTTGGAGACTTGTTGTTTATTTGTTGGTGTTGTATTTCTTGTTGTAAATTGTGTTTTGTTATCAAATAGTTATCTCCCCCTTTTCATTTGAGCATGTCATTTGCATTGTATCTGAGACATGGTTGTAGTAAGAGGATGATGTACTATTTTCGAGGGTCGTATCGCGCGTCGCGATGGATATTATATTTCGAGGGACGTATCGCGCGCCGCGAAGGTTACTATTTATCGAGGGTCGTGTCGTGCGCCGCGACAGATGCATGGACAGATATGTCCCCCATGGGTCCCGGACTGAGAGACAGCGGGTGTGTATCGTTAGGGAAGACATGCATCACTATACTTGACATTGCATCTCATGGCATTACACATTTTATTATTGATGAACTTGAACATGTGTTTTGTTGATCTTGTGAGTGTTTCTCTGTGAAGCTTGTGACTGTTGAATATTGAGTTGTTATTGAGAATGTGTAAACTGATAGAGTGTGGTTATTGAGTTGTGTGTTTGGTAAACTGTAAACTATAAACTATTAGACTGTAGCGTGAAGGTTTAGATATGGTGTAAGAAGTGCCCGTATTTTGTTCACTTAACTTGTGTTTAGAGGTTTGCTTGTTGGGTACCGCGTGGTTTTGTACTCACCCCTTGCTTCTACAAATTTTTGTAGGATACGAGCCTGGATTTTTGTGATACCTTCCATTCTCTTCGTTTCCGAGGCATCTTGTGGAGGATTGTGAGGTAGCTGCTTGTCATCTCAGCGAACTTTCCTACTGCAGTTTATGACTTTGTTTTTTCTTGAAAGGCAACTTCATTTTAGACTTCTATTTTATTTCAATTCTAATTTTTACATTAGAGGCTTGTGCACGTGACAACCTGGTTTTTGGGATTGAATTAATATGACTTGGTTTTCTTTTATAGAAGTTGTTGTTGGATTGTCATTTACTTCCGCACTTTGTTAGATATTGGATTTTAGGCTGACTTGTCTTGGTGGGATAAGACAAGTGCCATCACACCTATTTTTGGGTCGTGACAAAATGGTATCAGAGCCCCAGGTTCATAGGTCTCACGTGTATACAAGCCGAGTCTACGTAGAGTCTCAAGGATCAGTACGGAGACATCTGTACTCATCTCTGAGAGGCTATAAAGATTACTAGGAAAATTCCTTTTGTTCATTCTTTCTCATCGTGCGTAGTTACCTTCGTTAGTACTGAGTTGTTGTATACTCTTTTGACAGATAACGAGGACTAGAACTAATGTTACTGGTGGTAGAGGGGAGGCACTTCCCGAGGCAGTTGTTGAGGCCCCAGCTAGGGGTAGGGGTAGATCTCGAGCTAGAGGTCGTGCTAGTAGTACGACAGTAGCCAGAGGTCGTGGACGTGGAGCAGCACCAGTGATAGGTCATGCTAGAGAGGTCTCTACAGAACCTCAGATTGATGGCAGGGAGGACCAGGTTCCTCCAGATCCTGTAGTCACACCTTTGCTTCAGGATACACTATTGAGGGTGTTAAGTGTGCTAGAGGGCTTTTCTCAGGGTGGTGGAGCGACTACCACACCACCTGACTCTCGTACTAGAGAGGGGGCTCAGACCCAAGAGCAGCAACAAGCTTCAGTTGTTCAGGATGCGGTGGGACAACTACCAGTAGATCCCGCGGTTCAGAATGATATTGCACCAGCAGTTGGGGGTCAAGTTGCATCGATGGTTGTTCTAACAGAGGATGAGCAGCGTAGGTATGAGAGATTTCGAAAGATGGACCCACCTCAGTTTCAGGGTGGGAAGAGCGAGGACGCTCATGAGTTTCTAACTACCTGCCGAGAGTTACTAGAGGTGGTTGGATTAGCTGAGTCACATGGGGTTCGATATGCTACACTCCAGCTTCGTGGACCAGCGAGAGACTGGTGGAGGACTTATTCCGGATGTTTGCCAGTTGGATCTCCTCCAGTGACTTGGGAGCAGTTTGCTAGCGCATTTCAAGATCGTTTTATCCCATAGAGCGTGAGAGAGGAGAGTCGCTTGAGGTTTGAGAGTCTGAGACAGGATGGTTTATCGGTTACAGAGTATAAGGCGCGTTTTTGCCAGTTGTCTAGGCATGCGTTGGCCATTATTCCAAATGAGACAGAGAGGATCCGCAGATTTGTGAGGGGATTGACTTTCTCTATCAGGTCAGCTGTGTTTCGGACATCTAGGGAGGGGACTTCTTTCCAGTCTATTGTGAGCGCCGCCAAAGAGGCGGAATTAATGGAGAGAGAGGAGTTTGGGTACCCTAAAAGAGCTCGTATATCAGGTCAGTTTCAGGGTGCCTCATCTGGAGGTAGGGGATCACAGAGAGTGAGTGGTTCTTTTCAGCAACGGGGACCTATTCATGCATCTATGCCGACATTTGAGGGTGGCCAGACGACTAGGGGTTCTTATAGCTCGGGTCAGAGCTCGTACGATTCACAGCAGCGACCTACAGGGCGAGGAAATTATAGTGGGTTTTCAGGGTCCACACAACAGTTCCCAGGTCAGAGATTTTGTTTTACTTGTGGAGATCCCGATCATCTAATGCGGCAGTGTACTTCTCAAAGGGGTCGTGGTGGTCCTCGACCTAATTCTTCATTCCAAACTAGACCACCAGCTCCACAGGGTAGAGGTCGTGGCAGAGTTCAGTCAGGTAGAGGTTACAGAGTTTCTAGTAGTGGTGTTGCAGCTCAGCAGAGTGGGGGTAGAGGTACCACCCAGGCTGGAGGTGGACGAGGAGCCCACTGCTATGCTTTCCCCGGGAGACCTGAGGCGAAGACCTCTGATGCAGTTATTACAGGTATCATCCCAGCATGCCATCGACCTGCGTCTGTGTTGTTTGATCCAGGTTCTACATTCTCTTATGTGTCTACGTATTTTGCTGCTAAATTTGATATGATATGTGATAGCATGACTGTACCTATTCGTGTTTCTACACCCGTGGGTAAGCCCTTAGTGGTGGATCGAGTGTATCGATCCTGTCTTGTTTCTTTGGCTGGGTATGACACTTGGGTAGACTTAATCATTCTGGGGATGGTGGACTTTGATGTTATCTTGGATATGGATTGGCTTTCTCCTTATCATGCTGTCCTTGATTGTAATGCTAAGACTGTGACTTTAGCAATGCCTGGTGTTCCGAGGGTTGAGTGGAAGAGTGTTAGTGGTTTCTTATCCTAGAAAGGTCATCTCTTTTATCCGTGCTCAGAGATTGGTGGAGAGGGGGTGTTTGTCTTACTTAGTTTTTATTCGGGATACTAGTGTTGAACCACCTTCCATGGACTCTGTTCCTGTGGTTCAGGAGTTTCTCGATGTATTTCCTTCTGATCTTCCAGGTGTTCCTCCCGATAGGGATATCGATTTTGCTATTGATTTGGAGCCGGGCACTAAGCCTATTTCTATACCTCCATATCGTATGGCCCCAGCAGAGTTGAAAGAATTGAAGGATCAGTTGCAAGATTTATTGAGTAAGGGTTTTATTCGCCCTAGTGTATCACCTTGGGGTGCCCCTGTATTGTTTGTGAAGAAGAAGGATGGGACTATGAGAATGTGTATTGATTACAGACAGTTGAACAAGGTAACAGTTAAGAATAAGTATCCTCTTCCGCGTATTGATGACTTATTTGATCAGTTACAGGAGCATCATTGTTCTCTAAGATTGATTTGAGGTCTGGGTATCATCAGTTGAAGATTAGGGCGTCAGATATCCCTAAGACAGCTTTTCGGATCCGGTATGGGCATTATGAGTTTCTAGTGATGTCCTTCGGATTGACTAATGCCCCTGCAGCATTCATGGAGTTGATGAATGGGGTGTTTCGACCATACCTTGATTCTTTTGTGATTGTTTTCATCGATGACATCTTGGTTTACTCTAAGACTGAGGAGGACCATGTCCGACACCTGAGGATTGTACTTCAGAGGTTGAGAGAAGAGAATTTGTATGCCAAGTTCTCAAAGTGTGAGTTCTGGCTTACTTCTGTGACATTCTTGGGACACGTGGTGTCCAAGGAGGGTGTTAGAGTAGATCCGGCCAAGATTGAGGCAGTTAGAGGCTGGACGCGACCTACTTCACCTACTGAGATTAGGAGTTTTGTGGGATTAGCAGGCTATTATAGACGATTTGTTCAGAGTTTCTCTACTATTGCAGCTCCATTGACTAGATTGACTCGACAGGATGTGGGTTTTCAGTGGTCTGATGAGTGTGAGGAGAGCTTTCAAAAGCTCAAGACTTTGTTGACTTCTGCTCCTGTGTTGACTCTACCTGAGGAAGGTGTAGACTTTACTGTGTATTGTGATGCTTCAGGAGTTGGTTTGGGTGGTGTGTTGATGCAGAAGGGGAAAGTGATTGCTTATGCTTCTAGGCAGTTGAAATCCCATGAGAAGAACTACCCTACTCATGATTTGGAGTTGGCCGCTGTGGTATTTGTACTTAAGTTATGGCGTCATTATTTGTATGGGGTGCATTGTGAGATCTTCACTGATCATCGGAGTCTTCAGTATATCTTTAGCCAGAGGGATTTGAACTTGAGGCAACGAAGATGGCTTGAGTTGCTGAAAGACTATGATGTGACTATTCTGTATCATCCAGGAAAGGCCAATGTTGTGGCCGATGCTCTGAGTAGGAAGACTCCTAGCATGGGGAGTCTTGCAGCGCTTAGTATTATGGAGAGACCATTGGCTAGAGATGTGCTGATATTAGCTAACAGCCTTGTCCGCTTGCAGATTTCAGAAGAGAGTGATGGGATGATTGCTTTTATTGAGGCTCGGTCTTCTTTAGTCGAGCAAATCTGTGCACACCAGTTTGATGATGAAAAATTATGTCTCATTCGAGACAAAGTACTGAGAGGGGAAGCTAAGGAGGCTGTCCTTGATTCTGATGGTATATTGCGGATCGGAGGCAGAATTTGTGTGCCCAGGACAGGCGATTTGATTAGATTGATTCTTGAGGAGGCCCATTGTTCTCGGTATTTCATCCATCCGGGAGCGGCGAAGATGTATCATGATCTGAGTCAACATTATTGGTGGTGTGGGATGAAGAGAGATATTTCAGACTTTGTTTCGAGATGTTTGACTTGCCAGCAGGTCAAGTGTGAGCACCAGCGGCCCGGGGGTGTATCTCAGAGGATGCCTATTCCTACTTGGAAGTGGGAGCGGATTACTATGGACTTTGTTGTGGGTTTGCCTACCACAGTGGGTGGTTATGACTCTATTTGGGTTGTTGTTGATAGGCTTACCAAGTCTGCCCACTTCATCCTGGTTCGGGTGAAGTATACAGCAGAAAAGTTAGCTGAGCTATATATCAGTCAGATTGTGCGACTACATGGAGTTCCTATTTCTATCATATCAGATCGAGGTTCACTATTTACTTCTCATTTCTAGAAGGCATTACAACATGGTCTGGGTACTCAGTTATATATGAGTACGGCATTTCACCCTCAAACAGATGGTCAATCTGAGCGGACCATTCAGGTATTGGAAGATATGCTTCGAGCGTGTGTGATCGATTTTGGTGCAAGATGGGATCGACATTTACCCTTAGCGGAGTTCGCCTATAATAACAGTTATCACTCTAGTATCCAAATAGCCCCATTTGAGGCATTGTATGGTAGACGGTGTAGATCTCCTATTGGTTGGTTTGATTCGGCGGAGATGGGCTCTTTGGATACAGACTTGCTTAGAGATGCTATGGAGCAAGTTCGTATGATTCAGTATAGATTATTGACAGCTCAGAGTCGACAAAAGAGTTATGCAGACCGGAGAGTTAGAGCCTTGGTGTTTATGGAGGGTGATCATGTTTGGCTCCGAGTATCACCCATGAAGGGTGTGATGAGTTTTGGAAAGAAGGACAAGCTTAGCCCTAGGTTCATTGGACCTTTTGAGATTTTGAGCCGAGTGGGAGAGATGGCCTATAAGTTGGCCTTGCCACCTAGTTTGTCGGCAGTTCATCCTGTTTTTCATGTCTCTATGCTTCGGAAGTACATTCCGGATGAATCTCATGTGCTTTCACTTGATTCTGTGGAGTTGGGTCCAGACTTGACATTTGAGGAGGAGTCTATAGCTATTTAGGATAGGAAGATTCGAAAACTTAGGACCAAGGAGATTGCTTCAGTAAAAGTGCAGTGGAAGCACCGATCAGTGGGAGAGGCAACTTGGGAGATAGAGTCTGACATGCATGCCAGATACCCTCAGATTTTTGAAGCTTCAGGTACTTTATTTCACCTTATGTTCGAGGACGAACATGATTTTTAGTGGTGGATAATGTAATGACTCGGACCCGAAAGTTATTTTTTTGATAATTTTGAATAGTCATTTAACTATATTAATTAATTTGGTTGTAATTTAGTTATTTTTAATAATAATGGGTCAAGTCTGAAATATTAATATAGGTTAATAAGGAGTGCTAATTTTAATAACATAAGTAATTTAGAAAAAAAAACTGATATTTGCTATTGAAACAAGGAGAGAACTGGCGGCTATAGAGAAAACAACGAAGGAAAATATTGAATTAATTGGTAAGGTAATCAAAGCTTCTCCCTTTCAATGTGTTTATTTAATAATTTAGATAATTTGATTTTCTGAATATTTGAAGTGTACTGTCGGTATGTTGGAAAAGGGACAATTTATTAGCGTAGGTCCTAGAGAAATTTTGAGAATTATTAAATCTCCTAAGAACACTAACCAATATGTAATGTTATTATATTAGTGTCTTTGTGGTATTAAATTCAAAGTGGGAATGAGGAAGACTTATGGTGTGCTGTATTGCACGTTCTGGCGGCTTGAAATATGTAAGGGACAAGAGGCGGTGTTAACATTATAATTATTATTATATTCCTTTATGGTTTGTCATCAAAATTTTGGAGGCTAAGTGAAATAAGGTAGTGGCTTGAATCAAAGAAGTCAATGAAGTTAACAATTGGATAAAATAATAAGGTTTGATGGAAATATGGAATGAAAAAAATAATTTAAGGGGAATGGTTGTATGTAGTTAAAGTAGTCTGTACATTGTTCTGGAAATGTATGGACAGAATTGAATGTGATTTGAATGTATAGTGATTAGCCAATCATAAGATTGGAATAAAGGGGTGTTGAAAAGAAAAAAAAATAATAATCCTGCAACGTTTTTGTTCGAATTTATTCGGGTGTAATTTTTATAGTTTTGATTATTATATTATGATTTAAGTTTTGATATATTAGTATAGATATTTAATTGTTAGATGAGTGGTATTTTGTGAGTGTCATTCGAATTATGAAATTGAAAAATATGATAGTTGAAATGTTAGTTGGTATCAAGAATTACGAACTTGATTATAAATTTTGGGTGAATTTTTAGGTTAAGATTAAACACATAAAAGTTCGAGTATTGTTAGTTCCGAAACCTTATTGTAAATATATACTTGAATAGATTCCATTGGTTCGGAAGCTCAACGGAAAGGGAAGGCTCAAGTACAAGAGTAATTATTCGATTGACTAAGGCAAGTGGATTTCTAAACTTTTGTTAAGCGTACGAAATTCGTGTATTTCCTTGTGTGATGTTGAGAATGATTTGGAGACTTGTTGTTTATTTGTTGGTGTTGTATTTCTTGTTGTAAATTGTGTTTTGTTATCAAATAGTTATCTCCCCCTTTTCATTTGAGCATGTCATTTGCATTGTATCTGAGACATGGTTGTAGTAAGAGGATGATGTACTATTTTCGAGGGTCGTATCGCGCGCCGCGATGGATATTATATTTCGAGGGACGTATCGCGCGCCGCGAAGGTTACTATTTATCGAGGGTCGTGTCGTGCGCCGCGACAGATGCATGGACAGATATGTCCCCCATGGGTCCCGGACTGAGAGACAGCGGGTGTGTATCGTTAGGGAAGACATGCATCACTATACTTGACATTGCATCTCATGGCATCACACATTTTATTATTGATGAACTTGAACATGTGTTTTGTTGATCTTTTGAGTGTTTCTCTGTGAAGCTTGTGACTGTTGAATATTGAGTTGTTATTGAGAATATGTAAACTGATAGAGTGTGGTTATTGAGTTGTGTGTTTGGTAAACTTTAAACTATTAGACTGTAGCGTGGAGGTTTAGATATGGTGTAAGAAGTGCCCGTATTTTGTCCACTTAACTTGTGTTTAGAGGTTTGCTTGTTGGGTACCGCGTGGTTTGGTACTCACCCCTTGCTTCTACAAATTTTTGTAGGATACGAGCCTGGATTTTTGTGATACCTTCCATTCTCTTCGTTTCCGAGGCATCTTGTGGAGGATTGTGAGGTAGCTGCTTGTCATCTCATCGAACTTTCCTACTCCAGTTTATGACTTTGTTTTTACTTGAAAGACAACTTCATTTTAGACTTCTATTTTATTTCAATTCTAATTTTTACATTAGAGGCTTGTGCACGTGACAACCTGGTTTTGGGGATTGAATTAATATGACTTGGTTTTCTTTTATAGAAGTTGTTGTTGGATTGTCATTTACTTCCGCACTTTGTTAGATATTGGGTTTTAGGCTGACTTGTCTTGGTGGGATAAGACAAGTGCCATCACACCTATTTTTGGGTCGTGACAAGTTAACAAAAATAAGTTTTTGAGATTAAAGAATGTCTTAGATGAGCCAATGGTTAAAAAATCAATTATTTACGGAGGATCATCCGATGAAGATAATTTGTGAGTAACTTTAATTTTTTTGAACTTTTAATTTATATATTTTTTACATTAAAGAATCAAAGTTTTATCGAAATTAACATCCCTATCTCTAAAGTAGTGACCATAAGATCTATGTGCACTTTACCTTCATCAAAATATCAGTTTTATGAATATATATTGAATATATTGTTGTAGGAAAAAAACACATTCTTGTCATAAAATGATCTTTGGGAAATGTAGTCCATTGTTTGATCAATGAAAAGTATTGTCTAAAAATATATGCTTATAAATACTATTTAATCATATAGAGCTATCAATTAGATAATGTTTAAAGTCAAATTTGGGTCATTTAATTTTTTTTAATAATTTATTTAGTGTTTGATTTTTAATAGTTGTCTCTCAAGACAAATAGCTTTATTACACTATATATGTTTATTCAATTTTATGAGTCAAAATAATAAAAATAATATTTTTAGTCAAATGTCTTTACGAATTTCTGCAAATAACGCAATACAATATTTTAGGAATTTAATTTTTAAAAACAAAACTTAAAGACCAACTTATTTTTGCAAATAACACATCACAATATTTCATGGATTCAATTTTTAAAAACAAAACTTAAAGACCAACTCATTTTTGCAAATAACGCATTACAATATTTCATGAATTCAATTTTTAAAAACAAAACTTAAAGACCAACTTATTTAAAGGAAAAAATTAAAGACCCATATATTTGAGGAAAAATTACGCAATTACATGGTCAATTTTATGTATTAATATTGATAATATAAGTATTAATGAGATGAAGTAATATAATGCATAATAATATGCTATTAATAAGTGAGGAAAGCAATTTCTCCTCTTGTTATAAGAAAATATATTCCTTGAAAAAAGTTTCTTCAATAACCAAAACCAAACCCCACAATCAATTTTTTTTAAAAAAACATTGTCTTCATACCAAACAATACATATTTAGTATAAATTATTATCTTGTGTTATTTTAAAAGTTGCAAACAATATTGCATTTAATTTTTTGAATGATTTATATGTGTAAATGCAGGTACATTGAGTCCACAGTATTGCTGGATCCTCCCGTGCAATCTACAATCAAGACTGATGAAATTTTTGGCCCATTGTGCCCTATCATAACAGTAAGATATACAGTATAATATTATTTTTCGAACGCATTGAAAGATTCAGAATTCAAGATTCAAAATACTAAACAAAAAAATTGAAGAATATATTTCATTTCGTTTATAAATTTTCACAAATAATCCCTTTTCTAACTAAATCATGAATTGTAAAATCGTGTTTTCTTTTTGTCTTTCCTTTGCCCATCACTTCGTTTACTCTTTTTTCTAACAAGTTAAACTTCTTTGTCATTTCGATTATCTTTATAATATAATTTGATTTAAGCCTTATAGTAACCTTCAATATATTGCACCTCTATTACAAGTCCAATATATATTTTTAGAAGTTTATTTTGATTTGTCAAAAATTATATTGACCTTGAATTATAATGTATAATGATTTTATATCGACTTATTTTATAACATCAACTTATTAGTTGAACGATATTTTATGTGTGTATATATATATATATTTTAAAATGTAGAGGATTATGTATTGGTCATAAAAAATTTAATAACTAAAATGTACACAACATTTTATTTTTGACAAAAAGGGCAATACTTGTTCTAATTAAGGTTAATTTTGTTTGTTTTTTTGTCATTAGTTGGATAAAATTGAGGACAATATTGAATTTATCAATGCAAGGCCTAAGCCACTTACTATATATGCCTTTACCAAAAATGAAGAGTTCAAAAGAAAGATTACAAAAGGAACCTTTTCAGGAAGTTTGGTGTTTAATGATACAATCATTCAGGTAAAATTTTTTTCCCTTTAATTCACTTTTATTTTTTTCACATTTATGAAGTAATGTGAGTTTGCTACATAGTTAAGGTCAGTTAATGTATTGGTTTATGTACTATTTAAGTATTTATTTAGTCTCAATTTGTTTTAATTATTAGGATCTTGAACAATTTGTACCATGACTTTGTTCTTAACTATCAAACACCATTACTAACCATATTTTGTTGTCACAATCTCTATCACCATTGTCAATAATCACCACCATCGTATTTACCCATCACCACCAACCATTTTGCCATTGCAATTAGTCAATCACCATAACTGTCAATCACAACTATTAGTCGCTATTATATTTACCACCTTTATTATTATAGTAATATTTACTGTCATTACCACTCTCACCATCAACTACTTCTATGACTATGGTCATTTCCAATTACTAACCACTTTTGCCTTTATAATTAACACTAACAATTATCATCAATGTCCTTGTCAATCACCACATATTCTTCAATCAAGGCCAATACTACTATCAATATCATCATCAATCACAACACATTCTTCAGCCACTGCAACTACTAAAATTGATCAACTTCACCATCATTGTCACCGTCACAATCAACTACCTCTATCGCGACGTCACTACAACCAAACACCTCCACCATCGCAACTATAATCACCATAATTGTTACCTGCCACTAGCACCAACCATCACCACAACAAATCATCTCTATTATCGCTGACAAACACAAATAGTTTTTATAATTAAATAATAATTTTGTATATTAATTTTACATTTTTTGTAAGATTCAACTTCAATAATATATTTGTTATACGGAAAAGTAAATAAACTATGCATATTTTGATGTTGAAAAACAATATTGATCATGCAATATTAAAATCTAACGACAACACTTTAAAGATTCAAATATGTATTCAGAGTCAAATATTAGTTTTTTATTTTTTTTATCACATAAAAGTCCTCCAACTTTTAAGTCTATTACACAAAAGTCATCTTTCCATTTTTGTCACATATATAAAAGGTCATCCAACTTTAACCAAATTAGCTAAAAAGTAAATTACTTCAATTTTATAATTTGAATCAAATATATAACATGACACTCCAAAATAAGTAAATTACATTTAGAATATGTAATTCTATAACCCCCTCTCAATAATATTGCTCTTTATAACACCAATTTTCATTATGATTTAATGATCAAACTATTCATCAAAATGACTTGCTACACATACAAATGCAGTATGCAGCTGATACACTTCCATTTGGAGGAGTAGGACAAAGTGGCTTTGGAAGATACCATGGAAAATTTTCATTTGATACATTTAGCCATGAAAAAGCAATAGCAAGAAGGAGCTTTCTTACAGACATTTGGTTTAGATATCCTCCTTGGAGTGATCATACACTACAACTCTTTAGATCTACTTTTATATATGATTATCTTAGTGTAGTTCTTATTACACTAGGACTAAAAAGGGCTTGGTGTTTACAAATTATATTTGCAATTATTTGTATTTGTAATTTAATTATTTGTTTGGTATGTAATTTACAATTGAAGTGTGGATGTTCATTTCCATTCAAAACTTATTGAGGAATAAATGTTTTTATTGTGATTTTCCATTACTCTTACAACTCTTCTTTGTCATAAACCCTATATGGTTAATAGTTATTTTCATGATACATTTTAATATTTACTAACGTAATATTAGAATTTAAAATTTTGTAACATAGTCTATATATATACATATATATATAAAGCTGAATCCAAATCCACTGATGTGACACCCTCCAATGACAAGCATTTACAATTATCTATTTTTACCTATTTATTTTTATCTTTTTTTTTGACTTTTTTAAAATTATATTTTCTACTTTATATTTATACTTTAAAAACTGAAAATGTTTAAAAAAATTACATAATTAATAATATTTATGTCAATGGCAGATGAAAAGATCAAAAACTTTTCATTTTTCACAACAGTTTATATTTAATCTATAAAATAAAATATTTGATCATTCATAAGCAACAAGAATAGACTCCTTTGCCTCTTGTTCTTCACATCAATCAATTTTTCAATATCATGTTTTTATAAAAGAAAGGCCATGCAACAAGTGTATCTATTCAAAATAAAATACTTTTTGAAAGGATGTTGAAGTATAATTTTTCCTACAAAAAGATATTTATTGAAAAAAATATTTATTTGGTTGAGAATTCAAGCGTACCTCTTCAAAATACAAGACTTTTTATGGAAGAATTCAAGCGTATATTTTCAAAATACAAGACTTTTTAAAAGAATATTTCACTATAATTTTTCATACAAAGAGATATTCGTTATAAAATAATTCATGTGGTTGAGAATTTTTTATGATCGGAGAGAGTTCAAAGAGCAAGAAGAATATTTAGAAAAGAAATCCATTTATTTATGGAATTCATATCAAATTATGAGAAAATAATGAGGAGGACAAGGAAAAATGTGTTTTCTCATTTGGAAAGAGCCAAAATTTATGTTGACATTATTTCTTTCACCTTCTTTGTTCTACTAATTTCTTTCTTTTTTTTTTCTAAAAGTATTTTCTATTTTGTTTTTTCTGTTATGCATCTTTAGTTTAAAATTAATATAAGTAAACGAAATTATATATGTATGTTTTTTTTTCTTATAGGTTATATTATTTATTAAGATGTTGTATAAATGCATTAGGGACTAGATATCATGAAAATATTAGTTATAAGAAAGAAATTTAATATTTATATTATATAATACCATGAATAATGAACATGTGTGCACATATATATATTTTGAGATCATTTTATAATACATGGCTATTAAAATAAAAAACGTTAAATTACTTTAATAAGTAACAAATAAAGATAGAATTTAATATATAAAACGTTTTCAAAAGCAAATTCCAAATTCAAATGTTAGAATTACATTTCATTTTTGTATTTATTTATTAATTGATTGGTTTCACCTTAAAGGAATATGTTCTTTTTGTGTATATTAGATATGACGAGTAATTTCATTATTAATGAATTTATCAATGTTTAAATTATTCATATAATTTTTAAAAAAAAAAAAACAAAAAGCTACCGACGATATTTTTAATTAGCTATTAAAAAAAATATAGATACTATAATTACTGGTGCAATATTTTAAATTATAAAAAAAGATTTATTAATAATTTTATTTTTACCTCTATCTTAATTTTAAAAATTGAAAATTTTACCTTACTATTTTATATATAAGGTAGTCATATTTTAATTTCTTTCATCATCAATACTATAAAATCTCTTTTCATTTCTCAATCTCATTATTAATACTTAAATCACTCATTTTTTTTTGTTTTCTGTTTAAAAAGAATTTATTCAACTTAAGGAATTAGGTATTATAACTTTATATGCATTGCATTTCACTTTTTCTAAAGAGAATTTAATTTATCATTTTAATTTTATTTTAGATTCTTTATTTTTGCTAAAAATATATATCTATATATGTATTTATTAAAGTTAAATGATGAAAGAAAAGGTGTCATTTCTCACGGGACAATATTTATATTTTTTTCTTAGAGTTTTGAACTTTTATTTATTTATTTTTTTGATTACGAAGCACTTGCAATTTTTTTTTATTTCTTTCCTCAATAATTATTAACAATTATTACATTTCTTCAAATCAATCCTTCTTCTTCTCTTTCTTTAATCTTTCTTAAACAAAAGATAACATAATATAATTTCCTTATTATTGTCATTTATTTTGATTCCTTAAATTGCCTCTGTCTCTCTCTTTCTTCCATCTTCCTTTAAATAAAAAATGGAAGTTTCTTTGTGTTATGTCATTTACTTAAATACCTTCTTTAAATTTATCACTATTATTTTCTCCTCTTTTTTTTTTGTTCTAAATAAATTTGTCTAACATACTCGACTATTAAAAAAAATTCTTATACAAATATGAGTCTTAAATAGGGGAGAAATCACGTAAAATATTTTCATATTTTTATTTAGAAATCAAATAAAATCTCTTCACTTCTTTTTCAACAATTAAAAGTTAATATATACAATTATGATTGCTTTATATATATTATGACTGTTAAGTGCATTCAAATTATTATTTTATATTTTACCCTTTCAAATTCATTTTTCGTTGATCAATTTATAATTATATATACATTATTTATATTTTATCGTTGTCAATAAATTTAAAAAATATGATACAATAAATTTGTAGAACAACTAAAACAAACATATATTTAACTAACAATATAATATAACAGATAATAATCATCCAAATAAGGTGCAATATTTAAAAAAATACAACGAACCAACCTATACGTTCCAACAAATAATACCAAAAAGAGACTTTAGAGAAGAAAAAAAGTGAGTTACATCTCACATCTTTCAATTACATATATATTTTACTACTTATTTATTTATATTATTTCTATAATTCAAAGTAAAATTGATTGTTTTTATTAACATGGAATATTTTTTCATATTCATTCTTTTAAAAAATAGGATGTTCAAAGAACTACAGAAAATTGATGTGTTTTGTTGAGATGCTTTCTTTTCTAAAATATTGGTATGATATTAATTATCAATCTTATATTATCTTTTTCCTTTTCTTTTTTATTTGATTTTTTCTTCATTTTTTTGAATTTTTTTATTGTAATTAAAAAGGTGTAAAGATAAATGAAGTTTTACACTTGTTTAATTTGTTAAGTAGTAGTCACAACTCACTATACGAAAGACTTCACTTTACCTTTTCTATAATTATAATAATTCTCAATTTTAAGAAATGATACTTATTTTGATATTAATTCTAATCTAATAAATTAGCCTAATATGTAGTTACGAGTTTGTCAATATATGGCTAACCTTTTCAGATTACACATTAAAGAATTAACACATCCTTTCATATTCCATTTTAATGGAGAATAACAGAATTCTTACCTGCTCTATTGTATTAATTATTTTCTTTTATTCAAATATTAAAATATAATGAATTTGCATGATGTTCGTGCATTACTACCCCTTAAAAGCTAATCTTATATGAGTTGGACATGAAATTAATTTATTTGAGTTAAGATAGTTAGATTCAGACAAGAGTTAAATTGGATGATGGATTTTTCAAAAAAAAAAAATGGGTAATTTCATTTGATTTAAATTTTCTATCCAATTAAAGAATACGGATTCAAAGTTTGTAGATGATATGTAAGAATGACCAGATCGTATAGCTGAGGATAAAACCAACTATTGAACAAAAAATTAGGGATATTTTAAACCCTTCTTCCTACTACTAAATCAAGAGATAACAATAAGATCAAACAATATAATATAGTGAACAAATTAATCAGAAAAAAATAATTTGAATAAATATATTTTAACACTTGTGTGAAGCGTGGCTAAGTTCCCTTAGTCTTCTTAAAAATAAAGATTTTGTAAGTCTTTGTTAGATACATACTTGGATGAAAAATAATAATACTCTCCTTTCTACTTGTTTTATCTACTTTTTTTTGTGTTTTTTATTACTTTTTTTTTCATTTTATAATAATATGTTATTAGCACAATCTTTAACTTATTTTTCTTTATAAATTTTGGATTGTAACTTCATAAATTGTTATAAATTCTTAAATGTTTTAATAAAAGTTCGGGAGTGGTAGGTCCTCCCGCATTTACTATTGTTTATAACACGACGAGAGTTCAGATAGCTACTCATTTGAAGTACTATGATTTTCATCTCCTCAAATTACTTTTTAAATTCATAAGTTTTTACTATTAAAAAAACAATAGAAGTTTATGTAATATTAGAATTTAGAATGAACCTACTTAAAACTTATTATATATCAATTAAAATTTTGAGAATAAAAATCAAGATATTGTATTATAACAAATGGAGTATTTAATCAACTTAAAAGAACATTTATGTTGAAGGATAACAAGGGCAGAAGAGTAGTTCGCATTGTTTGTGCAGAAATTAGTTAGTTATAACTAACAGATTAAATGTTGGTTAAATTTAGTTAGTCATTTCCCAATTCTTTAATCAAGCTCATTATGGACACCTGAATGTATAACGTATACAGTTAAAAATTGATACAATGCTACTATTGTCCAAGAAAATAAGCATATTCATTCAAGTGTTCAGAATATTAAAAATACAAATAAATTCAAAGATGCTCAAAATACTAAAGTATATAGTCAAAAATTGGGATACAAGACAATGTCCAGGTTTCAAATCTCAGGAGAATCTTGGATCATACATGTTGACACCCAATTTTGGACCTCCACCATATAAATTAATATCCAATTTCAAACCTCCACCATATAAATTAATCATTTCGAGCTTTTTCAATTTCAAATGATTTAAAATAATTAATTTTATAGACATTCAAAAAAATAAAAGTAAATATAGCTTGCAAATTATTTATTTATATATATATATATATATATATATATATATATATATATATTCATGTACATGTGCGAAAGAAACAAACTCAAGTCATATATCTTGAAAAATATTGATCCTTTCATTTTAATTTTACATCAAGAGACAAACTGAAGATTAATTAAACAATAACCAATAGACCATATATAATTGAGTTATTTTATTATAAAAAGTGCATTAGACCATTCCGTGGTTCAAACATTTTAAACATAGATCAATATATGTGCGTGGACTTCTCTTTTATTCATCAATGTCATATTTCCTAGTACTTCACAATGTCCTCACCTTATTGGACTTTCTCCAGATCTTGTGTAACCTCTTCAATCACTGAAATGAAGAGCCTCAAAACAACAAAGTGTCATAGCATATCCTACACTTACCTCATTGGGGTGTTCCACATTGTCACAACTCAAAGTATATTCTAATTATAACAAGGCGTATAGGACCACGAGAGACTCTACACAAGTCACTTAGCATACATCATACAAGATAATAGAAACAAAAATTTCAAGAAAACAATTTCATATCAGAAGTTTGACAAAAGCAGATGTTTAACATAAGTTTCAATAAGCCATCTACTACATCAATATAAGTGATTGAGACGTAACTCATACATCACATACAAAGTCTCACTACTAAAAAAACAGTGAATATAGACCTACAAATACAAACTACTGAAAGTTGATATTCCTTGAAATACCGACTATATAGACTTCCAAGCTAAGGTCGGAAAAAGACAGGTCACTTTTCAATACCAACCTCTGAAAGTCGATATTTACCGACCATTAATTAGAAGTCAGTTTAAATTTTAAGTCGGAAAATTTATTTGATAATATACCGACTTTTCGATGTCAGTGTCATTTAATTTAACGTAATTACCTTTTATTTATCATATATTTAATGTGATACCGATCTCATGAGGTCGATACTTTTTTTCTTTGATATAATTACTTTTAATAAAAGCAACATTCATAAGTCGATTTTTTAATAATATTCCTATTAATCATAATTTTGCTATTGTGCATAACACTCTATTTTTATTTTACGCCTGCAATTAATTGTATTAAAGTGTAACAACATTGTATACTTTTATTAAAAAAAAGTTAGAATCGTGGAATAGACAAAAAACATCAATAATCCATATTTAGGGTATGGAACTATGTTGATATTAATTAGGAGATAATTATATATTTGTAGAGTAATGTACAGATTCTATCCGTCCGTCATCAAATCATGAACTTAATATCTCATGCAATGATGTAGAGGTGAAGAGCCAACATATAATCAATTTGAGTATGAAATGCGAGATGATACTTGTAGAAGTCATAACAAAATTTTTATTTTCGGACTTTTCGAGGTCACTTTTATTTATTTATTTATTTTTATTTTTTATTATTTCATTCTTCTGGATGTTAGAATATTTCTTTCCTATATTTTGAAATATCGATATTTGGAGGTTGGTATTAGTTGAATTTTAATTTTAAATATATCTAACCTCTAGAAGTCGGTATATTTTAATTTTAATTTGTCATAATTTTTAAATTTCGATCGTTGGAGGTTGGTATTTTATATTTTATATTTTTTTACTTTTGATATTCTGATCTCTGGAGGTCGGTATTCTTAATTTTTTATTTTGTTTATTTTTTATATTCGACCTCCAGAGGTCAATATAATTTATTTTTTATTTGATTTATTTTTGAGATTGTAACCTTTAGAGGTCAATTTTCTGCTATAAAATTGGCAGTAAATTGCTGCAATTTTAGTTGCATATTTCTACCAAAACAACCCGAAGAGTTTCCAACAGAATATTTTTCAACATATATATTAAACTACTTTAAAATAAACTTCATCCAACTTCAAAATATACTAAAGTACGATCAAACAATCATATCATATATCGTCATATCATATATTATTATAAGAGGGAACCAAAAACTTTAAACTTGAATTACGATTTTACCCTTATTATAAATTAAAATGTTATAAAGATATTTAACTATTTAATTTAAATATTAAATTATATTATTTTATACAAAATGTTGATGACTTTTGCACCTCTTTAGAATAATTTTTAATTAAAATATATAATTTAATTTATTTTCTTGAAATTATTTAAAATATTATTTTTTTCATTTAATATTTATTTCGGGATTCAATGAATTTTGACTATCAAAGTTGAATTACTTTTTTGCCTTTTACTTGATAGAAATATTTAATAAATAAAACTAACTAATCTAATTAGTAATATTATTTAAATTGTTACATAATCTAATTAAATAGGAGTATTATTTTAACAATCGCATAAATTACAACAACCTATATTCAATGTCTTGGAATTGCTAGCTTTTTCATGTTCCTAAAATTGTCGTCTATTCAATATTTTGATTTCGTTTCAACTTCCTGAAATTATGAAACATTAATGTGATGTTCATAAATTTGTCAAGCCCTTAGTTTAGTTTATTTCACTATATAATTATATATGTACTTATCCCATTAATTTTAAATTTGCTACTTCTTTTAATTTTCATATGTTAGAAAACTTTTCATGTACTCTATTAAGTTTTATATAATACACATAACATTTTCTTAAAAAAAAGTATAGGATACAGTTTCAATTGATTTGCACAGTAATTTAGATAAGTGTACTACTATTCAAATTATATCATACAATTGAAAGCTTGAGATTCTTATAGCTGATTGCAGATTTGAGGCAACACTGTCAAAGAACCATTTTATGGTAGTTTACCTATCAGGTGATGTTGATTAATTAATTAAAATTGTTGTGTCTTTATGTTGTTATGTTTAATTTATCTTACACTTTAATATATGCAAGTGCATGTAAATGTTATATATGAGATTATATACTTTAGAGGTTTAATAAAAAAATTGAAGCTATTAGTTTAATTCGGTGTTGCAATGCATGAAAAACATTGATTTTAATAGCTTTTCATGTTACATTCGATATATATATACTATTTTACTAATTATTTATGTTAAATTTTTAAAAAAATGACTCACAAGTTTAAATCAGACAAAAAATAATCTTCCCTTTCAAATTCATATAACTCATATTATTTTCTTTAAAAAAATTATTTAACGTGAAATAAATGTGCGTTGCACGTATTCGCGAACTAGTATATTATTATAAGTGGGAAGCTTCTAAGTGCAAAATTTAACTATCATTTTGTCCCTATGTTAAATCAAAATGTCATAAAATATTTAATTAGTTATAAAATATTAAATATTATGTTAAATTTGTTAGTGATTTTTGAAATCCAAATTAGATGTTTTGAAAATTTATTTTGATTCAACTTGAAGTACAATGTATGAGGCATCCTCTGGTCCCATTTACATCACAACAAAAACGTTGATGTTGGAGGGATAAAGAGACAAAACTTACTTTCATCTACATAAGTTATTTTACTTTATTTTTTCTTTTATTTGATATTATTATTACGTGGGTATTGCACGAAGCACTAGTTACTTGGTGAAAGTGAACAATTCATATTACAATTTTTTTCTTTATATATTTTAAAAAGTCTAGCATATCACTAGCTTTAAGGTTGACAAATATTCTTTATATATTATGCATTCACTTAGAGGTGATGGAATTGGAGTATATTGACAAAGTAACAACCTCCACACATTTTAAAAAAAATAAATTCAAATCAAATTATTTAATATTATTTTTTTAAGAAATAATATACTCATTAATATAAAAGAATACAGACACGAAGCACGTACTTAGAAACTAATTTATCTATTTTATATTATCTTAAAAGTATGAACTCCTAACTTTAATGTTAAATTACTATAATATTTCTAACTTAGGTTATGACATTTTCGATAAATTGTGACTTTTTCTAAAGGGTTATGACTTTTCCAAAGAGTTGTGATTTTTTCTATAAGTTGTGACTTTTTCAAAGGTTGTGACTTTTTCGATGAGTTTTGACTTTTTAATAAGTCGTGATTTTTTTCAAAGGGTTATGACTTTTTCAAAAAGTTATGACTTTTCCTAAGGGTTGTGACTTCTCGAAAAGGTCATGACTTTTCAGATAAGACACAAAAATAACATGTTCATAATACCCTTTGTTGACTACAAATAGATGGGTTTCCCTCATCTTTTAACCATGATTTTTTTAAAATATTTTGTAATGTTCTTCTTCTTGCATTTTATATTTTTTTGTGTTATTTATTATTGTTCATTGAGTTCAATATTAAGCAGAATATGAAGTACCACTAGCGATGAAGTAAATCGCTTTATTCTAAGAAGTTATATTCCATAACTTTGAGTACTTGAAGAAAATAATTTTGATGATAAGTAATTATTATTTTTCTAATATAAACAATATTATGAAATGTTCTAATGTATGAAGTTAACATGATGTAGTCTAATTTCATTTGTTTTTTTAATAACTTTTCTTGTGAGGTAGACATATGCTTATGAATATATTTTCCTAAAATTTAGAAAATTGTCACGGTTTATATTTTGATGCTCAAGACAAAAGAATGACTTAACTTATCAGTGATACTTATGTGATTTAGATAGTAAGGAAGTTTGCTTCAAAGTAGGTATTATTATATAAACATTGCCCTTATGTTTTACTTATCTACTATTTCTTAATATTTGAGTATTTTAGACGAAGAAAAATTCGTATGACTTGTAATGACGCCAGTTGAAGTTTGTATTAGTTTAATTTTTATTATTTGTTTAGTATAGCTAACTTTTATCTGAAAAATAATTTCATTAATGCATATATATATATATATATATATATATATATATATATATTTATATATATATATATATTAACTGCTTCTTTCCAATAAGTTGACTCAGACGAAGACATAACTGCTTTAAATGTTTGATGCTCATTTTCAAGCAATAGTGCTACAAAATCTGGTCCGAAATAAGCAGATTTTTGTTGGCGAGTACTACGCAACAAAATCAATATCCATCTCGATCCATTTCATAGATGATAAAGCTGCTACGTTGCCCGTCCGAGCTGAGGTAGGCACCTGTTAGTGTGGTTGAGGAACTAATAGGTGCCTACCTCAGCTCGTGTGGGGAAGTAGCGACTTTACCATTCATGAATAGGATTGGGTTGCACATTGATTTTGTTGATTCTGAGAAGCTAGTTAATGTCTGGTACTTTGAAACCATGCTACTTACAACTTCCATGATCCTTCATGGCTTGATGAAACTCTTACTCATGGATCATATTCCACAATGATATCAACGCTAGGAATTCTAGGAGATGTAGTTCTAGATTATGTTGGTGCAACACATATCTATTTCAAATATTCGAACTGACTCCATGACTAATTAATGATTTGAAGTAAGCTTCTGTAAACAAAGAATGATATGCTCAATATGCACTTAAGGCTGGCATGCACAAGCATCCCCTTCATGACTCGCGAAATCTGCAAAGACAGATACGTTGTACTATTGAGGATTTTTGAGAAATTGGATCATGTGTCCACGTTCGGATGGGAATCTGAAACGTGCTTGGAGATGTTGTTGGGTCCTCTGTTGGTGCGATACCTTAATACCTTTCCTGGAACCGTTGATTACACCTCAAACAATAAACTCCAACCAATAAGAGAGTTAAGTGAACTATGTGCCCAGAAAGGTTATTAAAAAAAGTAATCGGTTTCTTCATGAGACAGAGACTCGAAATTTGTAGACATCAAAATTGTGTGGGACTCTACCAGATGAGTCTAACTTCATTTAGAATTCTTGAAGACTAATCATAATTCTTGAAGACTAATCCTAACTCACACTATATAAAGGGTACTATATCCCTTAGAGAGGGATCTCAAAAATTTCATAAATTCATGGAACATTTACAAAGAGATCAAGATGTGGGCGGACACTTTTTGACCATTAATACTTCATGAAAGTCCACAAATCCTCTTTACATAAGATCAAACAAAATCCATTTTATGTGCAAATTAAATTGTTAATTAGTAAAATATTGTTTTTTCTTCATATTTATTTTTTAGTTGGAGTTTATTTTCAATACATAAAATTTGTGTCAAAGAAATTGTCTCCTAGAACCCTAACTAAAATTTATAATTTATTTGGGGTTTTATTAGATTGATCTGAGTTGAAGAATTGGTTAGAATCCATTCAACATTGTAGAAAGAACTGAATGTTCATTGATCAAATCCTTTAATGATTAGTCAAATAGATCGTTTGACGAAATTAATTAAACAGAATAGAGTAAAGATAGATCAAGTGTCTTTAGGGTCATCTCATACCTTCAAAGTAGTATTTATCGCCAAATATCTAGATATACACACAAAAGATTTACTGATGTTTAACTTTAAATTGTTTCTTGTGATGTCATGAGATGTTACAAAATGTGGAGTTGGTGGAGTCCGACAGAGTGGATTACACTACTTTTCACATGTGGAGCCTATCTAGGAAGTGGTGGTAGTCGATACTAGAATGACATGTTCATTCCATGTAACTTTAGTTTAAGAACTTGAATTAAGATGGTATTTCAGATCGATTTTTGGAAAGATTTCATGCCTTTTCTCACCATGCTTTGGTGATTTTACCAGATAAGACTAAGAATTTTTCAATTCATGAGAAGTTTGACTTATTATATCCGTTGAAGCAGCTTATCAAACAACCTTGTCTGGAGCGTCTTTTCAAAGAGCAGTCAAGTTGGTCATGGAGCTTATGCGCCGCATGGAATTTAGGGATTTGGCAGACAAGAAGTCTTGCACTTCGTTACTTTAGTAGTACCTCATCTGGAGGGGGATCTTTAAGGAGGGGTATTCATCCTCGGTTCAGTATACATGTTCATGCAGTTATGTAAGTGTCTGAGGGAGATAATATTGGACAAAGTTTCTACAACTTGGGTCAAGGCTTATCAGGGTTTCTATTAAAGGTTTTTCAGGTTACGATGACCATTCAATGTTTTTGATTTTTGTTAGTACATGGTTGTTCCTAGTCCTACTATGAGTGTGGTGAGTCAGGAAAAATCAATAGATATTCCTCCAAACTTGGAGCAGGAGGCCGACATCAATAATGTTTCAATAATCTTTTGTAACGTTGTTGATTCATTTCTATTTTTATAAAATAAAGTTTGGAAAGTTCTTTCTTTAAAACTGAGTAAAATATTCAAATTCAACTTGGAAAAAATGTATAATTTCATAGCAAAACACTAATATTATAAAATGAAATGTTATTTAAAGAAAGTGAATATAATTTATATACCATGACTTTTATGAGAAAATAACAATGAACAATAAAACACATTTCTTTTTACCTCATTCGCCTTAAATGGTCTTGATTCATTCAATTCATATTTGATCAAATTAATTTTTTATGAATCTAACAACTACTGATTAATGCACGGTAAGAAAAAAATTGGTTCATATTTAGATCCTCTAAAATAACACTCAAAACTTTTCTTTAAAAATGGAGATAGTTGAAGAAGATATGGTGTTTTCATGTTCAGCGTGACGTCATTGATTAGAAAATCAGAAATGATAGCTGCAAAATTCTCACATTCCATTACCAATTGACGTTGATGTATTCTCAAATTTTCTTAAGTAGAATGTTAGGTTTAAGTATGAAAATTTAAAAGGGCGTTGTAAGTGTCTAGATCAGACAAATTTTACTGATGAAGAAGATGAAGAGAGTGCATTCATAAAGTTGTGACATATAAACTTACAAAGACTTATAGAGATTATTGGACAAACTAAGGGATACTCAATCTTTTTCATAAATCTCTCTTTATTTCTTTTTATATATTTTTTTTACTTATGATGTTTGAAGAAATATGATTTTTCACTAATGTTTTGTTTGATCCACATTTATCATGGTTTTTACAAAATCAAAATTATCTACGAGATACAAAATATATTCAAAAATGTATTTCTGGTGTTAATACTATAGTTGAGTTAATTCTAACTATGTTAATTAAGTCTAATGCAAAGATATAACAACAATACGTTTCAAAAGTGAATACATATCCGTTCCAATAAACAATCAAGAGGTTTCTGTAAAAGTGAAGTAATGGTTTTTAATGCCATTAATCTTGACAATCCGTTTCTTAAAATGAAAAAGAAAAATTAACTCTTCTATTTGAAACTCCTCTTGAAATATCTATATAAGAATGACATTTGTAAGCATAAAAAATACAACAGCAACCATAAATAAAAAGAAAAAAGAATTCCCATCCTTTCATCATATTCTTTGGATATTTTTGGACATTTGGTTTTGGGCAACCTCCAAACTCTTAGCCACGAGTGCACGTGTTCGAGAGAAATTGTGGAACCTTTGGGAGCAAGCGGCTATAACGAGTTGCATCGGAGTCAAGCCGAAATCACTTTTGAACTAGCAGTATTTGTGATAAGTTCTTTACTACTTTATAATTCCAATCTAATATCAACATTGTAGTATTTTTCCTAACAATTTGAAAACGATTTGACTAACATATAATATTGATAAATGGCTATTTCTTTAAACAAAACTTTTAATGATTTGTCAAAACATGAGCCTTTGGATGGAAATAATTTTAAACAATGGTCACAAAAACTTTTAGTATTCTTTGAACAATTAGAAGTTGATAATGTTTTATTTAAAGAACCTTCTATGAATGGTTCTAACACTAATACTGATCCTAGCAATGTTATAACTGTTGACGATGTTGTTAAAAAGAAGTTTGAAAAGGATAAGAAAATTGTTAGAGGAAATTTGCTAAATCATATGGCTAATCCTTTGTTTGATTTATTTTTAAACTAGAAATATGCCAAAGAAATATGGGATAGTTTGGAAAAGAAATATGATGTTGATGATGCAGGAAAGAAAAAATATGTTGTCTGTCAGTGGATTAAATTCCAAATGGTTGATAATAAGACAATTATGGAACAAGTTCCCGAATATGGGAACTTGACTGGTGATGTTCTCAACGAGGACATGAAGATATGTGAGATATTTCAGGCTAATGTTCTTCTTGAAAAATTTACACCATTTTGGAGTGATTATAGAAATCAATTAAAACATAAGAAAAAGAATTTAACCCTTCGAGAACTTATCAGTCACATGAGGACTGAAGAGGCGAACCATCTCAAAGATAAGATGGAAGAACTTTCTCTTAATTCTTCTAAAGCTAATCTTGTTGAATCTTTTGTTACTATTGTGAAAGGCAGGTTAAAAGGCAAACAGAAGAAAGTTTTGAAAAAGGAACTTATGAAGAAGAAAAATCAATTCAACAAGCCGGAGAGTCAAATTCAAAAATTTAAGGGCTCTTGTTTTGTTTGTGGAAAAGTTGGTCATAGAGCTGCCAGGTGCTATCAAAGAAAAGGGCAAGACTCAAAGAAGGAAGGGCAAAGTGATGTCAAAGCTAATCTTGCTGAAGGTAATGAAAAGATTGTTGTTGTAGTCCTTGAGGCAAATCTGCTGGCAAATATAATTGGCTGGCTGCTAGACACAGGCGCCTCAAGGAATTTCTGTGCCAATAAAGAGTTATTACATGACTTTAAGGAGTCTTTAGATAGAGAGTGTGTATATATGGGTAACTCCACTACTGCTATAGTAATGGGTAAAGGAAATTTTGCTTAAATTAACTTCTGGAAAGACATTATCCTTGAACAATGTTTTGTATGTTCCCTCCCTCCGTTGAAACTTAGTTTCCGGAGCACTTCTCAACAAAGTAGGCCTTAAACTTGTGTTTGAAGCTGATAAAATAATTATTTCTCGCGGAGGAGAATTTGTTGGGAAGGGATATCTTAGTGGAGGATTATTTGTATTAAACATTGTTCAAGAGATTGTCAATAATGCAAGCATTTCATATTCTGCTTATATTGTTGAGTCTATTAATTTTTGGCATCGTAGACTAGGTCATGTTAATATTGCTTCTATTAAAATAATCAGAAAAATGGAATTAATTTTTATGATAAAAACTGATGATTTTTCTAAATGTCATATCTGTGTAGAAGCAAAGCATGCCAAGAAACCTTTAAAATTTGTTATTAGTAGAAAGAATGAATAACTTGAACTAATACATTAAGATATTGCCGAGGTGGAAAAAGGTATTACATTACTTTTGTTGATAACTTTTCTAGATACACTAAGGTATATCTTCTTAAGTCTAAAGATAAATCTTAAAGCATATTTTGAAATTTAGATCAGAAGTGGAAAATCAATTAGACAAGAAAATCAAGAAGTTTAGATCTGATAGGGGTGGTGAATATAGTACTAATACTCTAGAAGATTTTTGTGAGAAAAATGGTATTATAGATGAAGTTAGTGCTCCATATACTCCCCAGCAAAAGGGTTTAGCCGAACGGAAAAATAGAACCCTTAAAGAAATGAAGAACTCTATGCTTTTAAGCTCTGGTCTATCTAACAATATATGGGGAGAAACAGTCTTTTATGAATGGTATATTCTTAATAGAGTCCTACATAAGAAGTTAGACAAGACCTCATATGACTTGTAGAACGGGTTTGCTCTTAACTTGAAATTTCTGAAAGTGTGTGGGTGTTTTGCTAAGGTTGGTCTACCTGATTTTAATCGAGTAAATGTTGGTTCTAAGACTTCTGATAATATCTTTATTGTTTATGCTCAAAATAGTGCTGCATATAGATTTATGTCTCTAAATGATCATTCTATTCGTGAATCTAGAGATGCAGAATTTTCTGAGTATATTTTTCCTTTGAAAAACAATGTGCTGAGGGATGCGCAAAATAATGCTTCTATGTCTATATCTATTAATTCACATGTTGTACCTTCTTCTAGAGTTATTTCTAATGATCATGAAAATGAACTTAGAAGGAGTAAGAATCATAGAATTGAGACAAGTTTTTGTCCTGATTTTTTCACTACTTTCTTAACTTAAAATTTTGATATTAATATTTTAAATGACGAATTAGTATCTATTTATTGAATAGAAGGAGACTCGAAGACTTATGATGAAGCAATGATATCAATAGATGTTATATTTTGGAAAGAGGCTACTAAAAGAGAATTAGACTCCATAGTTTCTAATCACAGTTGGGGCTTGTATGGTTTACCTAAAGGTTGTAAGGCCATAAGTAGCAAGTGAATATTTAAGAAGAAATTGAGACATGATTGTACAATTTATAAATATAAAGCTAGACTTGTGATTAGGGGTTTTAACAAAAAGAAAGGTGTTGATTACTTTGATAGTTATTCTTCTGTGACTAAAACAACGACCATTAGAACTCTTATTGCTTTGGATGCTATTCACGACTTAGTGGTACATCAAATGGATGTCAAAACGTCATTTCTAAATGGTGATTTAAAGGAAGAGATCTATATGACTCAATCTAAGGGTTTTGTGGTTCCAGGAAAAGAGGATAAAGTATACAAACTGAGAAAGTCCTTGTATGGACTAAAACAAGCACTTAAGCATGGTATGAAAAATTTAATATCACATTATTGGACAATGACTTTGTTGTAAATTCATCTGATACATGTGTTTATTCTTAGATGATAGGTTCAGATTGTGTCATTATATGTTTATATGTAGATGACATGTTAATCTTTGGTCCTAATGTGAATGTTATTAATGAGACTAAGAATTTTTTGTCTTCTAAATTTGAAAGGAAAGACCTTGGTGAAGCAATGTGATTTTGGGAGTTAAAATCAAAAGAACTCTTAATGGTTTCTCTTTGTGTCAGTCTCATTACAATGAAAAGATGTTGAAAAAGTTTGATTGTTTTAATGTAGTTCCAGTGAGAACTCATTATCGTCCTAGCATACACTTGAAGAAAAATAAAGAATTTAGTGTTTCTCAAACTAAATACGCTAAAATAATTGGGAGTGTAATGTTTCTCATGAACTACACGCGTTCTGATATAGCTTATGTTGTTAGTAGATTTAGTAGATATACTCATAATCCTAGTAGTGAACACTGGAATGCTCTTCATCGGTTTCTAAGGTATTTGAGATGTACTATGAATTGGTGTTTGCATTTTAAAAATTTTTCTGCTGTTTTAGAAAGTTTTTGTGATGCAGACTGGGTAATTGACATTGATGAAGTTAGCTCTACCAGTGGCTATGTGTTTACTTTGGGTGTAGGCGCTATTTCGTGGAAGTCTTCTAAACAGACTTGTATAGCACATTCTACCATGGAATAAGAATTCATTGCTCTCGAGTTGGCAGGGCAAGAAGCTGAATGGCTGAGAAATCTTTTGACAGATATGCCTTTGTGGGGAAGACAAGCCTCACCAGTTTCTCTTCACTGTGACTCACAAGCAGTAATTGGAATTGCCGAAAATAGTGTGTACAATTAAAAAAAAATACATATTCACATCAGACATGGTGCATTTAAACAGTTGTTGAAACTGGGTGTTATTTTCTTGGAATATGCAAGGTCCAAAAGAAATTTGGCGGATCCTATGACCAAGGGCTTGAAACTGAAATAATCCTTGAAACGTCGAGGGGGATATGTCTAAATCCCATGGATTGAGGTAATGCGGTGGACCAGTTATGCCTCAATATACACCACATTTCTATCCCTATGGCGTGAGGCAGTATTTTATAAAGTTGAGCTTATTTTTCTCTTAATGATTTTATAGCCGAAAGGTGGTCTATTTGAGATAGACTTGATAGAGTCACCTACGTGAGTGTAAAGGTATAGTCTCCTTTTATGAAAGACTTGGGTCGTCTTTCTAGAGCACTCATAAGATCCAAGGTGTGTGTCCATGACCATAAAAGCTCTTTGTTTGTATCTCGGACGTTGCTTAAAATTTAAGGATATAGTATATGTTATGGAGGTCTAAGTTTATATCCGTTCAGCTCAAGATTTTTTCACTTTGTGGATATTGAGCTGTTGTCCCATTTTCACTATGTGTTAATTCAAATCTAAAGATACTGACACTTAAGTACATGTTCCTTCCTTTTGTCCAAAAGTCAGTTCTTACTCTTTATCTTTGCATTGGTGGGGTATTCTTGAGTTAATACTATAGTTGAGTTAATTCTAAGTATGTTAATTAAGTCTAATACAAATATATAACAACAATACATTTCAAAAGAGAAAACATATCCATTCCAATAAACAAATAAGAGGTTTCTATAAAAGTGAAATAATGGCCTTTAATGCCATTGATCTTGACAATCCATTTCTTAATATGAAAAAGAAAAATTATCTCTTCTATTTTAAACTCCTCCTCTTGAAATATCTATATAAAAATGACAATTTGTGAGCATAAAAAAATACAACATCAACCATAAAGGAAAAGAAAAAAGAATTTCCCTCCTTTCATCATATTCTTTGAATATTTTTGAGCATTTGGTTTTGCGGAACCTCCAAACTCTTAGCCAGGAGTGCACGTGTTTGAGAGTAACTATGAAACCTTGGGGAGCGACCGCCTATAATGATTTGCATCGAAGTCATGTCGAAATCGCTTTCAAAGCAGTGGCTTTGCACGACACAGTATTTGTGATAAGTTCTTTACTACTTTATAATTCCAATCTAATATCAATATTGTAGGATTTTTCCTAACAGTATTTTCTTTTCTAAACCTTAAGTGTTGGAGGACAAATAATGTATCACAAACTGGTACAATCTACACCATATTTTATTTTACATAAAATGTTTTTGATTTAATTTTATCAATACAAAAAAATAATCCCACATTCACTAAACATCAAGACTCCATTGTTAAATATATAGGGAAAAATTCTCAAATAATACTATTCGCTACATACATTTTAATAAAGAATTTCCTAGCTAATTCATGTTTTTATTATAAAAATCACTAATTGATTGTTAGATTTGTTAATTGGCTCCAAATAATTCTTCAATAGTTGTTTCTACTTTCACTGTCCAAATCTATGTTGCATATTTATTTTCTTGGTACACTAAAATAAATCTCAAAAGGAAAAAATAAATTCTGAGAAGTCAAATTGCGTAAATATTCCCAGAGAAAGAACATTATATTATTGTTGGTGTCTTTCCAAACTAGAAATTCTTCTTTATTTTAAAAAATAAAATAAAATCAAATTAGGGTTAGAGAAAGAGAAAATGTAGGAGGGATTACAAAGTAGGAGTCGAACCCTCACCAATAAATTGAAACTTCTGCTAGTCAATCAACATAACTACTAATATTCTCCAATTAGCAATTCTTTGTATGTAATGATCATTGTTTCTCAATGAGTCTGTAAGATTATTTACAATCTCTCTTCAAATGCATAAATTATTATTCATTTCTAACGAGTGTTTATAATTTTCATTAATATGAGGGTGAAATTATATATGTATATATATATTTATATATATATATATATATATATATATATATATATACATATATACCCGTGCTTTGCACGAGATAGAATGATTGTATTAGGCTTACATATTATCATTAGCTAATATTTACATTTTCGATACATAATTGGCAAAAACATTTTATCTTAAGGTAAATCATTTCTCTGAACTCTGAAAGTGCTATTTTTTTTTTAAAAAAATCATCATACAAAAATTATGAGTCATAAATAAATTTTAAGTATTAGTAAGAAGTACGAGAAAATCTTCCTTGAAATAGTTGGTAAGATGTAATGAAAAATTATAAATTCTAAGAAGTCATAAAGAACAACATTAATATTTAAAAACAACACTCCCATGTAAAGTGGAACATCACGTCCATACAAGATCATAATTAATTAAATTCAAATGGACGAATTTGGGCTCCTTTTTTATGAACCTAAATCAATCTCTTTTTTATTATTGTATGCATATCAAGTATATGGTAAAAATGACCCTAAAATTGTTATTATCATAAATGTTTTTTGGCAATGTCTCAAAATAGTCATTACTATTTTAAGGTTTCATATCACCGGCCCCAACTTATTTGAATTAAAATATAGTTATTTTTATAGTTATAGTATGTACTTACAAAAAATTAATGCAATTATAACGATGTAGTAGGTGACATCTAAATGTTCTCAATGGGATATACTAAACAAAAATTTTGACACATAACATATTAAAAAGTCACAACATAATTTTTGAGCACTTGAACACACAAATATCGAAGAATAATAATAGAGACGACCTCACTTTTCTAACAAATAAGAAAATAAATGCATGTGCTTAATATATATTTCAAAAAGATAGTCTTTCGGGTAGTATCCAAGTTTACAGTTAACAAATTTAATTGACTGAAGTCAGAAAGAGTTATTACTTCTTAATCAAAAATTAAAAAAAAATTATCAAAAGAATGAGTTACAACTACAAAATTAATCTTTAATTATAATTAATAGCTTAATTATCATTAAATATGTATTTTCACATGCAATTGATACTCTATATAAATGTCCCTAAAGTCTATAACAACAGTGAATTCAATGACAATTAATTAATGTCGTTAAAGGTTGTAGCACTTTTTGTGAATGTTTATACTTATTGCCAGTAAAAAATTATGTTATTGTAGTGTATTCTTGACATTTGTTAATTTCACGAAAACTTGATCTCTTATTATGGTGAAAATAGATGAGAAAAAGAAGTTGGACAAATTAGTTAACTTGCAATAAAAGATGTGGACAAATTTTCTCTATACAAATATTCTAGCAATAATGCAATGACATACAAAATGTTTGTACCTAAGAAAAAACAATTAAAATAATATACTAATTGTGGCAAGCAAGAGAGCAATCATTTTGGTTCTTTTAACAAACTTCATCGTTTGTTTCGTATTAGTTATCAAATATATATTGTTGTGTGCTATCAAATATATCACAACCCACAAACAATTTTCTCAAAAGTACATGAAGAAACTCTGTAAAAGAAGAAAAAAGAGAAGATAAATTTTCAATCTTCCTCATTGAAATTTTTAAGATAATTAAAAAAAAGTCACCAAAATAGCAAAAAAGAAGTTGCAATCAATACATGAATCACTATGATTTTATACTAAAAAATTCAGCTTCACGAAATAGGAGGAATGAAACTTTGACAAATAAAACACTTTATACGAAGCATAATTAATGTATTTGACTTCAAAAAAAATATGCAAATAATAATGAAAGAAATAAAAGATTTGTTTACATAAGAACAAAATGTATGAATTCAACCATCAATCATTTCAACAGCGTTATGAGTTGTACACTAAGAGGTCCAAAAATCATAATGTCGCATTGCAATTGAAATCAATTTGCTTTGTTTATATGAGCTGCCACTTTAACATATTTAATAAAAGGTCACCAAAATAGAAAAATAAATTATCATATTTAGATGAATAACTATGACTTATAATAAAGATTAAGCTTCATTAAAACTTTCAGGAATGAAATAAACTTCATAATAACTCAATTAATGTATTTAACTTTGACTACCCTATAGTGGGAAAACCCCCCTACAAATTACAGTGGCAAAAAATTCCTCTATTTATATAGATAACATAGGGTAGTGTGAAAAAATATTTATTGTGTCTTTTCAGAAAGAGCACAACTCTTTGGAAAACTTACAACTCTTCAGAAAGGTTACTACCTTTCATAAAAGTCATGTTTTTTCATAAAATTCGCAATTTCTTAAAAGTCACAACTCTTCAAAAAAGTTACAACTTTTCATAAAGTCACAACTTTTCATAAAGTCACAACTTTTCATAATGTCACAACTTTTCATAAAAGTCATAACTTTTTATAAAAGTCACAACTTTTCATGAAGGTCAGAACTTTTCATGAAAAGGGAAGGCTAGTTTTGGAAATAGATAAATTTAAAAGGGAATTCTTGTTACTTGTGGCGCCACATAGGCGGGCCTAAGGCTCTTTTAAATATATATATATATATATATATATGCATTTTTAATTAAAAATTGACAAAAAAAGGTAATATCGGTATTGATATCTTTATTCATGCTATGTTTATGTAGGACAAGGTTTTTGAATTTTTTCAAACAATAAGTTGAACAAGAATAAAGTTAAATGAAGAAAAAGTGATTATAATTCTTATTACAAAATGGAGAATGTTTATCAAGATTTGATAAAATCTTTGATGTGATGAGATCTCACAAGCATTGTTGTCTTTTAGAATCTCGACTTCCCAAGACAGGTAAATACATTGCTAATCTACATGTTATAGTTTCTTATACTTATATTTTTACTTTATTATAAACTAAAACTTTGACAATTCAATAGAATATTGATTTCTTCTATTTCATGTGACACTCTTTCCTCTTTAATTTACTATGAAAAAAAAGTATTTTCTTAATTGAAACATGATGAACTTTGAACTTCATATCTTTTTATCTTTGAAGACATGCTTATTTTGACTCTACATGAAACAAAAAAATTCTAAAACTTGTGGTCTTAAATACGTTGTAATATTTGTGTTACTATATAACTTCTCAATTATAGTAAAATAAAAAAAATTATGACTTGATTATTTTCAAATACATACATATATCATATATTTTTTTAACAGATTGATGATAAAATGGTGTTAAATAAAATCGAAAAGGAGTATATGACATGTTAAATACCACAAGTCATTATTTTTTCTTTTAAACTCATTGTGAGGTCTAATTTATAGTGTAATGATCATAAAATATTGGTTAAATACTCTATATTAGTGCTAATATTTATATATATATTTTTATGAAACATCTAAATTATACTAAACAAATTAAGAACCATATGGATTTACAGATTCTTCAAAACAAGTTAGCACAAGATGTTTTTTCGAACTTCAAAGTTGCCAATTTCATTAAAATACACTTATTGATTTTCAACAATGCATTGTTTATCACCCATATGAAGCACTTCCAAATTCTATTGCGCTTGAACTCAAAGCCATTATTGTGAGGGAAATGGGTAAAAAGCCCTAATTAATTGCAAAATTGTGTGTTGATAAGATGAATCATGCAATACAATGTTGAATTGGCAAAAATTGGAGAAAAAGGGTATATAATGCACATAACAAAGCTCAAGAAGGTGAGTCATCAATGAGGAGGAGTACGAGAGTGAGAATTAAGGTTTGTGGGTTCAAGAACGATCAAAATAATTATTGCAAAGTGAAACAAAGAAGAATGACAAAAAAAAAATACTTTGGAAACAATGAGTGAAGCTTACTAGAAGGTGGTCGAATTTATAGAAGATTTTTGGTGTAGTAAATTTCTTTTATTTTGTTGTTCAGGTAAGATTTCGTAATTTATTATCAATGTAGATCAGAGACTATAATTAATCTCCTAACCCTTGTCATGTGCCTTTTTTAATATCAAGATTTTATGTTTAATTTTTAACAAAAAAGGTCACATGATTTAATTAACATAATTCAGTTGATAATGTCAACAATGTTTTGATACATGATCTACATCAACCTCCTTTTTTCTAGGAATAACTAATATTCAATTTTTTTAGTACATTTGATCATTTTAATAATAGTTATTATTTAATTTTCTCCTACCATATCATTCTCTATTGCCCACTCTTTCTAGTAGAACGTTGGAAGTAATTGTCTTTAATTTATTGACTGAAATGATCAGTCAAGACCATAGCTTCTCACTAAAACATCATTATTTCACTCATTGTTTTATCTTTTTATGATTTGTAATTTATGTAATATATAGGACATTTATCTACCCAACTTACTGTTATCACATGTATTAAAGTTAGTCAAAACTGCACAAACATAAAGAAAATGAAGTTGACAGAATGTACTTATAATCTGAGTCCATTGAAACTCTTGTGTCTCCTTAAGAAATTTAATCCCCTCACTGTACCCGAGGATACAGATAATTTCTCCCAAGATTAAATAGATTTATCTTGTTAAAGAAGTAGTGGTACCTCAAACTTTCATAACTTCAACGAACGTAAGAACAGTAACAAGCCACACAAACTCAGTGATTGACACTTTGTTTATGAGAGAAAATATATGCAAAGAAGAAAATGTTCCAATTTTTGAAAAAAATGAAAAATGACTTCCTTTTATAGCCATGTTCAGCAAGAAACGTTTTTGTTCAGACAAGTATGTTCAGACAAATTTTTTCTTAGAAAGTTGTGTCTTTTGGAAATAATTACAACTTTTAGGAAAGATGTGTCTTTTGAGAAAATTAACGACTTTCTGGAAATCAGACTGTTATGACCGTTGCACGCAAATTTCAAATAAATTCTGTTGCGTCAAAATTAATTTTGTTATTTAACTCATTTTGAATTAATTTATAAGAGAAAAGAAATTGATTAACTGGTCACATGATTTGTCAAATCCAAATTCAAATTCGAAGCCAAAACGGAGGTCGACCGAGCACCGACGGCGCGAGGGGACACCTTCTTCTAAGACCTTCAAGAGGTAAAGGAAGTGTTTTCTAATATAAGGACAACAATTTCCCTTATTCTACTTATATGAGATAAATGACTTTTCATTTGCACTTTGCAAATAACTTTTCATTTTTCCTCCAAAATTGGTTCCTCATTTCATTTTTGTCGTCTCATTTCCTATTCACACTTTGCTAAAACCCAACATTTACTGCCCCTGTAATCTTCCTTTTCGTCATTGGAAGGAAGAATTTCTCCCTTATAAATAGTGATGGTCTTACTTTGTTAGCAGAACGTTGAGAATAATTATCTTTTGTTTAGAAAATGAATGTGGTCAACCATGACCACAACTTCTCATTGAAACTTCATTTTTTTATACTTTATGTTTTGTAATTCATGTAGCATTTAATCCATTTATCTACCCAATTAACTATCCCGTATTCTTCCTACTCATTGCAAGTAAATAAGGACGGTCTTACTTTGTTAGGAGAATGTTGGGAGTAATTGTCGTTTGTTTAAGGACTGAACGCGGTCAACCATATTGGCCATAAAATCCCATTAAAACTCCATCATTTCAATCATTATTCTAACTTTTTATGTCTTCAAATTCATGTAATTAACATCTAGGCCATTTATCTACCCAATTTACTACTTATTCATTGCTAGAAAAAAATTTCTCCCCTACAAATAGTGATGGTTTTACTTTGTTAGAACAATATTGATTGTAGTTGCATTTTATTTAGTGGTTGAACATGGACAGTAATATTGGCCACAACTTCTCATTGAAACTCTATTATTTCACTTATTATTCTATCTTTCTATGTCTTGTCACTCATGTAACATCTACTTCATTTACTATCTCATTATCTTTCTATTCATTGCAAGGAAGAATTTCTCTACTACAAATAGTAATGATCTTACTTTTTTATTGTTGTATTAGAAAATATAGAGTGCATAAAAGTGAGTTAAAAAAAAGTTCTTGGTATAGAGTTCTGGATTCAACTCTTGTTCAGTATTTATTTAGTTGTACTTTAAGATTCATGTATGTTGTGTGGAGGGGACAAATTAAGAAGATTATTGCTAGATTTGTGAAAAGAGTTCTTGTCATGAGCTTAAATCTCCTTAAAGAAAGATATATATATATATCCATGTCTCTACCTGAAGATAATTTATTGTAAATTGTAATTTTAAAATTTCACCAACAAAAACTAGTTGACTTTCCCATATAAATGTATATCATCCTACAATTTTTTATTTTATTTTTTAACAAAGACTATATTATGTAATCACTTGAAGAATATGTACTTGTAAAACTTAATTTGTTTTCTATATTGCTATTTTTTTGTCATATTTTTTTCTTACAACCATGTTCCGAAATTTTATTTTGAATCGTGGGTCTATTAGAAAAAATATTATTATCACACAGAGATAGGAATGAAATATGTGTACATCTTAGTCTTACCCTCCTCAAATTCACTTGTGGGATTATACTAAATGTTCACTATTAGAATAACCGACATAAAAGGGGTTTGGATAAACGCATCTTTTGAATTATGCATCTTTTTATTCCGCAAACGGGTAAGATTTGTGTACATCCTACCTCTTAGACTCAACTATACAATAATATTGTTTTTACTACTAAAATATGATATTGAGCAAGACTTCATTAGCATAAGTGATGGTGACGTTTAAAAAATTGATCATAAATCTTGACAAATTGCCTTACAAAAAGTTAAGGTCATCGTCAAAATTTTTTCCACAAAAATATGGATGTATCGCCAATTCGCCACAATATTTTCTGCAACAACGATAATATCATATTGATTGATTTGTCTCTCGATACATTTGACATATTTCTGAAGGAAGTAGAATTGATACACTCCCTACTAGTATTGTTGAGCTTCGTCTAGTTATACTTTGTAGTTTTAGAAAAATCAAATCATTCTTTCGCTATTAAACTAAAAGTATGCTCTTGACATCTCAATGATATATTAATGTGTGAGTAGAACTTTTCCAGCCATTTCAATGAAATATCTTTTATTACTAATCATAAATAATTTGGTTCTACAAGTTGAAATCTCTCTTATTGAAAGGGTTGAACACGTTGAAGTTTGGCATTTTAGCTAAGCAACTTTGTGATGAATTAACCAATTATGGGATAATGAGTGATGAATTTGTAGAAATGGTAGCTATGGGAAAGAAAAGTTGTGAAGAACTCTATAATAATAATCAGGAATGTTATTTATCCATTAAAATTTTCTTAAATGTTTTTTGTTGAACTTTTGAGTGAAGACTCCTGTCTATCGATTATAACTTAAAAGAACTCATAACCATCATTTCTATATTCGACACTGCTAATCTAGGAATTCTTATTCTTTATCCTCAATCAATTGAAAGTTTTATTTCTCTAGTTATCCTCATATGTTATCCGTAAATTTACGAGGAAGCATCTCACCTATATTTCTATGCACTTTTCAATATTTATGTTTAAAAATGACATTGTGAAATCACTTTGACCATACAAAATAGTAAATTATTTGAAATTTACTTCATCTCCATTACAGACTCACTCTTTTCACTTGCATTACAATTTTCTTACTTAAATAGTCTTGCCTATAGAAAGTAAGATACGTCAATATTGAAGATGAAAGTGTAGGTAAGGTAAGAATTCACCCTATTCCCTTTAACTAATGAGAAAAGAATATGTGGACCATTTTTCTCGAGATGATAATATTGTGCCCTCCTTATTTGATGCTCATAATTTATTTTCATAGCTACAAAATAGGTGAAAAGTATAATCGATAAGTAGGAGACCTGACATCGATCTATCATCCTCATGTACTTTTACATGTTCGCGCATTCTTCATGTAAGGCGATTCAAATTAAAAGAAAGGATTTCTACCTTTAAGCCTATGACATAAGTACTTGAACATGAGACGGGCTTCAATGTTTACCAAATTCCTCTATAGAGTAAATAATCCTTGGTCATTGTGCATCAAGTTCATTGAGACAATCAACAAATTCAATTCATATTATTCTCAAATTTTTGGAGGAGCTAGAAAAATCTTAAGGATTACTTCATCCTTGGTGATCAGTACATTTCCCATACTATCATTATCTACCGTAGATAGAAATTCTATTAATTATATTCTCGCACAATCCTAATGTTTGTAGTTGTGAAAAGGGGATGAAGATATTCACAAAATGAGGAACTCACGAAAATCATGATAATTCCATATATATTTTAGCCATTTTGATAATATTACAAGGTTTACATTTCTTTTCAATATTCAGATATTTGCTATTTTACCCTTAAAAACCGTTTTTTTTTTATAAAAAAATTCTTTGATCGTATAGGACATTTTATTAATAAACCAAAATAAAAATGAAATTTAGGCCCAAGCCCAAAATAAAACAATCAAAATAATTTATTTCTATTATGATTAGGGTAAACCCCACTTTCATTAACCCTACCTATAAATGCTAATTGCAGCTTACACTTGAGCTCATTTTCTTTCTTCTCAGTGTGTTGCCTCCTTGTTCACGGCTGAATGTTACTCAACTTATTTTTTTCTAGTGGGCTGTTCCATCTCTCTAATCCAACGTTCTTGTCTCTCTTCTTCTCAAACAAGAAGTGTCAATCAACCAAGGTAATGTAACTCCTATCTTTTCCTTCTCGTTTTCATCACCGTTCTAACTCTTTGTTGTTTCTCCAGGTGAAAGAGCTTTTTTCACTGAAAAACTTATCTAGAATTTTGAAATTTACTTTTGAGTTTAAAAATCAGTTATAAGAGAATCAAAGGGAACTCTTCAATTTTATACCTAGAAGATGTTACTCTATTCCAAATCACACATGTACGCATTATACATTTACTAATATATATTTAGTGATTTGAGATTAAAATGGAAATTTAAACAAGAGATTACTTCATTTAAAATAAGTAATAGATTAGAATTTTCTTGGTTTTAGATCAAGGGTGTTATTGTAGCTAGCTTGGGTTAGTTTATCTACTATTATAGACAGTAGAAACTAGGGTTTATTTTAGGGGTTGATTTTTGAATGAAAATTTGATGTTTATACTTATTTGTGAGTTTGGGGAAACCCTCATATCTGTTCAATTAAACCTTCTTGATAAGTCTTCACTTGTATGAGTTCAATTTTTTTTTTACCCTTAGAGTTTATTCTAGTAATCAAATATCTTTTAGTTGCTAGATCATCCTTTTTTCTTCTTCTGAATCTCTCTGTCTTTCTTTCTACTTCTTGATAGTATATTTTGTTTGATTGATTGTAGTTCGCTTTATTGTTTTTTCATCTAGGATTACATCAATTGGTATCTATCCCTCTTCCTTTCTATTTCTAAACCATAATTCTTGCTTGCTTGATTGTGGTACTAGGCAAGTGTATCCTTCAAGGCATAAACAAATTAAATCACCAAGATTTTTTTGTCACCGCTGGAAATTGTACTTGATGCATCATGGTTCTCAACTTACTTCCTTGACGACTAGGTAATGTTTTGATTGTATGCTAAAAAAATTATATCTCTGATGCAAAAGGAATTTTCCTCTAGTAAACAATAGAATGTATTGTCTTTTTATTATGTTCCATGAACCTACTACTCTAGGTAGGTATTAAGTGAATTTTGGTGCACCTCTAATATCTGAAGTTCTATATGTCTACACAATCCAATTAATAGGCCAAGTAATGGATGTATACATGTCATCTATACCTCCATTCCTCCTCGCTCTGATCCACAAATTCAAGAAAATTGACCCCAACTAGCTTAGAATTGACCCCAATGCCTTTATCACAACTTCCACATAATGCCTCATTATGTAATTTTAAACTAGTATGATCAATACATGGCTAGCTTTGATATTCACTTAAATTTCCCTTAGTTTGGTACTGGATTACTTAGCATTGGTTATTTAGTGGGTGTGCAGGAGTTATTATTGTCCAAATATCTAGTGCAAAGAGTCACTTGGCTTGCACCTCAATGATCCATAGCTTATGTAAAATATAGGATACAAAACAAAATTAGTAATCTTTTTTTCTATACTAAAGTATTTGGGCGATCTATTAAATGTTGAGACATTTAATACTAGAATTTTTGTATTTTGAATGAGTATGATTTGCGTACGTTGACCGCAATGATATTGAAATCCAATTTGAAATTTTCCTAAGCTACAAAGTGTGTTGACTCGTTCAGGAGGATGTTCCCACAAACTGTGACTTTCCAAATTGTCACACTTTTCTTGTGGATGTGATTCATCTCATAGAGTTCCACCAAAATTTCGGTGACTATAAATGCCCCCTACTTCAAGGCTTGTCAGCATGTAGACTCGATAAACTCGAATACGAGAGTTGAAGTACCCTTAAAAATAGAGTTTCAGTCTTTGCAGTTAGTGGATTAAGATTTGCATTTGATTTGTGAGAGAGAAGATGAAGGGTAAATTGGGTCACACTGGGTGTGCCAGTTTATTTGCAATTTTTTTGTCCCAAATACAAAAAATATATTGCAATCAAATAATAATAAAAAGAATAATTTTATTCATAAAGATTGTGAGTACAAATATGTTTATTACTTGTTTACTCTCTCTTAAGATTTCTCCGTGATTCAAGGGTTGTTAGTGTCACTCAAACTAAGGATTATGTGGAGCTTCTCAGGATTTATTTGAACTCCATGAAATGATTTTATGGATCTTGTTAAAAAATTTGGTTGCCAAGAAGAGTGCACCCTCATCATCATCATCACTTAACGAATATTTCATGAACATATGAAATTTTAGAAATGCCTATTCCAGGAAATATTTTACACTATATATAAGTAGTATCTAAGAACCTTAAATAAATTGGGACTCATCTTGTAGAGTCCAACATAATTTTGATATCTCAAAAGTCGAATTCTTAAATAAATTGGACTCATCTTGTCCCGTGAAGTTTTTTTGGTAGTTCACTTAAATGTCTTGTTGGATAGAGTTCTATTGTTTGATTGACTATTCCAGAAGAGTTCTTATACTTATAAATATAGTATCTATAGAAGCCAATATCAACAAAGATCTCACTCTAGCAAGGTACTCAATAACACCTCCAAGCTTATTTGGGAAAGTAGTTTCACTCTCCCATCCAAATGTGGACACGACATGCAATTTCTCAAATTCCTCGACGGTACAATATATCTGCCTTTGCAGTTCTAGCGGGAAGCATGAAAAATATGCTCAAGCATGCTAGCTTTAACTTCAGATTGAGCAGAGCATTCATTATTTACAAAAGTAGACCGCAAATAAGTAATCAGTCTTGACTATTTGAAATAGAGATTTGTTGTAACAACATAGTCTAGAAATTCATCTCCAAGGCATTCCAAGTGCTAATAGCATCGTCGAATCTCAGGTAGAATGTAAGATCCGTGAGTAAGCATTTTAACAAGCAGCGAAGGGTCGTGAAACTTGTAGTCTAGCAGTGATTTCTAAGTACTGTACATTGACTAGCTTCTTAGCAATCACGATGAAGTGCCTTTGCATAGGTGCATCAATAAAATCAATGTCCATCCGAATCGATCTCATTAGTGATAAACCTGCTACTTTGTCCGCCCGAGATGAGGTCGGCACCTATTAGTGCCTCAACTCCTGTGGGGAAGTAGCAACTTTATTATTTATGAAATAATTTTGATTGCACATTGATTTTGTTGATGCACCTATGCCGTGTGAATGCTAAGAATATAGTTAATATCTTGTACTTTGAATTCCTGCTACTTACAAGTTCCATGATCCTTCACTGCTTGTTGAAGCTCTAACTCAAGGATCATACATGCTACCTGAGATTTCACGATGATATAAAAACTAGGAGTTCTTGGATATACAGTGCTAGATTACGTTGTTACAACACATTTTTATTTCAAATATTTGAACTGACTCCATGACTAATTATTGATTTGAGGTTTGCTTCTATAAACAATGACTGATGTGCTATATCTGCATTTAAGACTGGCATGCACAAACACTTTTTTAATGCCTCTCTAAATCTTCAAAGACAGATGTACTGTTTAGAATTTGAGAATTTGGATCTTCTGTCCACGTCTGAATGGGAAGCTGAAACTACTTTTCAAAGGTGCTTGGAGATGTTGGTGCGACCTTTGTTGATTCTAGCTTCAACAAAGATACTTAATACATTTCTTAATATAAGACCTCTTGTAGAACCGTTGGTTACACCTCAAACAATAAAACTCCGACCAATAAGAGAGTTTAGTGAACTATGTGCCCTGAAAGGTTATTAAAAAAAGAAATAAGTTTCTGCATAAGACACATACTCGACATTTGTAGACATTCAAATTGTGTGGGGCTCTACCAGATGAGTCCAACTTCAGTTAGAATTCTTGAAGATTAATCCTAGATCATACTATATAAAGGGTATTATATTCCTTAGAGAGGGATGTCAAAAATTTCATATATTCATGGAACATTTACAAAAAGATCAAGATGTGGGCGGACTATTCGTGACAACAAAATACTTCATGAAAATCCACAAAATCCTCTTTACATGGAGATTAAATAAAATTCATTTTAGATGCAAATTATCCAACATAAGAATCAAGAAAGGGACAAAATTGAACTTAAATTTTTTTTAATTAATAAAATATTATTGTTTCTTTATACATAAAATTTATTGCAAATGAATTGTCTCCTAGAACCCTAAATAAAATTTATATTTTATTTTGGGGTTTAATAAGTTGGATCCGAGTTGAAGAATTGGTCAGAATCCATTCAACATTGTAAAAAGATTTAATATTTCTCTAATTACTAAACTATTTTTATAATATGACAATTCGGTTCACTATTCAGATTCAAGAAAGTCAAAAGCAAGAGTCAACTTTAGGTTATAATTTTACTCAGTAATTATATCGAAAATTATTTTCACAGCTCAAATTCGTGATTAATGCGAGTCCACAAGACCTGATTGACAACCTTTGTATTGCTATTTTCCATTCTGTAGCAATTTTTCTCTTAGGATTCAAATTCTCCCAGTAAAAAGGATCTAAAAAAGTTGATGTTTTTCGGAATAAATCAGCAAAATTTAAGGATGGAAAATGGTTTTACTTCAGAAGATCTGTCGAAGATCGAAGGTATTGCTACCGTATAACTGCTTCATTCCTTCATTCCAACTCATTGGTTGCCATTTTCCATTGTGGGTCGTGTTAAAAAATGGACTCTTTCAAGAACCCTTTTCGTCTTGTAGTACTCTCCTCTTCTCTTCTAATGGTGTAATGATTGTTTGGAGTACAGATATTTGCAGAAAATGAGATGAAAATTCGTAATGGTGTTTGATTATGTGATTTAAATTGAGTTTTTTGTTGATGGAAGTGATTTATTTACCAATTAGCATGCCCCCTTTGATTAATATGCTAGTAAGGAAGAAGAAATTGTGAAATTTTGAGAAATGGATGAATTTCGATTTTATGGTAGGAATCAAGTGTTGTGTTGTGAGCTGAGGGTCTATTGGAAACACCTTGTTAGGGGTAACGTTGCGTACAGACAATCCTCTTTAGACTCTCTTAGACTCAACTGTACATTAATATGTTTTTACTACTAAAATATGATATTGAGCAACACTTCATTAGCATAAGTGATGGTGATGTTCAAAAAATTGATCATAAATCTTGACAAATTGCCTTACAAAAAGTTAAGGTGATCGTCAAAATTTTATCCACAAAAATATGGATGTATCGCCAGTTCGCCACAATATTTTAAGCATCAACGAAAATATCATATTGAATGATTTGTCTCTCGATATATTTGACATATTTCTGAAGGAAGTGGAATTGATACACTCCCTACTAGTATTGTTGAGCTCCGTCCAGTTATACTTTGTAGTTCTAGAAAAATCAAATCATTCTTTTGCTATTAAACAAAAACTATGATCTTGACAACTCAATGATATAATAATGTGTATGTAAAACTTTTCCAGCCCATTTCAATGGAATGTTTTTCTTTACTAATCATGAATAGCGTGGTTCTACGGGTTGAAATCTCTCTTTTCAAAAGGGTCGAACACGGTGAAGTTTGGGAGTTTAGCTAAGCAGCTTTGTGATGAATTAACAAGTTATGGAATAACGAGTGATGAACTTGTAGAAGTGGTAGCTATGAGAAAGAAATTGTGAAGGACACTAGGATAGCAATTTTGAATGCTAGTTTACCTATTAATATTTGCTTAAATTCATTTTAAAGGTTAGTTAACATTTCTTTTTCTTGACATTTTCAGTAAGGTTGTAACTTAAAAGAACTCTTAATTACCATTCCTATATTCCATTATGCTTATCTAGGAATTCTTTCTTTTTGCTCCCATTCTTAGTTATCAATTAATTAAAATGTTTTTATCTTTTGAGTTAACCCAATACGTTGTTCTTATATTTATGACGAAGATCTCAACTATATGTCTTTTCCCTTTTCAATATTTATTGTTATAAAGATATTGTAAAATTACTATGACCATACAAAATAGTAAATTCTTTGAAATTTACTTCATGTCCATTAAAGACTCATTATCATTAGCTTGCAATACAATTTTCTTACTCAAATAGTCTTGCTTATAGAAAGTAAGATATGCCAATACGGAAGATGGAAATTATAGTTAAGGTAAGAATTCTTCATATTCACTTTAGCTAATGATGAAAGAGAATGTGGACCATTTTCTCGAGATGATAATTTTGTTTCCTCCTAATTTGATGCGCGTATTTCCTTTTTGTAGCTAAAAGAAGGTTGAAGGTATAGTCGACAAGTTGAAGACCTGGCATCAAACTGTCGTCCACATCTACTTTTACTTGTTTGCACATTCTTAAGTTTGTGACATAAGTACTTGCACATGAGTAGGGTTTCAATGAATACCATATTCCTATACTATATATGTCTAATGGTTAGGGGGACATAATTTCTTTAGATTTTTTTGATTACGGTGTATTAGAGTTTTATATCTAAAGGGTAAATCATTGTTGGTCATTGTGCATACTGGGAGTTCATTGAGAGAATCAACAAATTCGATTCATATTGTTCTCAAATTTTTGGAGGAGCTAGAAAACTTTTCAGGAATTACTTCATCTTTGGTGATCAATAAATTTTTTATCATTATATACTATAGATTAAATTTTAATTTCTTATATTCCTAGACCATCTGCATGTTAGTAGTTGTTAAGGGGGATGAAGGTATTTTCTATATGAGAAACTCACTAAAATCTTGGCAATTTCATATTTTAACTATTTTGAAAATATTACGTTATTGACATTTCTTTACCATATTTGATATTTTTATACTTCCTAAATTATCCCGAAAATCCTTTTTTTAAAGATTTTTTTTGGGTCCATATAGACCATTTAATTAGTCATCAAAAAATGAAAATAAAGTTTTGGCCTAAGCCCAACCTAATCTAATTAGGGTAAAGCCCACTTTTATTCACCCTAACTATAAAATCTATTCTTACTATGTTTCCTCCTTGCTCGCGGCTGAATGTTACTCTTCTCGATTCTTGTGGGTTGTACCAACTCTCTATTCCAACGTTCTAATATCTCTTTTTCTCATACAAGATGTGTCAGTCAACCAAGGTAACAACTCCTATCTTTTCCCTTCCTTTATTCATTACTGTTGAAGTCGATTCGAAGTAATTTAGATATCTTAGAAGATTAATAAAACAAACATGGAAGGTTTAAAATACACTAAAATGAAAATTAAGCAAGAGGTGACTACATTTTAAATAATTAATAGGCTAGACTTTTCGTCGTTTTAGCTCAAGGTTATTATTGTAACTAGCTTAGCTTTGTTTATCTACTACTAGTTTCTGAAACGTGTGTTGCACGTTTGTCCCCTACAATTATTATAAAGTTGAATTATTATATAGAATGTTGAAATTAGAAATATTAATTTTACCAATTTATATTTTATTCATTAAATAAAATACATAATAATCGAATAGTACATTGACTATCGAGCAAGAAATATGGAAAAATAATTATATTACTATAGCATCTAATAATATGAATATATCTATATGACTTATCCTTAATAATCTCTCATTACGCTCTATATTAGTAAATACACAAATATTTGACTACTTAAAGAAACTATATTAGTAAGGAAAGATAAAAGTAAATAAATATTATAAAAGTACATTTAAAAACGAATCTAAATGTCATAAATTAGTAATTTCAGCACTAATAAAAATAGACTTATAACATTCATAATTTCAAAGAAGATTAGATTAAAGAAGTATAAATCGATAAAGAATACAAAAAAAATAAACAGATAAAAATAAATACAACATTCATTTCCTTCTTAAGATTTTTATTACAACAATATATAAAGTAAAAAGAAATACACAAGGAGTAGAGTTTTTTTCTCCCGTAACAAAAAAAAACAATCAAAAATAGTAAAGTGTAACGACCTGTTGAGTCGTTTTGAGAAGCAGACTTCAATTCTGGAAAAACTGGCAGAAGCGACGGACCCCACGACGGACCGTCATGGGCACGACGGACCGTCGCAGGGTCTCGTTTCAAAACACTTAGAAAATCTGAAATTGGGTACTGAAATCGACTCTCTGAACTTCGTAACGAAATGGCAGGACGGACCGTCACAGGTGTGACGGACCGTCACAGAGTCTTTAGTGGAAATCCAGTCTCTGAGCCTTGCGACGACCTGCAAGACGGACCGTCGCATGCACGACGGGCCGTCACAGGCGCGACGGGCCGTCACAGGCTGCGCAATCCAAGTCCGGGTCGGATTTCTTTATACGTTTTAAGGGACGTTTTTGACTATTCCTGCTTTAATTATAAAGTAAGAGGGTTAATGTTAATAAGTCTAATTACTTGGGGGTTAAAAGAGGTAACCTTAAGTTAATTAGTGGGTTTTTTTGTCATCTTTTATCCTTAATTATATACTAATTAGGGTAAAAGAAAGAGGGTTTGAATAAAGAAAATAGAAAGAACAAGAGAAAGAGGGAGAAAGTCGAACGAGAAAGAGGAGAAACGAAGAGAAACAAAGCTTGGGAAATTGCTTGCTTGATCACTAATCTTCGGTGGAGGTAGGTTATGGTTTTTATGTTTTCATAGTAAACTCTTAATAGAGAATGATATGTATTGGGTAGTATTGTAAACCCTTCTATGTGCCTAATTGTATACATGCATGAATGTGATTATATGATTGTGATGAAATAAGCATGATGAAGCTATTGAATCCCAAATCTTGATAAAAACCTAATATCTTGTTAAGGATGATGCCTTGGTATGAAAGAAGGCTTGATGAACTAAAGTAATGAGATTGATGATGCCTTGGTATAAGAGAAGGCTTGATGAATTGATAGAATGAGATTAGGGGGATCGGGTGCCACGAACCGACACGTAGATTTAGGGGATCAGGTGTCACGAACCGACACGTAGATTTAGGGGATCGGGTGTCACGAATCGACTCGTAGATTTAGGGGATCGGGTGTCACGAACCGACACGTAGATTTAGGGGATCGGGTGTCACGAACCGACACATAGATTTAGGGGATCGGGTGTCACGAACCGACACGTAGATTTAGGGGATCGGAGTGTCACGTTCCGACACATAGTAGTAGGGGATCGGAGTGTCACGTACCGACACAAGAGGATTAATGAATATGAGGGAGCGGAGTGTCACGTACCGACACAAGAGAAATAAAGATAATGAATCTTGAAAGATGTTAATATACTCAATCTAATGAATCTGATTCCCAAATTAGTATGGTATTGAGGCTTGAGTCCTCATGTGTGAACTTGACGGTAATTGTTAATGATATAGTGCTTGTTGTTGCTACATGTTGAGTATTATAGTTGATTTTATGATATTACTTGGTATATATTGTTTTCTATTTTGAGTTGGCCGATGATATCTACTCAGTACCCGTGTTTTGTACTGACCCCTACTTTTACGTTCTCTTCTTGTTTATTTGTGGAGTGCAGCAAACGTGCCGTCATCTTCGACTCAACAGTAACTCTAGCCAGTCTTCATTACTCCGGATATCAGGGTGAGCTAATGCTTCTAGCTTGGACTGGATCTTCCTCTTCACGTCTTGATGCCTTGATGTTCCGGCATGGACTAGCTTTTACTTGTTTTAGCTTTTAGAATACTCTTAGTTTAGTCATTTGATTATAGATGTTCTTGTGGCGATGACTTCCAGATTTTGGGGAATAATAGATGTTGGATTTTAGAAGTTATTGAATTGGTTTTTATTAATGAGTTAAGTCTTCCGTATTACTTTCTGTTGATATTATATTGAAATGTTAAGGTTTAGATTGGTTGGTTCGCTCACATAGGAGGGTAAATGTGGGTGCCAGTCGCGGCCCTGTTTTGGGTCGTGACAAACTTGGTATCAGAGCATTAGGTTTGTTGGTCTCATCACACAAGAACGAGTCTAGTAGAGTCTTAAGGAACGGTAGGGGGACGCCTTTACTTTTCTTTGAGAGGCTATAAGACTTTAGGAAAATTCCATTCTTTCATTCTTTCTTTCGTGCTACTACTTGAATCCAATTGGTATCTAGGTGATACAAATTGGTATCTGACCATCTTCACTCTCTTTCGTAGATGGTTAGAACTAGAGCAACGACTACGCCAACACCAACACCAACACCGGAAAGACAAGAAGCGTCTGAGCCAGCCACTGGGGCTGTAGCTCGAGGAAGAGTAGCGGCAAGAGGCCGTGGTAGAGGTCGTGGGAGGACGTCCTCTAGAGGAAGAGGACGAGCACCTAGCCCATCTGATACTAGGGCGGTGACTCCTCCACCGACTGAGGAAGTGGTAGGAGAGGGTGATGAAAGGGAGAAGGAACAAGTGCAAAATGAGGAATTGCCACCCCAACCTACCCTAGAGATGATCAATCAGGTTCTCGCTTATCTTAGTGGGTTATCTGATCAAGGTCAAACACCTCCAGTGTTATCTGCACCAGCACCTCAGGGTCCAGAGGTACAACATGCAGCCACTATGGCTCTTCGTATGGATGCCTCATTGGACATAGGCACGTTTCCACGTCTGACTACCGGGCCTATAATGACAAATGATCAGCATGAACTTTTCAGTAAGTTCTTGAAATTGAAACCTCCAGTCTTCAAGGGTGCTGAATCTGAGGATGCTTACGATTTTCTGGTTGACTTTCATGAGCTACTACACAAGATGGGTATAGTAGAACGGTTTGGTGTTGAGTTCGTGAGTTATCAGTTTTAAGGGAACGCCAAAATGTGGTGGCGGTCACATATTGAGTGTCAACCAACAGAGGCACCACCTATGACTTGGGCCTCATTCTCTAGTTTATTTATGGAGAAGTATATCCCCCGGACTTTGAGGGATAGGAAAAGGGATGAGTTCTTGAGCCTAGAGCAGGGTAAGATGTCGGTCAATGCATATGAGGCTAAGTTTCGTGCCCTATCCAGATATGCCACTCAACTTTGTTTCAGTCCACAAGAGCGGATTCGTCATTTTGTGAAGGGGTTGAGGTCAGAGTTGCAGATTTCAGCCTTACAGGTAGCGGCTACGGCAAAATCCTTCCAAGAAGTGGTAGATTTCGTGGTAGAGGTGGAAGGAGTGAAGCCAGATGAATTCACCATGGCGTCGACATCAAAGAGGTTTCGAAAGGGAGGAGAGTTTAATGGTTCTTACTCTAGAGGACAGGGTTCCGGAGGTTACTCAGTTCGACCCACTCAGTCTTCACTACAGACTGTAGTTGGGGGTCCACCTCAGACCGGTCAATACTTCTCTGAGAGACCTATGCTTGACTCTAGAGAGTGTTATGGATGTGGGGAGATGGGACATATTAGGAGGAATTGTCCCAAACAGAGTTATACACCCCCAATAGCTAGAGGTAGAGGTGGTCATGGTAGAGGTCGTCATTCTGCAGGACGCGGTGGTCGAGGTAATGGTGGTCACCAAAATGGCCGGGGTGATGGGCAAACTGGAGCCACTACATCACAACATGGTAGGGGCCACGGACAAACAAACGAAAGAGCCCATTGCTACGCTTTTCCTGGGAGATCTGAAGCGGAGACATCAGATGCTGTCATCACAGGTAATCTTTTGATTTGTGATTGCATGGCTTCTGTATCGTTTGATCCTGGATCCACATTTTCTTATGTATCTTCCTCATTTGCTAATGGTCTAAATTTACGTTGTGAATTACTTGACATGCCTATTCATGTTTCTACTCCGGTGGGTGGGTCTGTGGTAGTTGAAAAGGTATATAGGTCTTGTTTGGTGAACTTTGTGGGAAGCAACACTTATGTAGATTTGGTTATCTTAGAAATGGTTGATTTTGATGTAATTCTTGGTATGACTTGGCTTTCTCCGCAATTTGCGATCATGGATTGTAATGCTAAAACGGTGACGTTAGCCAAGCCTGGGACAAATCCGTTAGTGTGGGAGGGTGACTACACTTCCAATCCGGTGCGTATCATCTCCTTTCTTCGTGCTAACAAAATGGTTAGTAAAGGGTGTTTAGCTTTCTTGGCACATCTCAAGGATGACACTACCCAAGTGCCTTCGATTGAGTCGGTTTCGGTGGTCCGTGAGTTTCTGGATGTGTTCCCTGCAGATCTTCCTGGTATGCCACCAGATAGAGACATTGACTTCTGCATTGATCTTGAACCGGGCACTCGCCCCATTTCTATACCCCCTTATAGAATGGCTCCCGCGGAGTTAAGAGAGTTAACGGCCCAACTTCAAGAGTTGTTGAGCAAAGGCTTCATTAGACCAAGTGCATCTCCATGGGGTGCTCCAGTTTTGTTTGTGAAGAAGAAGGATGGGAGTTTTCGGATGTGCATAGACTACTGACAGTTGAACAAGGTAACTATAAAGAACAAGTATCCTCTTCCTCGCATTGATGACTTGTTCGATCAGTTACAAGGTGCTTGTGCCTTCTCTAAGATTGACTTGAGATCCGGTTATCATCAATTGAAAATACGGGCAACGGATGTGCCAAAGACTGCATTTCGAACGAGGTATGGGCATTACGAATTTGTAATGATGTCTTTTGGTCTTACAAATGCCCCTGCTGCGTTCATGAGCTTGATGAACGGGATTTTTAAGCCATATTTGGACCTCTTCGTGAACGTATTTATTGATGATATACTGATATACTCAAAGAGCAAGAAAGAACATGAGGAGCATTTGAGAATGGTATTGGAAATGTTGAGGGAGAAAAAGCTTTATGCCAAGTTCTCTAAGTGTGAGTTTTGGCTAGATGCAGTGTCCTTCTTGGGGCACGTGGTTTCTAAGGATGGAGTGATGATGGATCCTTCTAAGATTGAGACAGTAAAGAATTGGGTAAGACCTACTAATGTGTCAGAAATAAGGAGCTTTATTGGGTTAGCTAGCTACTACCGCCGATTTGTCAAGGGATTCTCTTCTATTGCTTCCCAACTGACGAATTTGACTAAGCAAAATGTTCCATTTGTATGGTCGGATGAGTGTGAGGAAAGCTTTCAGAAGCTCAAGACTTTATTGACTACCACACCCATTCTCACCTTGCCAGTGGAAGGTAAGAATTTCATTGTCTATTGTGATGCATCTTATTCGTGTTTGGGTGCTGTGCTAATGCAAGAGAAGAATGTGATTGCTTATGCTTCAAGACAATTAAAAGTGCATGAACGTAACTATCCAACTCATGATTTGGAATTGGCCGCGGTAGTGTTTGCATTAAAGCAATGGAGACACTATCTATATGGGGTTAAGTGTGAGGTCTACACGGATCATCGTAGCCTTCAGTATGTCTTTACTCAGAAAGATTTGAACTTGAGACAGAGGAGATGGATGGAACTACTGAAGGACTACGACATAACTATTTTGTATCATCCGGGGAAGGCGAATGTTGTAGCAGATGCTTTAAGTAGAAAGGCGGGAAGCATGGGAAGTCTAGCTCACTTGCAAGCTTCTAGACGCCCATTGGCTAGAGAAGTTCAGATTCTGGCTAACGACCTTATGAGATTAAAAGTAAATGAGAAGGGAGGATTTTTAGCTTGTGTGGAGGCAAGATCTTCCTTCCTTGACAAGATTAAGGGAAAGCATTTTAATGATGAAAAATTGATCCGGATCCGAGATAAAGTGTTACAAGGAGAGGCTAAAGAAGCGACAATCGATGAGGAAGGTGTTTTGAGGATTAAGGGAAGGGTATGTGTACCCCGTGTCGATGATTTGATCAGCACTATTCTGACAGAGGCTCATAGTTCAAGGTATTCTATACATCCGGGTGCAACCAAGATGTACCGTGACCTAAAGCAACACTTTTGGTGGAGTAGAATGAAGCGTGATATTGTTGACTTTATTGCCAAATGTCCAAACTGTCAGCATGTAAAGTATGAACACCAGAGGCCCGGAGGAACACTTCAGAGAATGCCCATTCCTGAATGGAAGTGGGAAAGGATTGCAATGGATTTCGTGGTTGGTCTTCCAAAGACATTGGGAAAGTTTGATTCTATTTTGGTAATTGTTTATAGGTTAACTAAGTCTGTTCACTTCATTCCGGTCAAGGTGACTTACAATGCGGAGAAGTTAGCCAAACTTTACATCTCGGAAGTGGTGCGATTGTATGGGGTTCCACTCTCCATTATATCAGATAGAGGTACGCAGTTTACTTCTATGTTTTGGAAAACATTGCATGCGGAATTGGGTACTAGGTTGGACCTTAGTACTGCGTTCCATCCTCAGACCGATGGTCAGTCTGAGCGAACGATTCAAGTGTTGGAGGATATGCTTCGTGCATGTGTGATAGAATTTAGTGGTTAGTGGGATAGCTTCTTACCCTTAGTAGAGTTCTCCTACAACAATAGCTATCACTCAAGCATTGATATGGCCCCATTTGAGGCACTATATGGGAGAAGATGTAGGTCTCCCATTGGTTGGTTTGATGCATTCGAGGTTAGACCTTGGGGTACTAATCTTTTGAGGGATTCGATAGAGAAAGTGAAATCTATTCAAGAAAAGCTTCTAGCGGTGCAAAGTAGACAAAAAGAATATGCAGATCGAAAGGTTAGAGACTTAGAGTTCATGGAGGGAGAACTAGTCTTGTTGAAAGTTTCACCAATGAAAGGGGTGATGCGGTTTGGTAAAAGAGGTAAACTAAACCCAAGGTATATTGGTCCTTTCGAAGTACTTAAACGAGTAGGGGAGGTGGCTTATGAGATAGCCTTGCCTCCAGGGCTGTCCGGAGTACATCCGGTATTCCATGTGTCTATGTTGAAAAGATATCATGGGGATGGAAACTACATTATCCGTTGGGATTCAGTGTTGCTTGACGAGAATTTGTCTTATGAGGAGGAACCTGTTGCCATTCTAGATAGGGAAATTCGCAAGTTGAGATCAAGGGAGATTGCATCCATCATGGTGCAATGGAAGAATCGGCCGGTTGAAGAAGCAACTTGGGAGAAGGAGGTCGATATGCGAGAAAGATACCCACACCTGTTTACAGATTCAGGTACTCCTTTTCGCCCTTGTTTTCCTTCTTGTGATCTTTCGGGGACGAACGATGGGTAAACTGGTATCTATTGTAACAACCTGTTGAGTCGTTTTGAGAAGCAGACTTCAATTCTGGAAAAAATGGCAGAAGCGACGGACCCCACGACGGACCGTCATGGGCACGACGTACCGTCGCAGGGTCTCGTTTCAAAACACTTAGAAAATCTGAAATTAGGTACTGAAATCGACTCTCTGAACTTCGTAACGAAATGGCAGGACGGACCGTCACAGGTGTGACGGACCGTCACAGAGTCTTTAGTGGAAATCCAGTCTCTGAGCCTTGCGACGACCTGCAGGACGGACCGTCGCAGGCACGACGGGCCATCACAGGTGCGACGGGCCGTCGCAGGCTGCACAATCCCAGTCCGGGTCGGATTTCTTTATACGTTTTAAGGGACGTTTTTGACTATTCCTGCTTTAATTATAAAGTTAGAGGGTTAATGTTAATAAGTCTAATTACTTGGGGGTTAAAAGAGGTAACCTTAAGTTAATTAGTGGGTTATTATTGTCATCTTTTATCCTTAATTATATACTAATTAGGGTAAAAGAAAGAGGGTTTGAATAAACAAAATAGAAAGAACGAGAGAAAGAGGGAGAAAGTCGAACGAGAAAGAGGATAAACGAAGAGAAACAAAGCTTGGGAAATTGCTTGCTTGATCACTAATCTTCGGTGGAGGTAGGTTATGGTTTTTATGCTTTCATAGTAAACTCTTAATAGAGAATGATATGTATTGAATAGTATTGTAAACCCTTCTATGTGCTTAATTGTATGCATGCATGAATGTGATTATATGATTGTGATCAAATAAGCATGATGAAGCTATTGAATCCCAAATCTTGATAAAAACCTAATCTCTTGTTAATGATGATGCCTTGGTATGAAAGAAGGCTTGATGAACTAAAGTAATGAGATTGATGATGCCTTGCTATAAGAGAAGGCTTGATGAATTGATAGAATGAGATTAGGAGGATCGGGTGTCACGAACCGACACGTAGATTTAGGGGATCGGGTGTCACGAACCGACACGTAGATTTAGGGGATCGGGTGTCACGAACCGACACGTAGATTTAGGGGATCGGAGTGTCACGTTCCGACACATAGTAGTAGGGGATCGGAGTGTCACGTACCGACATAAGAGGATTAATGAATATGAGGGAGCGGAGAGTCACGTACCGACACAAGAGAAATAAAGACAATGAATCCTGAAAGATGTTAATATACTCAATCTAATGAATCTGATTCCCAAATGAGTATGGTATTGAGGCTTGAGTCCTCATGTGTGAACTTGACGGTAATTGTTAATGATATAGTGCTTGTTGTTGCTACATGTTGAGTATTATAGTTGATTTTATGATATTACTTGGTATATATTGTTTTCTATTTTGAGTTGGCCGATGATATCTACTCAGTACCCGTGTTTTGTACTGACCCCTACTTTTACGTTCTCTTCTTGTTTATTTGTGGAGTGCAGCAAACGTGCCGTCATCTTCGACTCAACAGTAACTCTAGCCAGTCTTCATTACTCCGGGTATCAGGGTGAGCTAATGCTTCTAGCTTGGACTGGATCTTTCTCTTCACGTCTTGATGCCTTGATGTTCCGGCATGGACTAGCTTTTACTTGTTTTAGCTTTTAGAATACTCTTAGTTTAGTCATTTGATTATAGATGTTCTTGTGGCGATGACTTCCAGATTTTGGGGAATAATAGATGTTGGATTTTAGAAGTTATTGAATTGGTTTTTATTAATGAGTTAAGTCTTCCGCATTACTTTCTGTTGATATTATATTGAAATGTTAAGGTTTAGATTGGTTGGTTCGCTCACATAGGAGGGTAAATGTGGGTGCCAGTCGCGGCCCGGTTTTGGGTCGTGACATAAAGATAAAATTTATGATACAAAATATCATTCTAATGAGGATCAACAAATATTAATATTTCAAAACAAAAAAAATTACCTGAAAATTGCATAATGATTCACATCAACACGAGACAAGTGGTAAAGAAAAATTATTTTTTCATGATACATATATATAGCTAAAGATTCATTGGATAAGATGAAAAGGTGGAGAGTTGTTTCAATTAATTTTGAGAAGTTAAGTGATCTTAGACATGGGGTAGAGGAAAGGTGATTGCTTTTACTAATAATTCAATACATTTAATTATACTAACTAAAGAGAGAGGATAACAAATTTAATCACATTAATTATAGAAAATGAATAGATAATATTTATTTTTTTAAAAAAATTAATTTCTAACAAATTCCTATGAAATAATTTCTACCAATTTTCTATAAATATTTTTGTCTTTCAAAGTTTGTCCTTACACCTTCTTATTTAAAGTATTGAGTATAATATAATATAACTATTACTTAGTATGAAAATAAATAGAATTAAAACCATGGTGTCTAGATGCATATATTTAAATATGATTCTTTAATATTAAATTAATTATATATTAATAGTTAATTTAATTTGGGGATTAAATAAGGGAAAAATGGTAATTCAACTTTTAAGTTAGGAGCTTCCCACTTATAATAATACTAGTTTTCGGAACGTGCGTTGCACGTTTATTCCATACAGCAATTATATTGAAAATATTGAAATTAAAAATATTACTTTTACCAATTTATATTTTATTCATTAAATAAAATTTATAATAATCGAATATTACATTGACTATCAAACAAGAAATAAGGAAAAATAATAATATTACTATATCATCTAATAATTTGAATATATTTATATGATTTATTCTTAATAATCTCACATTACGCTCCATATACTAAATACACTTATATGTATCTACTTAAAGAAACTATATCAGTAAGGAAAGGATAAAAGAAAAAAATATTATAAAAGTACATTTACAAATGAATATAAAAGTCATAAATTAGTAATTTCAGCACTAAAAAAAATTTACATAACATTCATAATTTCATAGTAGATTAAATTAAAGAAGTATAAATCGGTAAAGAATACAACAAAAATAAACAAATAAGAACAAATACAACATTCATACTCTTCTTAAGACTTTGAATATAACCATATATATAGTAAAAAGAAATACATAAGTAGTAAAGTTCTTGATGATACCTCTCCCGTAACAACAAAAAACATCTAAAATGATAAAGCTAAAACTATGATACAAAATTTCATTCTAATTAGGATAAAAAAATTATTAATATTTAAAAAAAAAAAGTACATGAAAAGTGCCTAATGATTCACATCAACAAGAGGTAAGTGATAAAGAAAAATTACTTTTTCATGATACATATATATAACTAAAAATATATATGATAAGATGAAAAGGTGAAGAGTTATTTAAGATAATTTTTAGAAGTTAGTGATCTTAGACATGGGGGAGAGGAAAGGTTTATTGTTTTTGCTGATAATTCCATACATTTAATTATACTAATTATAGAGAAAAGATAACAAGTTTAATCCATTTAACCACACTAATTATAGAGAAAGAATAGAGATTTTTTTTTTTAAAAAAAGTAATTCCTAACAATTTTCTATGAAATAATTCTAATAATTTTCTATGAAATGTTTTTGTTTTTTAAAGTTTGACTTTACACCTTCTTATTTTAGTATTTAGTATACTATAATATAATTTTGTCTAAGGGGTGTCATAATCTAAAGAAATTAAATCGTGTAAAAGCCAAGGAGTGTCAATATGTAATATATATATACATAAAAATATTTTTATTCTATCCACATAATGTAATTTTCTGACAAAATGGTGTCGTCGACACCCCTTCACTACATGTGGCTCCGCCATTGATTATTACTTAGTATTTAAATAATTAGAATTTGATCCGTTGTGTCTAGATGCATGTATTTAAATATGATAAGTTAATTTTAAATTAATTCTATATTAATAATTAATTTAGTTTTGGAATAAATAAGGGCAAAATGGTAATTTAATTTTTAATTTAGGAGCTTCCCAAGATGAAGCATTACAAACAATTAAAAAAAAGAACCGTAACAACAACAAAATAATTTGATAACCAAAGCGGGGTCCTATTATTTTCTGGTTGATTGTCACGAACTGCTACATAAGATGGACATAGTGGAACGATTCGGTGTTGAGTTTGTGACCTATCAGTTTCAGGGAAATGCCAAAATGTGGTGGTGGTCGTATGTTGAGTGTCAACCCGCACATGCACCACCTATGACTTGGGCATCATTCTCTAGCCTATTTATGGAGAAGTATATACCCCGGACTTTAACAGATAGGAGGAGAGATGAGTTCCTGAGCCTAGATCAAGGCAAGATGTCGATTACTGCTTATGAGGCTAAATTTCGTGCACTATCCAGGTATGCCACCCAACTTTGCTTCAGTCCGCAAGAGCGGATTTGCCATTTTGTGAAGAGATTGAGGTAAGATTTGCATATCCCAGCCTTACAGGTAGCTGCTGCAGAAAAATCCTTTCAGGAAGTGGTAGATTTTGTGATAGAGGTGGAGGGAGTGAAGCCAGACGACTTCACCATGGCATCGACATCTAAGAAGTTTCATAAGGGAGGTGAGTTTAGTGGTTCCTACTCCAGAAGGCAGAGTTCAGGAGGTTACCCAGCCCTACCTATTCAGTCTTCACTGCAGGCTGCAGTTGGGGGTCCACCGCAGACCGGTCAGCATTTCTCTGAGTTTGGAAGTTATCCCCAGGCTTTGCCGTTCTTACAGAGGCCTATGCTTGACTCCAGAGAGTGTTATGGATGTGGAGAGACTGGGCATATTAGGAGGTTTTGTCCAAAACAGAGTTACAGACCCCCAATAGTTAGAGGTAGAGGTGGTCATGGGAGAGGCTGCCATTCTGGAGGACGTGGTGGACAAGGTAATGGTGGTCACCAAATCATCCGTGGTGGCGGGCAAGCTGAAGCTACTGCAGCACAACATGGTAGGGACAACGGGCAGACAGGTGATAGGGCCCATTATTATGCTTTCCCCGGGAGGTCTGAACTAGAGACATCTGATGCTGTTATCACAGGTAATCTTTTGGTTTGTGATTGCATGGATTCTATATTATTTGATCCCGGATCCACTTTTTCATATGTATCTTCCTCATTTGCTACTGGTCTTGATTTACATTGTGATTTGCTTGACATGCCTATTCGTGTCTCTACTCTTGTGGGTGAGTCTGTGATAGTTGAGAAGGTGTATAGGTCTTTTCTTGTGACTTTTGTGGGGAGCAATACTCATGTAGACTTGATTATTCTAGAGATGGATGATTTCGATGTAATTATGGGTATGACTTGGCTTTCTCCAAATTTTGCAATCTTAAATTGTAATGCTAAAACTGTAACATTGGCCAAGCCTGGGACAGATCCGTTAGTGTGGGTGGGTGACTATACTTCCACCCTAGTTCGTATCATCTCCTTTCTTCGTGCTAAGAGAATGGTTAGTAAGGGTTGTTTAGCTTTATTGGCACATCTCAGGGATGATACTTCTCAAGTACCTTCGATTGAGTCTGTTTCGATAGTCCGTGAGTTTCAGGATGTGTTTCCTGCAGACCTTCCTGGTATGCCACTAGATAGAGATATTGATATTTGTATTGTTCTGGAGCCGTGTACTCGCCCCATTTCCATACCCCCTTATAGGATGGCTCCACCTGACTTAAGGTAGTTAAAGGCCCAACTTCAAGAGTTGTTAAGTAAAGGCTTTATTAGGCCAAGTGCATCCCCTTGGGGTGCTCCGGTTTTATTTGTGAAGAAGAAGGATGGAAGTTTTCGGATGTGCATAGACTATAGGCAACTGAATAAGGTGACTATTAAGAACAAGTATCCTCCTCCTCGCATTGATGATTTGTTCGATCAGTTACAGGGTGCTTGTAGCTTCTCAAAAATCGATTTGAGATCTGGTTATCATCAATTGAAAATACGGGCAGCAGATGTGCCAATGACTGCTTTTCGAACCAGGTATGGGCATTAATTCTTAGTAATGTCTTTTGGGCTTACGAATGCCCCTGCTGCTTTCATGAGCCTGATGAACGGGATTTTTAAGCCATATCTGGACCTCTTTGTCATTTTACTTATTGATAATATACTGATATACTCAAAAAGCAGGAAACAACACGAGGAGCATTTGAGAATTGTGTTGGAAGTGTTGAGGGAGAAAAGACTTGATGCCAAATTCTCCAAATGTGAGTTTTGGCTAGATTCAGTGTCCTTCTTGGGGCACGCGGTTTCTAAGGATGGAGTGATGGTGGATCCTTCTACGATTGAAGCGGTGAAGAGTTGGGTAAGACCCACTAATGTTACAGAGGTAAGGAGCTTTGTTGGTTTAGCTAGCTACTACCGTCGATTTGTCAAGGGATTTTCCTCTGTTGCTTCCCAACTGACAAATTTAACTAAGCAAAGTGTTCCATTTGTATGGTCGGACGAATGTGAAGAAAGTTTTCAGAAACTCAAGACCTTGTTGACTACTGCACCAATTCTTACCTTGCAAGTGGAAGGTAAGAATTTCATTGTTTATTGTGATGCATCTTATTTTGGGTTGGGTGCAGTGCTAATGCAAGAGAAGAATGTAATTAATTATGCTTCGAAGCAACTAAAGGTACATGAATGCAACTATCCGACCCATGATTTGGAGTTGGCTGCAGTAGTGTTTGCATTAAAGCAATGGAGACATTATCTATATGGGGTTAAGTGTGAAGTCTATACAGATCATTGTAGTTTACAGTATGTCTTTACTCTGAAAGATTGAATTTGATACAGACGAGGTGGATGGAACTACTGAAGGACTATGATATTACTATCTTGTATCACCCAGGAAAGGCTAACGTTGTGGCAGATGCATTAAATAGAAAGGCAGGGAGCATGGGAAGTCTAGCGCACTTGCAGGTTTCTAGACGCCCATTGGCTAGAGAGGTTCAGACTCTGGCTAATGACTTTATGAGGTTGGAAGTACTGGAGAAGGGAGGATTTTTGGCCTGTGTGGAGGCAAGATCTTTCTTTCTTGACAAGATTAAGGGAAAGCAGTTTACTGATGAGAAACTGATCCGGATTCGAGATATGGTATTGCGAGGAGAGGCTAAAGAAGCAAAAATTAATGAGGAAGACATTTTGAGAATTAAAGGAAGGGTATGCGTGCCCCGCGTCGATGATTTGATTCACACTATTCTTACAGAGGCTCATAGTTCAAGGTATTCTATACATCCTGGTGCAACCAAAATTATATCGTGACCTAAAGCAACATTCTTGGTGGAGTAGGATGAAGCGTGACATTGTTGATTTTGTTACTCAATGCCCGAATTGTCAGCAGGTAAATTATGAACACCAAAGGCCTGGAGGGACACCTCAGAGAATGCCCATTCCTGAATAGAAGTGGGAGAGAATTGCAATGGATTTTGTAGTTGGTCTTCCAAAGACATTGGGTAAGTATGACTCCATTTGGGTAATTGTTGACAGATTAACTAAGTCTGCTCACTTCATTCCGGTCAAGATGACTTACAATGCAGAGAAGTTAGCCAAACTCTATATCTTAGAAATCATTCGATTGCATGGAGTTCCACTTTCCATCATATCAGATAGAGGTACGCAGTTTACTTCTATGTTTTGGAGAACATTGCATGCTGAATTAGGTACTAGGTTGGATCTTAGTACTGTATTTCACCCTCAGACAAATGGTCAGTCTGAGCGAACGATTCAGGTGTTGGAAGATATGCTTCGTGCATGTGTGATAGAATTTGGTGGTCATTGGGATAACTTCTTACCCTTAGCAGAGTTCTCATACAATAATAGCTATCACTCAAGTATTGATATGGCCCCATTTGAGGCACTGTATGGGAGGAGATGTAGGTCTCCCATTGGTTGGTTTGATGCATTGTAGGTGACGCCTTAGGGTACCGATCTTTTGAGGGAATCGTTAGATAAAGTAAAATTCATTCAGGAGAGGCTTTTAGCAGCTCAGAACAGGCAGAAAGAATATGCAGATCGCAAGGTTAGGGACTTGGATTTTATGGAGGGTGAACAAGTCTTGCTGAAGGTTTCACCCATGAAAGGGGTGATGTGGTTTGGTAAGTGAGGTAAGCTTAGTCCGAGGTATATTGGTCCATTTGAAGTTCTGAAGCGCGTGGGGGAGGTAGCTTATGAATTAGCCTTGCCTCCAGGACTGTCAGGAGTGCACCCGGTATTTCATGTGTCTCTGCTGAAAAGATACCATGGAGATGGAAACTACATTATTCGTTGAGATTCTGTTCTTGTTGATGAGAAATTGTCTTATGAGGAGGAGCCTGTTGCTATTCTAGATAGAGAAATCCGCAAGTTGATATCAAGAGAGATTGCATCCATCAAGGTTCAATGGAAGAATCGGCCAGTTGAAGAGTCCACTTGGGAGAAGGAGGCTGATATGCAAGCAAGATACCCACACCTTTTTGCAGATTCAGGTACTTTTTCTCGCCCTTGTTTTTCTTCTTGTGATCGTTCGTGGATGAACGCTGGGTAAATTGGTATCTATTGTAACGACCTGTTTAGTCGTTCGAGCAGTAGAATCATTTGTGATTAAAACTGACTAGGTCGACGGATCATGCGACGGACCATCATGGTCATGACGGACCGTCATGGACTCCGTCATCCCACACTTGTGTAATTTTCCTGTGGGCTATGGGATCAACTCTCTGAACTTCGCGACGAAAGTGCAGCATGAACCGGCGTAGACACTACGGATCGTCAAAAACATCCTTACTGAATTTGGCTCTCTGAACTTTGTGACGGACCTGCAGGACGGACCGTCGAAGGTACGACGGTCCGTCACGAGCGGCATAACCTCGACTTGGTCGAATTTTGCTAAAAGTTTTAATGAGTGTTTTGGACTATTCATGCCAAACTGTATGAAATTAGTGGGTAAGTTTAATAACTTATTTACTTGGGGGTTAAAGGAGGTAACTTAAAATAAATAATGGGTTACTTTTATCTCAAGGAATTATATGATAATTAGGTTAAAAGAAAAAGTATCTGGAGAAGGAAAAAGAGAGGGAGAACGAGCGAGACAAAGGGAGAAGCGAAGAGGAAAGCAAAGACATTGAGAAGTAGCTTGCTTGATTCGGTGGAGGTAGGTTATGGTTTATGCTATTTCATAGTAAACTCTTAATAGCGATTGATATATATTGGGTGGTATTATAAAGTCTTCTATATGCTTGCTTGTGAGTTTGTATGTTGTAATTGTGTAATTGTGGTGGATTAGAATGTTGATACTGTTGAATCTTTAATCTTTAATCCTCTCCATTAAGATGATGCCTTGTCATAAAGAAGGCTTGTTGAACTAAAGTAATGAGATAAATGGATCGGGTGTCACATTTCAACACGTAGAATTAGGGGATCGGAGTGTCACGTTCTGACACGTAGAATTAGGGAATCGGGTATCATGTTCCGACACGTAGTATTAGGGGATCAGAGTGTCACGTTCTGACACGTAGTATTAGGGGATCAGAGTGTCACGTTCCGACACATAGAATTAGGGGATCGGGTGTCACATTCCGACACATAGTATTAGGGGATCGGAGTGTCACGTTCCGACACGGTAATGATAAGAGGATGAATATTGAATTATGTTAATTTACTCAAATTCAAAGAACCTATTTCCCAAATGAGTATGGTGTGGAGGCTTGAGTCCTCATAGGTGCGCTTGGTGTTGTTGCCAATGGTTCATGTGTTTGTTGCTTGCTACATGTTGAGTATTTTGGTTGATTTTATAATATTATTTGATATATATTGCTTTCTATTTTGAGTTGGACGATGATACCTACTCAGTACGTGTTCCTTGTACTGACCCCTACTTGTATTTTGCTTTTGTTTATATTGTTGAGTGCAGCAAACGTGCCATCGACTTCGACTCGTCCGCAACTCTAGACAGTCTTCAGTGTATCATAATTCAGGGTGAGCTACTGCTTCTAGCTCGGACTGGACTCTCTCCTTCACGTCTTGATGTCTTGAAGTTCGGACATGGATCATCTCTTTTACTTATTTAAGCTTCTCAAATACTCTTAGAATTAGAAATTTGAGGATAGATGTTCTTGGTGTGATGACTTTCAGATTTTGGGAATAATAAGTATTGAGTTTAAAAGTTATTTAATTGATTTTCGTTAATGAGTTTTTGAGTCTTCCGCGTTATATTTTGTTCACTATGGTTGAAATATTGGTAAATGTTGGGGTTTAGATTTGTTGGTTCGCTCACATAGGAGGATAATTGTGTATGCCACTCGCGGCTCGTTTTGGGTCGTGACAATATTTTATATAAATTCAGTATTGCATATGACATTTTTTTATCCCCTTTGAATCTGTGGTATTTACTAAAAGAATTCATCACTTTTAAGATAATCTCTCTCTCTCTCTCTCTCTCTCTCTCTCTCTCTATATATATATATATATATAATATATATATATATTATATATATATATATATATATATAAAATTGACAAAAAGTGTATGAAGTAAAAATTAACAATCTATTGGACATATTGAATATTCAAATGAGGATTCTAAAATACTACATGCTAGGCTAATTTATACGAAACAATAAACCATGGTAAATTTTAAATAATAATAACAGCACAACATTATAAAATTTGTACAATAACAACAAACAAGAAATTAACATAAAAATTAAAGTAAGCAGATAAAATGAGACGGGAGAAGAGTGCATAGATATTTTATTTTTATTTTTTTGTAATTGATTTAAGTACATATCAGTATTTATAACTAATTATTAAGAAATTCATATCAACTATCCTTATGAAAAATCATTACTATTAGTACGTGAAAGATGTAAGGTTTTTAGATTTTTTTTATTTTGTATTCTTGCTAATAAAAACTTACAATTTAATAATGAGTATTGAATTGTAAGTCTATCTATATATAGGAGTGTTAATTATCATAATAAGAAGAGTCAAAATTCATGAATACCAAAATAAATATTTAATAAAAAACCTATTTTAAATAATTTGTAAATAATAAATTAATAGTTAAAGGGATATTTTTATTTTTACTTAGATTCTTTTTCGTTTTAGTTGATCTAATTTCTAAACACGTGTCTCATGCTAATTAATAAACTTCATAAAATGAAGTATATAATACTCTACTTAACTATGTATATATGGAGCAATTGAACAGTAATTTAGTTGAAAAGTAGATTCAAATGCAACATATATTTGTAATGTAATATTATTCAACTGTCATGCAATAGAATGAGATATATGCTTGGAAGTTTTTCTATTTTTTCACGAAGACACAACTTTTAAGTATGATACTAACAATGTTTTAAAAATAAATACCTATACTAATTAGAAGTCAGAGGCCACAAAGCATCCAAAACTGACATTAAATGAAACCAATAAAGTTTAATTTAAAATCAGACTCATGAAATATATACATACTTATGAATTTGGTTCAGTAGCTACTCCCAAAGTAATATTTTTTGTCGCAAACTAAAAATATAAAGTGTGAAATAAATAAAATAAAAAAATATTATCTATACACAATATTTTATAAACACAAGCCATATTTAAGCAGTAAACAGAAACTGAACTTATTTGATGGGAAAAAAATAGTACTACCTTATGCTTGACGAAATTCAACAAATAAGAGGGCAATAGCAAAAGTAGTTTTTCTGTAGTCTAATACAAGTGGAGTAAAAATAAAACAATAAATGGGGAAAAAATAATATTACCTTATGCTGGACAAAATTCAACAAATAAGAGGGCGATAGTAATAGTAGTTTTTTTGTATTCTAACAGAAGAGGAGTAAGAATAAAATGATAAAGAAATTTGAGAGGGTGGTAACTTTATAAAGTGCAAAGAATATGAAAAGAGTATAGAATATTTAACTGATTAAAGTTTAAAAGATAAAAGATATAAATGATGTAATATGAAAAGTTTGATACAGTAGTTAAATGATCATGACAAAGTGGTTATTTTTATTATGATTAGGGATATTTTTATAATTCATGTTTCAACTATGGAGCTTCATGCTCTTAGTATAATATGATTATAAATAGCAGAAACTAGGATTTGTCTTAGGGTTTTGTTTTTGAATGCATATTTAATGTTTAGGCTACTTTGTGAATTTGGGAAACCCTTACATCTGTTCAATTTAACCCTCTTGATTATTTGGGTAAGTCTTCACACTTATGAATCAAGTTTCTTTCACCTTTAGATTTTGCTCTAGTAATTAACTGCGTTTTAGTTGATAGATCATCCTTTCTTCTAAATCTCCCTGTCTTTCTTTCTATTTCTTAATAGTATATTTTGTTTCCTTTATTGTTCTTGCACCTACAATTACATCATGTATCTCTCCCTCTTCCTTTCTATTTCCTAATAGTATATTTTGTTTGCTTGACTTTTTCCTTTGACTTTAAACTCTCCTAATTTTCTTTCAACCACCGATGAGGGACAAATGCCTTTTCATTAATGCATAAGAGGACTTTCGAAGTTCCCAACTCTTCAAGTTCTTAACTTTTCAAATTCCTCTATTTCCCATATTCTTGCTACATACCCAACAAAAACTACTTCCAAAATGTGTTTGGAGATGTTATTGGGTTCGTTGTTTGTGCGGTCTTTGTTGATTCTAGATCAAAAAACTTGACATTCATAGACATCAAATTTGTGTGGGACTCTACTAGATGAGTCAAATTTCAATTAGGCCTTCTTTAAAACTACTCCTAGCTTACACTATATAAAGGGAAATATATTCCTTAGAGAGGGATCTTGAAAATTTCATAAATTCATTAAATATTTACAAAGCTATCAAAATGTGGGTGGACTATTCTTGATAACCAAATACTTAAAAAAAAGATCCATAGAAACGTATTTACATGGATATCAAATAAAATTCATTTAAGGTGCAAATTATCAGTTAGAAGAATCAAGAGATTGATATAATTGTACCCAAACTATTATTAATTAATAAAATATTCTTGTTTTATCATATTTATTTTGTGGTCGGAGTTTATTTTCCATAAATAAGATGTAGTGCAAAAATTTTTTGTCTCCTTGAACCTAACAAATATTTATAATTTCTTCTGGGGTTTGATTATTTCGATCAGAGTTGATTAATTGGTAAAATTCGTTAGAATTTGAATTTAAAAAAATGAATATTCATTGATCAAATCATTTATTCCGTAATCTGATAGATCTTTTATAGAAATTAATTAATCAGACGAGAATAAAGATAAATCAAGTGACTTTGGGGTTATCTCTTACCTTCTATGTAGTGTTTATCTCCCCAAAGCTTAGAGTTGCACACACAAGAAGATGCCTTATGTTTAAAAATGTATAAAGTATCTTTTTAAAGCTAGAATCAACAAATATCGCACCAATAAAGGACCTAACAACATCCCCAACCACAATTGGGAAAGTAGTTTCACTCTCTCATCAAGACGTAGACACAATATCCGATTTCTCAAAATTCTCAACTGTAAAACATATCTTCCATTGCAGATCTGGCGAGGCATGAAGAATGTTCTCATGCAGGCTAGCCTTAACTGCAGATTGAGTATAACATTCATTATTTACAAAAGTAGACCACAAATAAGTAATAAGTCTTGTAATTAGTCTCAAATATTTGAAATAGAGATATGTTGTAACAACATAATCTAGCATTACATCTCCAAGAAATTTCAAGTGCTAATAGCATCATGGAATCTCATGTAGCACATAAGATCCGTGAGTTAGCGTTTTAATAAGCAGCGAAGGGTCGTGAAACTTGTAGTGTAGCAGTGATTTCTAAGTACCATACATTGACTAGCTTCTTAGAATTCACAATGAAGTGCCTTAAGATACGTGCATCAATAAAATCAATGTCCATCCCGATCCATTTGATAAATGATAAAGCTGCTACGTTGCCCGTCCGAGTTGAGGTAGGCACCTATTAGTGCCTCAACCACATCAACTACTATCTTGTTTCTAATCTCCTATACTTTATCCTACAACACATTTCTACTAAAGGCATCAAGAAATTTTTGTCAAGTTGTAAACTTGAGGATTCTCACTAGGAATTGTCCACACTTTGAGATAGAATGGTTCATTACGGATAAATCCTAGAATTTTACGAGCACATCCAAGCTTGAACAATGCAACATTGGAAATGATTTTATTTTTCTTAATGTTGAGAAGACCCTCACGATAATTTTCATAAGTCTTAATCGATTGTATACTAATAGCATATCTGAGAAAAGATTTGCCAAGATTTTCAAGTGATTCAAAATGAAAATTCTGGAGACATTTCTTTGTTGTCATTACTTCCAAAATCTTAGCGGTTGGGATGAAGACTGGTCAACGGACCGGAACCGGTTTACCGAACCAGAACGAACCGGTACCGGACCGGACCGGAACCTGTTGACCGATATGTTGATCGGTTCCGGGATGAACCGGACTGGAATTAGCGGGATGAATAATCAGTTCCGTCCTATTCCACTATATACAGGGATGGAACCGGAATGGACCGGGATGGAACGGGACGGGATAAACAGGACGATCTTATTTGGGATTACAAAAATATATTTTTTTTAATTTTTCTAAGTATAAATTAATAGTTTTTCAATTTATACTATAATTTTTTACTTAAGTTTATTTTAAAGATATTTTATTAATTTTTTTTTGTTGTTGAGTTTGCAAGTAAAGTCTAATAAGGTTTTCAAAATTTAAATATTTTCAAGTTTATAATTTATAAGTTATTACTTATATTCATTAATATTTATTTTTTAAGTTATATTTATAACTCGTGTCTTGTAAATATTAGATAAATAAAATTTGTAATTTAAAAAAAATTAAATTGAAATAAGGATAAAACAATTACAAAAATTAAAAAATATTAATTTAATTTATTTAAATTCGTAACAAATTACAATTTAAATTTACAACTATTAGTAGAGTACATAGAAATTATATAAAACATAAAATATAAAATATAAAATAAAATATAATTTATAGAAAATATAAATATAAATTATATGAAATATAAAATATAAAATATAAAAAAATTTATATATATTAAGTAAAACGGATCGGAATCGGACCGGATCGGACTAGTTCCGGGATGAATTGGTACCGGTACACTGGTACGAAATCACGGTTAAGTCCCGTTCAGTGTATCGGTTCAGACTATCCGTCCCGTCTCGTAGGCAAACGAAACAGGACGAACCGAAACGGTACTGGTACATCCCGTTCCGTTGACCAGTCTTAGATGGGATACAAAGTTTTACTTTGTGGTGATTCAAAAGCATTCTTTTAAAGTTTATTCGGCATGGATGCTTGCCCTATAAGGTCTAAAGGTTCTAGAACGGTAGATAGTTATCATTGAACTCAAGAATCTTATGAATTCTAGGTATACACATAAGGTAGTGAATCCCCAAACTCCGCCGAACAGATTCACTGCTATATGTATATACCTTTGAATTCATAAGATTCTCAAGGTCAAGAATATTTTGCCAATAACTATCTGCCATGCTTGAACCTTTAGACTTTATTGGGGAAGCATTTATGCTGAATAAACTTGAAAAGAATGCTTTCGAATCATTCCAAACTAAAACTTTGTATACCAACTGGTAAGATTTTGGAAGGAATGACAACAAACAAATGCCTCCAGAAGTTTCATTCAGAATCACTTGGGAAACTTGTAGACTCTTTTCTCATATGTGATGTTCGTATACAACTATTTAAGAATTATGAAAGTCAGCACGAGGGCTTACTCAGAATTATGAAAATAAAATCATTTCCAATGTTACACTTTGCAACTTTGGATGCACTCGTAAAATATAAAATTTATGCATAATGAACCATTTGATCTTCTAACTTGAATCATTCCTGATGATAATTCTCAAGTTCTTCGACTTAGAGTTCCCTTTGCCTTCAATAAAAATGTATAGTAGGCTAAGGCAAACGATTAGAAATAGTAAGAAGTAGCTACCTCAGCTCGTGTGGGGAAGTAGCGACTTTACCATTTATTAATTGGATTGGGTTGCACATTGATTTTGTTGATTCTGAGAAGCTAGTTAATGTATGATAATTTGAAACCTTGCTACTTACATGTTCCATGATCCTTAGGAGATAATTTGAAATCTTACTCACGGATCACATTCCACAATGATATCAACGCTAGGAATTCTAGGAGATGTAGTGCTAGATATGTTGGTGCAACACATATCTATTTCAAATATTCAAACTGACTCCATGACTAATTAATTATTTGAGGTAAGCTTCTGTAAACAATGAATAATATGCTCAATCTGCACTTAAGGCGGGCATGCACAAGCACCTTTTTCATGTTTCTCAAAATCTGCAAAGACAGATATGTTGTACTATTGAGGATTTTTAAGAAATTGGATTATGTGTCCACGTTCGGATGGGAATCTGAAACGTGCTTGGAGATGTTGTTGGGTCCTCTGTTGGGGCGATCCCTTAAGACCTCTCCTGGAACCGTTGATTACACCTCAAACAATAAACTCCAACCAATAAGAGAGTTAAGTGAACTATGTGGCCAGAAAGGTTATTTAAAAAAGAAATCAGTTTCTTCATGAGATAGAGACTCGACATTTGTAGACATCAAAATTATAAGGGACTCTACCAGATGAGTCCAACTTCATTTAGAATTCTTGAAGACTAATCCTTATTCTTGAAGACTAATCCTAACTCACACTATATAAAGGGTACTATATCCCTTAGAGAGGGATTTCAAAAATTTCATAAATTCATGGAACATTTACAAAGAGATCAAGATGTGGGAAGACTCTTTGTGACCACAAATACTTCATGAAATTCCACAAATCCTCTTTACATAAGGTCAAATAATATTCATTTTTGGTGCAAATCATCCTACAGAAGAATCAAGAAATGGACAGATTGTACTCAAACTGTTAATTAGTAAAATATTCTTCTTTTTTCATATTTATTTCTTAGTTGGAGTTTATTTTCAATACATAAAATTTATTTCAAAGAAATTGTCTCCTAGAACCCTAACTAAAATTTATAATATATTTGGGGTTTTATTAGTTTGATCCACATTGAAGAATTGGTCGGAATCCATGAAATGTTGTAGAAAGAACTGAATGTTCATTGATCAAATCCTTCAATGAATAGTCAAATAGATCGTTTGACGAAATTAATTAACCAGAAGAGAGTAAAGATAGATCAAGTGTCTTTAGAGTTATCTCATACCTTCTAAGTAGTATTTATCGCCGAATAGATAGATATACACACACAAGATTTACTGAAGTTTAACTTTGAAGTGTTTCTTGTGAGTAGTCATGAGATGTTACAAAATGTGGAGTTGGTGGAGTCCGACAGAGTGAATTACACTACTTTTCACATGTGGGGCCTATCTAGGAAGTGGTAGCAGTATGTAACGACCCGCTAGGTCGTTTTGCGAACTAGGACTACTTTGACTCCTTTTGAAAATTTAAAGAGGTATTTTTAAACTATTAGATAACTATGAGTACCCAATTGATGAAACTTTTATTAAATAAATAATTAAAAAATAGGTTAGTGGAGTTTCACGGTTAATAATTTCTTATTTAGAAGAAAAGGAAAACGAAAAGTGGGGAGGCGAAACCTTACCACAGGCGACCAGCGAGAGGGAGAAAAATCATAGCCATTGTTCAGGTAAAGATATGAGATATTCGTTCTTTTCAATTCTATATATAGTAATATATTGTCGGAGTGCTTGGGATTATGTTATTATTTTATGCTATATTGATAATGGGTGATAAGAAATAATGGGTAAGTTGGTGATGATTACTAAATTATATTACATTGTTAGAAATTGGGTTAGTATTCAAAAATATATATATATATATATATATATATATATATATATATATATATATATATATATATATATATATATATATATAAATCGATCGAAGTCGAATAGTTGAATGGCTGCAGGTTAATGTTTTCTGTGATTTTGTCAAAAGAATTTATTATATATATTGTTAGTTTATGAATGGTAGGAATAAGATTGAGCCAATCATTGTCAATGATTGCCAATGATTGGAATTTGACAAATATTCTAGAAAATTGGCACTTGTTTACAAATGAGTTTCTGCAAAAAAAAAATAATAATAATGTATACAATGATAATAGATTTTTTAATTGGAAATTAATGGTGGAAGTTTTTTTTTATGTTTTTGTGTTTGGATTATATAGTGGGGGTGATAAAAATGGATGCCAATCATTGGGCAACCATATGCCAATGATTGGCATGGGAGATGTTTGAAATGGGCAGTGCCAACGAAGAAAGAAAAAAAACATGAAAAGGGGGGGAGGGGCGTTCCACTTCTGCCAATGGGTGGGAAGTTGGTTCGTGTTTTATTCGTATATTTAAATGCTAGTTTTTAATATATATTGGGATTGGTAATTAATTATTTGGTGTTATTTTATATGATTTAATATTGAATTTTAGTCCATTTGAAGAGGTTAGAGTTAAGTTCTTGGCTTGAAATTTAGCAAGTATGAAAAATTTAGCATGCCAATATATATCAAGATTTGGAGTTTGTTGAAAAAAAATGAGTGAGTGTTAGCGTCTATGATAGACATATAATAATTTGAATGTCTACAAAAATTGCTTACTTACGAATATTGCAAAATTGGTAGATTGGGAACGTTCCGAAACCTTGCGAAAACGAAAGAAAAAATCTTAAAAGATTCGTGGCACAAGCTCGGCATCTAAGGTATGTTAAGACTTGTTAGACTTGTTGAAGGACGTTTTCCGAATTAAAGATTAAAAATAAAAATAGACAAAGGGGTAAGGGGAAAATATGGTGGTCTCGTATCAATGGTGTGACGGGCATTGGTACGAGTACCGGTGTTATAAAACGGAAAATTTCTATTATAGAATGTGGGTTGAAATTTGAGAATGCCAAAGCATATGGGCATTAGCTGATATATTATTGACTTGAATTCCTTGTGTGATTGTGTTTTATTTTTTTCACCCGTATAGTTGAGATAATTGAGGTGGTTATGTATTATATTCATATTGATTGATTGAGATGCATAATCATTCCCTCTATTGAAACAATATTGTGCACATGCATAGAGATGAGACTGAGTATAAGTTGGGCACATGGAGATCGTCCGTGCAGGGGATGGTGAGATGTTGAGATTGTAATTTGGGCACGTGGAGACCGTCCGTGCAAAAATTATTTGATATTATGATAGTGTGTTGAGATCGTCCGCACAGACACGTGGAGATCGTCCGTATCGGTATGTGGACCTCGCGAGTCCCCCATGAGTCAAGAACTCTCGATGTATTTCCGAGGAGTATCATGTATATACGGTTGAGTGAGTACTGGGCATTCTGAGACATATCATTACATGGCATCATATTGCATTGCATTTCATCCCATCATTCATTCCTGATGACTATATGTTTCGTTTGGTGTTTGGAAAATATTAAATGTTGATTTCCTTTATTGATGAAGCTTAAGTAGTAAGTGTAATATATATATATATACTTGTACAATAGAAGAATTTATTTTCTTATATAACTCCCGTCACTACTTCTTCGTTGTCGGTCAATGAGACATACTGGGTACACGTGGTTTCGTACTCATACTACGCTTGTTGCACTCTTTGTGGTGCAGATTCGATTCCAAGTAGAAGCACATCTGGTGGAGCAATTTGAGTCCGAGCTTGGAGTTGTGATGAGCTGCTTGGCTGTTCCGTGGCCCACACCTCCCTCTATCTTTTATTTATTCTGTAATTAGTATTCAAAAAGGATATCCCTTATGTTAGATTTGTCATTTAGTTTCAGACTTGCTTCGAATTTTAGATGCTCTTGTACTTAAGACACCAATTCTTGGGGTGATATATTTTATCTTCCGCATTTCGTACTTATAAGGAACTCAATATTGGAGATTCTTGCTAAGCGTTGGTCTTTTTTACTCATTTGCTAGTTAAGTTGGGTTAATATGTTGGGTTGGCTTACCTATTGGTTGGGAACATAGGTGCCATCACGACTTGCAAAATTTGGGTCGTGACAAATTTTGTTATCAGAGCGCTAGGTTCATCGGTCTCAAAAGTACAAGATCAATGTCTATTAGAGTCTTGTGGATCGGTATGAAGACGTCCATACCTATATTCGAGAGGCTATTGGACATTTAGGAAATATTTTGTTCTTTTATTCCTTATCGTGCACACTTGACCTTGTAGAAATTATAATCTTGATTTCTCATTCTCTCTCAGATGGCGAGGAATCATACATCGGCAAGTGGTGGTCAGGATCCTATTCCTGCGCCTGCTTCTGGGAACACTGTCCGAGGTAGAGGTAGGAGACGAGCTCGAGGTCGGGGTAGGGGCCGTGTTGCAGCACCTGTGGATGTTCAAGTACTAGTAGCTACTCAGGGTCGTGATAGGACCGTACCTCCTTATGCAGAGGTTATTCATGGGATGTGCAAGATCGTGTCGAGGGGGATGGGCCAGCTCAAGCTCCAACCAGTACTATTGTCCCCCCAGTGCTTCAAGATACCTTGGCTCGTATGTTAGGAGTCCTAGAGGGGATGGTCCAGGCAGGAGCTTTGCCTGTCACTTTTTATGGCTCACAGACCCGTGTTGGAGGTCAAACTCCAGATCCGATAGTTGCTCCAGAGTCTCAAACTCCCAGGTTTCAGCCAGCTGCCGTTGTAGCTCCTCGTTTAGATAGTATGGAGTTTCCAGATATGACATCACATTTGGTGAACAGGCTTTCTATGACTATTGATGAGCAAAAGATGTTTGGGAGGTTCAGAATAATGAATCCTCCTACTTATACTGGTGACTTAGCTGAGGATGCATATGAATTCATAGTTAGTTGTCATGAGAGGTTGCATAATCTTTGATTAGTGGAGTCTCATGGAGTTGACTACACAGCGTTTCAGATGACTGGCTCTACTAAGCAGTGGTGGAGGGATTATATTAGTAGTAGGCCAGCTGGATCCCATCCACTATCCTGGACTGAGTTTACGTAGGTATTTCTATCCAAATTTGTTCCACGCAGTGAGAGGGAGCGCAAGAGGGTCGAGTTTGAGGGTTTGCAGCAAAATGGTATGTCAGTTGCAGAGTATGAGGGTAAATTTCATGCCTTGGCTAGGCATGCTTCGATGATACTTCCCACAGAGGCTGAGAGAGTGAGAAGGTTTGTTAAGGGGCTTATTATTCCGATCCGTCTAGGAGTTTCTCAGGTTGCTGCTTCTGGTGTTCCATTCCAGAAAGTGGTAGATGCTGCTAAGGAGTTGGAGATGATTCGACGTGAGGGATTTGAGCAGCGAGAGGGAAAGAGGACTCGTTATTCAGGTGATTATGGTGGTGCTCCGCCTAGGAGTCGGGGTTACTTGGGCAGAGGTTATCACCCTCAGTCCAGCAGACCCATTCATGCTGCTATACCAGCGTCTGAGGCTGGTTACGCTGGGCATAACTCTTCGAGCTCAGTACATACTTTGCAGGGTTTATCTTCTAGACCTGTAGTTCGTGGAGGGCATTCTGGTCATTTCGATTCCTCTCATCAGCCGGCGTCTCGTAGGGGTTGCTTTGAGTGTGGTGATATGGGACACTTTGTGAGAGATTGCCCTAGGACCAGACGTGGTGGCTTACATCAGGGTTCTCAGGTTTCGACTTCCAGGGCTGCAAAACCTCCAGCTATGGGTGGTGCACAGAATGGTAGAGGTGGTTCTCATTCAGGTAGAGGTGGTTCTCCTTCTGATCGAGGTGGTGGTCGTGGAGGTTCACAATCTGATGGAGGTCGTTCTCACTGTTATGCTTTTCCAGGTAGGCCAGAGGCTGAAGCCTCAGATGCTGTTATCACAGGTATTATTCCGGTTTGTCATCGACCAGCTACTGTATTATTTGATCCAGGCTATACTTATTCTTATGTGTCCACATATTTTGCTCCTAGTCTGGATATATTGTGTGAGTCTCTTGATTTGCCGATACGTGTTTCTACTCCTGTCGGGGATTCTGTAGTTGTAGATCAAGTGTATCGTTTATGTACTGTTACTTTGATGGGGTATGACACTCATGCAGATTTAAAGGTCTTAGAAATGATAGATTTTGATGTGATTCTTGGTATGGATTTGTTATCTTCGTACCACGCAATTTTAAATTGTTATGCCAAGACCATCACTTTAGCTATGCCTGGAATTCCTATAGTAGAATGGAGAGGTACTCTTAGTCATACTTCTAAGGGTGTGATATCATTCCTTAAGGCTCGTCAGTTTGTACAGAGAGGATGTTTGGCGTACTTGGCCCACATTCGAGATACCAGTATTGAGACTCCTATGCTTGAGTCTATTCCAGTAGTGAGTGAATTTTAAGAAGTATTTCCGATCGATTTGCCAGGTCTTCCACCAGATCGAGATATTGATTTTTGTATTGATGTGGAGCCAGGCACTCGGCCTATTTCCATTCTTCCTTATCGTATGGCGCCAGCTGAATTGAAAGAGTTGAAGGAGTAGCTATAGGATTTGTTGAGCAAAGGTTTTATTCGACCAAGTGTATCTCCTTGGTGTGCTCCAATGTTATTTGTGAAGAAGAAAGATGGATCTATGCGTATGTGTATTGACTATCGGCAGTTGAACAAGGTAACCATCAGAAATAAGTATTCGATACCTCGTATTGATGATTTATTTGATCAGTTGCAGGGTGCTTCAGTTTTCTCCAAAATTGACTTGAGATCTGGCTATCATCAGCTGAAGGTTAGGGCGGAGGATATCCCTAAGATGGCTTTTCGAACACGTTATGGTCATTACGAGTTTTTGGTGATGTCTTTCGGACTGACTAATGCCCCAGCAGCTTTTATGGACTTGATGAATGGAGTGTTCAGACCGTATTTAGATTCCTTTGTTATTGTCTTCAAAGATGATATATTGATATACTCACGCACTAAGGAGGAGCATGAGCATCATTTGAGGATTGTTCTTGCGATTCTAAAGGAGAAAAAGCTTTATGCAAAGTTTTCAAAGTGTGAGTTTTGTCTTAGTTCGGTAACATTCTTGGGACATGTAGTGTCCAAGGAGGGTATCATGGTGGATCCTAAGAAGATTGAGACGGTTAGAGATTGGGTAAGACCTACTTCAGTTACTGAGATTCAGAGTTTCTTGGGCCTTGCAGGTTATTATCAACGGTTTGTTGAGGGTTTCTCATCCATTGCATCTCCATTAACTAGATTGACACAGAAGGAGGTGACTTTTCAGTGGTCTGACAAATGTGAGGTTAGTTTCCAAAAGCTCAAGACTTTATTGACTACTTCTCCGATTTTGACCCTACCCGTGGAGGGAGAGGATTTTGTCGTATATTGTGATGCTTCTCGGGTTGGTCTTGGTTGTGTGTTGATGCAGAAGGGAAGGGTGATAGCTTATGCTTCGAGGTAGTTAAAGGTTCATGAGAAGAACTACCCTATTCATGATTTAGAATTGGCGGTTGTGGTGTTTGCATTAAAGATTTGGAGGCATTATCTTTATGGTGTGCATTGTGAGGTGTTCACGGATCATCGTAGTCTCCAGTATATATTCAATCAGAGGGATCTTAATTTGAGGCAGAGGAGATGGTTGGAGTTGCTCAAAGACTACGATGTGACTATTCTTTATCACCCAGGCAAAGCAAATGTTGTAGCAGATGCCTTGAGTCGGAAGGCGGTAAGTATGGGTAGCCTAGCCATGTTATCGGTTTACGAGCGTCCCCTAGCTAGGGATGTCCAATCCCTAGCCAATAGCTTTGTGAGACTTGATATTTCAGAATCTGGTAAGGTATTGGCTTATATGGAGGCTAGGTCATCCTTGTTGGAGCGAATTCGAGCTCAACAGTTTGATGATGGTGATTTATGTAAGATTAGGGACAAGGTTTTAAAAGGAGAAGCCAGGGCTGCAATTCTTGATAGTGAGGGAGTTTTGAGGATTAAGGGTCGTATATGTGTTCCTCGTACAGGTGATTTGACTAGATTGATCATGAAGGAGGCTCATAGTTCGAGGTACTCTATTCATCCGGGGGCTACTAAGATGTATCGCGACTTGAAGCAACACTATTGGTGGTTTCGAATGAAGAGGGACATGGTAGATTTTGTATTTCGATGTTTGAATTGTCAGCAAGTGAAGTATGAACACCAAAAGCCTGGAGGTGTGACTAAGAGGATGCCTATACCTGAGTGGAAGTGGGAGCGCATTGCTATGTACTTTGTGGTAGGGTTTCCCCTTACCTTGGGTAAGTTTGATGCTATCTGGGTCATCGTGGATCAACTGACTAAGTCTGCACACTTTGTACCAGTTCAGAATACCTATAACTCAGAGAAGTTAGCCAAGATCTATATTCAAGAGATAGTTCGTTTGCATGGGGTTCCTATATCTATTATTTCTGATCGTGGCACCCAATTTACCTCTAATTTCTGGTGGTCTATGCAAAAAGAGTTGGGCACTCGGGTGGTTCTTAGTACAGCCTTTCACCCTCAGACTGATGGTCAATCTGAACATACTATTCAGGTTCTCGAGGATATGTTGCGGGCGTGTGTGATTGACTTTGGTGGTCTGTGGGACCAGTTCTTGCCTCTAGCGGAGTTTGCTTACAATAATAATTTTCACTCGAGCATTGAGATGGAACCATTTGAGGCTCTGTATGGCAGGAGATGTCGATATCCAATTAGCTGGTTTGATGCATTTGAGGTTAGACCATGGGGTACAGATTTGTTGAGAGAGTCCTTGGACAAGGTCAAGTTGATCCAAGATAGACTTCTCATGGCTCAGAGTAGGCAAAAGAGTTATGCAGATCGAAAGATTCGTGATTTAGAGTTTATGGTTGGAGAGAGGGTTCTACTTAAGGTTTCACCCATGAAGGGTGTGATGAGATTTGGAAATAAGGGCAAGTTGAGTCCAAGGTACATTGGTCTTTTCGAGGTTGTGGAGCGTATTAGTGAGGTGGCATATCAGTTGGCTTTGCCACCTGGGTTGTTAGGTGTCCATCCTGTATTTCATATTTCAATGCTTAACAAGTATCATCAGGGTGGTGATCACGTGATTCAATGGGATTCAGTGTTACTTGATCAGAATTTGACTTTTGAGGAAGAGCCGATCAACATTTTGGATAGGCAAATTCGGAAGCTAAGGTCCAAAGAGATTGCTTCAGTAAAGGTTCAGTGGAAGCATCGTCCAGTGGAGGAGGCTACATGGGAGACAGAGGAAGACATGAGGAGTAAATATCCTCATCTTTTTGAGCGTCCAGGTTAGCTCTTTTCTTTTTCCGTTCGAGGACGAACATTTGTTTAAGTGGTAGGTGATGTAACGACCCGCTAGGTCGTTTTGCGAACTAGGACTAGTTTGACTCATTTTGAAAATTTAAAGGGGTATTTTTAAACTATTAGATAACTATGAGTACCCAATTGATGAAACATTTATTAAATAAATAATTAGAAAATAGGTTAGTGGAATTTCACGGTTAATAATTTCTTATTTAGAAGAAAAGGAAAACGATAAGTGGGGAGGCGAAACCTTACCACAGGCGACCAGCGAGAGGGAGAAAAATCATAGCCATTGTTCAGGTAAAGATATGAGATATTCGTTCCTTTCAATTCTATATATAGTAATATATTGTCGGAGTGCTTGGGATTATGTTATTATTTTATGCTATATTGATAATGGGTGATAAGAAATAATGGGTAAGTTGGTGATGATTACTAAATTATATTACATTGTTAGCAATTGGGTTAGTATTCAAAAATATATACATATATATATATAAATCGATCGAAGTCGAATAGTTGAATGGCTGCAGGTTAATGTTTTCTATGATTTTGTCAAAAGAATTTATTATATATATTGTTAGTTTCAGAATGGTAGGAATAAGATTGAGCCAATCATTGTCAATGATTGTCAATGATTGTGAATGATTGGAATTTGATAAATATTCTAGAAAATTGGCACTTGTTTACAAATGGGTTTCTGCAAAAAAAATAAAAAATAATAATGTATACAATGATAATAGATTTTTTAATTGGAAATTAATGGTGGAAGTTTTTTTTTTATGTTTTTATGTTTGGATTATATAGTGGGGGAGATAAAAATGGATGCCAATCATTGGGCAACCATATGCCAATGATTGGCATGGGAGATGTTTGAAATGGGCAGTGCCAACGAAAAAAAAAAAACGTGAAAAGGGGGGAGGGGCGTTCCACTTCTGCCAATGGGTGGGAAGTTGGTTCGTGTTTTATTCGTATATTAAAATGCTAGTTTTTAATATATATTGGGATTGGTAATTAATTATTTGGTGTTATTTTATATGATCTAACATTGAATTTTAGTCCATTTGAAGAGGTTAGAGTTAAGTTCTTGGCTTGAAATTTAGCAAGTATGAAAAATTTTGCATGCCAATATATATCAAGATTTGGAGTTTGTTGAAAAAAAATGAGTGAGTGTTAGCGTCTATGATAGACATATAATAATTTGAATGTCTACAAAAATTTCTTACTTACGAATATTGCAAAATTGGTAGATTGGGAACGTTCCGAAACCTTGCGAAAAGGAAAGGAAAAATCTTAAAATATTCGTGGCACAAGCTCGGCATCTAAGCTATGTTAAGACTTGTTACACTTGTTGAATGACATTTTCCTAATTAAAGATTAAAAATAAAAATAGACAAAGGGGTAAGGGGAAAATATGGTGGTCTCGTATCAATGGTGTGATGGGCATTGGTATGAGTACCGGTGTTATAAAACGGAAAATTTCTATTATAGAATGTGGGTTGAAATTTGAGAATGCCAAAGCATATGGGCATTAGCTGATATATTATTGACTTGAATTCCTTGTGTGATTGTGTTTTATTTATTTCACCCGTATAGTTGAGATAATTGAGGTGGTTCTGTATTATATTCATATTGATTGATTGAGATGCATCATCATTCCCTCTATTGAAATAATATTGTGCACATGCATAGAGATGAGACTGAGTATAAGTTGGGCACGTGGAGATCGTCCGTGCTGGGGATGGTGAGATGTTAAGATTGTAATTTGGGCACGTGGAGACCGTCCGTGCAAAAATTGTTTGATATTATGATAGTGCGTTGAGATCGTCTGCACAGACACGTGGAGATCGTCCGTGTGGGTATATGGACCTCGCGAGTCCCCCATGGGTCATGGATTCTCGATATATTTCCGAGGAGTATCATGTATTTACGGTTGAGTGAGTACTGGGTATTCTGAGACATATCATTACATGGCATCATATTGCATTGCATTTCATCCCATCATTCATTCTTGATGACTATATGTTTCGTTTGGTGTTTGGAAAATATTAAATGTTGATTTCCTTTATTGATGAAACTTAAATAGTAAGTGTAATAATATATATATATATATATATATATATATATATACTTGTACAATCTAAGAATTTATTTTCTTATATAACTCCCGTCACTACTTCTTCGTTGTCGGTCAATGAGACATACTGGGTACACGTGGTTTCGTACTCATACTATGCTTGTTGCACTCTTTGTGGTGCAGATTGGATTCCGAGTAGAAGCACATCTCGTGGAGTAATTTGAGTCTGAGCTTGGAGTTGTGGTGAGCTGCTTGGCTGTTCCTTGGCCCACACCTCCCTCTATCTTTTATTTATTCTCTTATTAGTATTCAAACAGGATATCCCTTATGTTAGATTTGTCATTTAGTTTCTGACTTGCTTCGAATTTTAGAAGCTCTTGTACTTAAGACACCAATTCTTGGGGTGATATATTTTATCTTCCGCATTTCGTACTTATAAGGAACTCAATGTTGGAGATTCTTGCTAAGCATTGGTCTTTTTTACTCATTTGTTTGTTTAGTTGGGTTAATATGTTTTGTTGGCTTACCTATTGGTTGGGAACATAGGTGCCATCACGACTTGCAAAATTTGGGTCGTGACACAGTCGATACTAGAACGACATGTTCATTCCCTGTAACATCAGTTTAAGAACATGACTTAAGATGGTATTTCAGATCGATTTTTTGAAAGATTTCACGCCTTGTCTCAACATGCTTTGGTGATTTTACCAGATAAGACTAAGAATTTTTCAATTCATGAGATGTTTGACTTATTATATCTGTTGAAGCATCTTATCAAACAACCTTGTCTGGAGCTTCTTTTCAAAGAGCACTCAAGGTGGTCATGGAGCTTATGCGCCGCACGGAATTTAGGGATTTGGCAGACAAGAAGTCTTGCACTTGTTGTTATTTTAGTAGTACCTCATCTGGAGGGGGATCTTTAAGGAGGGGTATTCATCCTCGGTTCAGTAGACATGTTCATGCAGTTATGTAAAAGTCTGAGGGAGGTTATATTGGATAGAGTTTCTACAACTTGGGTCAAGGCTTATCTGGGTTGCTATTAAAAGTTTTATAGGTCACGATGACCATTCAATGTATTTGGATTTTTGTTAGTACATGGTGGTTCCTAGTCCTACTATGAGTGTGGTGAGTTAGGAAAAGTTAATAGATATTCCTCCAGACTTGGAGAAGGAGGCCAACATCAATAATGTTTCAATAATCTTTTGTAAAGTTGTTGATTCATTTCTATTTTAATAAAATAAAGTTTGGAAAGTTCTTTCTTTAAAACTGAGTAAAATATTCAAATTCAACATTGAAAAAATGAATAATTTCATAGCAAAACACTAATATTATAAAAAGAAATGTTATTTAAATAAAGTGAATATAATTTATATACCATGACATTTATGAGAAAATAGCAATGAACAAGAAAACACATATTTGTTTTTACCTCATGCGCCTTAAATGGTCTTGATTCATTCATTTCGTATTTTATCAAATTAATTTTTTTATGAATCTAACAACTACTCATTAATGCAAGGTAAGAAAAAAATTGGATCATAATTTACCAAGTGATTTAGATCCTCTAACCTAACACCCAAAACTTTTTTTTAAAAATGGAGATAGTTGAAGAAGATATTGTGTTGGCATGTTTAGCGCGACGTCATGGATTAGAAAATCAGAAATGATAGCTGCAAAATTCTCACATTGCATTACCAATTGACATTGATGTATTCTCAAATTTTCGTAAGTAGAATGTTAGCTTTATGTATGAAAATTTAAAAGGGCGTTGTTAGTGTCTAGATCAGACAAATTTTACTGATGAAGAAGATGATGAGAATGCATTCATAAAGTTGTGACATATAAACTTACAAAGACTTATAGAGATTATTGGACAAACTAAGGGATACTCCATCTTTTTCATAAATCTCTCTTTATTTATTTTTAAATATTTTTTACTTATGATGTTTGAAGAATTATGAGTTTTCACAAATATTTTGTTTGATCCACATTTATAATGGTTTCACAAAATCAAAATTATCTACGAGATACAAAATATATTAAAATATGTATTTCTTGAGTTAATACTATAGTTTAGTTAATTCTAACTATGTTAATTAAGTCTAATGCAAAGATATAACAACAATACGTTTCAAAAGAGAATACATATCTGTTCCAATAAAGAAACAAGAGTTTTCTGTAAAAGTGAAGTAATGGTTTTTAGTGCCATTAATCTTGACAATCCGTTTCTTAAAATGAAAAAGAAAAATTAACTCTTCTATTTAAAACTCCTCTTGAAATATCTATATAAGAATGACATTTTGTAAGCATAAAAAAATACAACAGCAACCATAAAGAAAGAGAAAAAAGAATTCCCCTCCTTTCATCATATTCTTTGGATATTTTTGGGTATTTGGTTTTTGGCAACCTCCAAACTCTTATCCCCGAGTGCACGTGTTTGAGAGCAACTGTGGAACCTTTAAGAGAGACCGGCAATAACAATTTATCGGATTCAAGCCGAAATCACTTTCGAAGCAACAATATTTGTGATAAGTTCTTTACTACTTTATAATTCCTATCTAATATCGATATTTTAGTATTTTTTCTAACAATTTGAAATTGATTTTTCTTACATATAATATTGTTAAATGGCTATTTCTTCAAAACAAAACTTTTAACACAAATACTTATCCTAGCAATGTTATAACTGTTGAGGATGTTGTTAAAAAGAAGTTTGAAAAGGATAACAAAATTGTTAGAGGAAATTTGCTAAATCATATGGCTAATCCTTTGTTTGATATATTTTTAAACTATAAATATGCCTACGAAATATGGGATAGTTTGGAAAAAAAATATGATGTTGATGATGCAGGAAAGAAAAAATATGTTGTCTGTCAGTGCATTAAATTCTAAATGGTTGATAATAAGCCAATAATGGAACAAGTTCACAAATATGAGAACTTGACTAGTGATGTTCTCAACGAGGACATGAAGATATGTGAGATATTTCAGGCTAATGTTCTTCTTGAAAAATATCCACCATCTTGGAGTGATTATAGAAATCAATTAAAACATAAGAAAAAGAATTTAATCCTTCGAGAACTTATCAGTCACATGAGGACTGAAGAGGCGAACCATCTCAAACATAAGATGGAAGAAATTTCTCTTAATTCTTCTAATGCTAATCTGGTTGAATCTTCTTAGTACTGTTGTGAAAGACAAGTTTAGAGGCAAACAGAAGAAAGTCTAGAAAAAGGAACTTATGAAGAAGAAAAATCAATTCAATAAGCTGGAGAGTCAAATTCAAAAATTTAGGGGCTCTTGTTTTGTTTGTGGAAAATAGAGCTGCCAGATTCGATCAAAGAAAAGGGCAAGACTCAAAGAAGGAAGGACAAAGTGATGTACAAGCCAATCTTGCTGAAGGTAATGAAGTGATTGTTGTTGTAGTCGTTGAGGCAAATCTTCTGACAAATACAATTGTTTAGGTGCTAGACACAGGCGCCTCAAGGCGTTTCTGTGCCAATAAAGAGTTATTACATAATTTTTAGGAGTCTACTGATAGAGAGTGTGTATGTATGGGTAACTCCACTACTGCTGTAGTAATGGGTAAATGAAAAGTTTTACTTAAATTAACTCCTGGAAAGACATTATCCTTGAACAATGTTTTTTATGTTCCCTCCCTCCGTAGAAACTTAGATTCCGGACATAAACTTGTGTTTGAAGCTGATAAAATAATTATTTCTTGCGGAGGAGACTTTGTTGGGAAGGTATATCATAATGGAGGATAATTTGTATTAAACATTGTTCAAGAGATTTTCAATAATTATATTGTTGAGTCTTTAAATTTGTGGCATGGTAGACTAGGTCATGTTAATATTGCTTCTATTAAAATTCTCAGAAAAATGGAATTAATTCCTATGATAAAAACAGATGATTTTTCTAAATGTCATGTGTGCGTAGAAGCAAAATATGCAAAGAAACCTTTCAAATCTATTATTAGTAGAAACAATGAATTACTTGAACTAATACATTCAGATTTAGCAGATTTCAAGAACAGTGTTAGCAAAGGTGGAAAAAGGTATTACATTTCTTTTGTTGATGACTTTTCTATATACAATAAGATATATCTTCTGAAGTCTAAAGATGAAGCTGAAAGTATGTTTTGAAATTTAAATCAGAAGTGGAATATCAATTAGACAGGGAAATCAAGAAGTTTAGATCTGATAAGGGTGGTGAATATAGTACTAAAACTCTAGAAGATTTTCGTGAGAAAAATGGTATTATACGTGAAGTTATTGGTCCATATACTCCCCAACAAAATGGTTTAGCCGCACGGAAAAATAGAACCCTTAAAGAAATGACGAACTCTATGCTTTTGAGATCTAGTCTATCTAACAATATGTGGGGAGAAGTAGTCTTGTATGCATGTTATATTCTTAATAGACTCCCGCATAAGAAGTTAGACAAGACCTCATATGAGTTGTAGAAAGGGTTTGCTCCTAACTTGAAATTTCTGAAAGTGTGTTGGTGTTTGATTAAGGTTGGTCTACCTGATTTTAAACAAGTAAATGTTGGTTCTAAGACTTCTGATAATATCTTTATTGTTTATGATCAAAATAGTGCCGCATATAGATTTATGTCTCTAAATGATCCTTCTATCCGTGAATCTAGAGATGCGGAATTATTTGAGTATATTTTTCCTTTTTAAAAACAATGTGCCAAGTGTTGCGCAAAATAATGCTTCTATGTCTCTGTCTATTAATTCGCATGTTGTACCTTTTTCTAGAGTTATTTCTAATGAGCATGAAAATGAACCTAGAAGGAGTAAGAGTCATTGAATTGAGACAAGTATTGTTCCTGGTTTTATCACTACTATCTTAACTGAAAATTTTGATATTAATATTTTAAATGATGAATTAGTGTCTAATTATTTATAAGAAGGAGACTCGAAGACTTATGATGAAGCAATGATATCAATAGATGTTATATTTTGGAAAGAGACTATTAAAAGAGAAATAAACTCCATAGTTTCTAATCATACTTTGGGCTTGTATGGTTTACCTGAAGGTTGTAAGGCCATAAGTGGCAAGTGGATATTTAAGAAAAAATTGAGACATGATTATACAATTGAGAAATATAAAGCTCGACTTGTGATTAGGGGTTTTAACCAAAAGAAAGGTGTTGATTACTTTGATAGTTATTCTCCTGTGACTAAAACAACGACATTAGAACTCCTATTGCTTTGGCCACTATTCATGACATTGTGGTATATCAAATGGATGTCAAAACGTCATTTCTAAATGGTGATTTAAAGGAAGAGATCTATATGACTCAACGTGAGGGTTTTGTGGTTCCAGCACAAGAGGATAAAGTACGCAAACTGAGAAAGTCCTTGTATGGACTATAACAAGCACTTAAGAAATGGTATGAAAATTTTTATATCACATTAGTGGACAATGACTTTGTTGTAAATTCATCTGATACATGTGTTTGTTCTAAGATGATAGGTTCAGATTGTGTCATTATACGTTTATATATAGATGAGATGTTAATCTTTGGTCCTAATGTGAATGTTATTAATCAGAATAAGAATTTTTTGTCATCTAAATTTGAAATGAAAGACCTTGGTGAAGCAATGTGATTTGGGAGTTAAAATCAAAAGAACTCTTAATGGTTTCTCTTTGTGTCAATCTCATTACAATGAAAAGATGTCGAAAAAGTTTGATTATTTTGATGTATTTCCAGTGAGAACTCCTTATAATCCTAGCATACACTTGAAGAATAATAAAGAATCTTGTGTTTCTCAAACTAAATATGCTAAAATAATTGGGAGTTTTATGTTTCTCATAAACTATACGCGTCCTGATATAGCTTATGTTGTTATTAGATCGAGTAGATATACTCATAATCCTAGTAGTGAACACTGGAATGCTCTTCATCTGTTGCTAAGGTTTTTGAGAGGTACTATGAATTGATGCTTGCATTTTAACAAATTTTCTTCTGGTTTAAAAGTTAGCATAATGATAAAGTTAGCTCCACCAGTGGCTATGTGTTTACTTTGGGTGCAGGCGCTATTTCGTGGAAGTCTTCTAAACAGACTTGTATAACACATTCTACCATTGAATCAGAATTCATTGCTCTCGAGTTGGCAGGGCAAGAAGTTGAATTGATGAGAAATCTTTTGGCAGATATGCCTTTGTGGGGAAGACAAACTTCAATAGTTTCTCTTACTGTGACTCACAAGCAGTAATTAAAATTGCTAAAAATAGTGTGTACATTGAAAAAGAAAGACATATTCGCATCAGACATAGTGAATTTAAACAGTTGTTGAAACTGGGTGTTATTTCCTTGGAATATGCAAGGTCCGAAAGAAATTTGGCGCATCCTATGACCAAGGTCTTGAAACTAATATAATCCTTGAAACGTCGAGGGGGATGGGTCTAAATCCCATTGATTGAGGTAATGTGGTGGACCAGTTAGGCCTCAATATATACCACATTTCTATCCCTATGGCATGAGGCAGTGTTTTATAGGGTTGAGCTTATTTTGCTCTTAATGATTCTATAGCCGAAAGGTGGTCTATTTGAGATAGACTTGATGGAGTCACCTACGTGAGTGTAAAGGTATAGTCTCCTTTTATAAAAGACTTGGATCTTCTTTCTAGAGCACTCATCAGACCCAAGGTGTGTGTGCATGACCATAAAAGCACTTTGTTTGTATCATGGAGGTTGCTTAAAATTTAAGGATATAGTATGGGTTATGGAGGTCTCAAATTATATCCATTCAGTTCAAGAGTTTTTTACTTTGTGGATATTGAGTTGCTGTCTCATTTTCACTATGTGTTAATTCAAATCGAAAGATATTGACACTTAAGTACATGTTCCTTCCTTTTGTCTAAAAGTCAGTTCCTACTCTTTATCTTTGCATTGGTGGGGGATTGTTGAGTTAATACAATAGTTGAGTTTATTCTAACTATGTTAATTAAGTCTAATACAAATATATAACAACAATACGTTTCAAAAGAGAAAACATATCCATTCCAATAGACAAACAAGAGGTTTCTATAAAAGTGAAATAATGGCCTTTAATGCCATTAATCTTGACAATCCGTTTCATAATATGAAAAAGAAAAATTAACTCTTCTATTTCAAACTCCTCTTGAAATATCTATACAAAAATGACAATTTTTGAGCATAAAAAATACAACATCAACCATAAAGGAAAAGAAAAAAGAATTTCCCTCCTTTCATCATATTCTTTGAATATTTTTGGGCATTTGGTTTTGCGCAACCTACAAACTCTTAGCCAGGAGTGCACATGTTTGAGAGTAACTATGAAACCTCGAGGAGCGACCAGCTATAATGATTCACATCGGAGTCAATTCGAAATCACTTTCAAGGCATTGGCTTGCCACGACACAGTATTTGTGATAAGTTCTTTACTACTTTATAATTCCAATCCAATATCTATATTGTAGTATTTTTCCTAACAGTATTATCTTTTTTTAACCTTAAGTGTTGGAGGACAAATAAAGTATCACAAACTTGTACAATTTGCACTAAATTTTTTTTTTCAAATAAAATTTTTTTGATTTCATTTTATCAATACAAAAAAATAATCCCACTATCACTAAACATCTTCATTGTTAAAATGTATAGGGAAAAATTCTCAAATAATACTATTAGCTATATACATTTTAATAAAGAATTTCCTAGCTAATTCATGTTTTTATTATAAAAATCACTAATTAACTGTTTGATTTGATAATCGGCTCCAAATAATTCTTCAATTGTTGTTTCTACTTTCATTGTCCAAATCAATGTTGCATATATATTTTCTTGGTACACTAAAATAAATCTCAAAAAGAAAAAATAATTTCTGACAAGTCAAATTTCGTAAGTATATCAAGAGAAAGAACATTATATTATTGTTGGTGGCTTTCCAAACTAGAAATTCTTCTTTATTTTAAAAAATAAAATAAAATAAAATTAGGGTTAGAGAAAGAGGAAATGTAGGAGGGATTACAAAGTAGGAGTCAAACCCTCACTAATAAATTGAAACTTCTGATAGTCAATCAACATAACTACTAAGGTTCTCCAACTAGCAATTCTTTGTATGTAATGATCATTATTTCTCAATGATTATTCTTCATTTCTATCGAGTGTTTATAATTTTCATTAAATAGCAATATGCGGGTGAAATTTTATATATATATATATATATATATATATATATATATATATATATGTATGTATGTATGTATGTATGTATATATATATATGTATGTATGTATATATATATATGTATGTATGTATATATATATATATGTATGTATGTATGTATGCATTTTTAATTAAAAATTGACAGCAACAAGGTAATATCGAAATTGATATCTTTATTCATGCTAGGTTTATGTAGGAAAAGTTTATTAAATTTTTTCAAACAATAAGTTGAACAAAGATTGAAGTTAAGTGAAGAAAAAATGATTATAATTCTTATGACAAAATGGAGAATATTTATCAAGATTTGATAAAATCTTTGATGTGTAACGACTTGTTTAGTCGTTTTGAGCAGCAGACTTTGATTCGGGAAAAACTGGCAGGAACAACGGACCCCACGACGGACCGTCATGGGCACGACGGACCGTCGCAGGGTCTCGTTTCAAAACACTTAGAAAATCTGAAATTGGGTACTGAAAATCGACTCTCTAAACTTCGTAACGGAATGGCAGGACGGACCGTCACAGGTGTGACGGACCGTCACAGACCCTTTAGAGAAATTGAGTCTCTGAAGTCTGTGACGGAGCAGCAGGACGGACCGTCGCAGGCACGACGGGCCGTCACAGGCTGCGTAGCCCCAGGCTGGGTCGAATTTCTGTAATTATTTTAAGGGGCGTTTTTGACTATTCCTGCTTTAATTATAAAGTTAGTGTGTTAATGTTAATAAGTCTAATAACTTGGGGTTAAAAGAGTTAACCTTAAGTTAATTAGTGGGTTATTATTGCCACCTTTCATACTTAATTATATGCTAATTAGGGTAAAAGAAAGAGGGTTTGAATAAGAAAAGTAGAAAGAACAAAGAGGGAGAGAGGATCGAACGAGGAAGAAAGAAAACGAAGAACAAAGCTTGGGGAAATTGCTTGCTTGATCACTAATCTTCGGTGGAGGTAGGTTATGGTTTCATGCTTTCATAGTAAACTCTTAATAGCGAATGATATGTATTGGGAAGTATTGTAAACCCTTCTATGTGCTTAATTGTATGCATGCATGAATGTGATTATATGATTGTGATGAAATAAGCATGATGAAGCTATTGAATCCCAAATCTTGATAAAAACCCAATCTCTTGTTAATGATGATGCCTTGGTATAGCTTGATGGACTAAAGTAATGAGATTGATGATGCCTTGGTATAAAAGAAGGCTTGATGAACTAAAGTAATGAGATTGATGATGCCTTGGTATAAGAGAAGGCTTGATGAATTGATAGAATGAGATTAGGGGATCGGGTGTCACGAACCGACACGTAGATTTAGGGGATCGGGTGTCACGAACCGACACGTAGATTTAGGGGACCGGGTGTCACGAACCGACACGTAGATTTAGGGGATCAGGTGTCACGTTCCGACACATAGTAGTAGGGGATCGTGTGTCACAAACCGACACGTAGATTTAGGGGATCGGGTGTCACGAACCGACACGTAGATTTAGGGGATCGGGTGTCACGAATCGACACGTAGATTTAGGGGATCGGGTGTCACGTTCCGACACATAGTAATAGGGGATCGGAGTGTCACGTACCGACACAAGAGGATTAATGAATATGAGGGAGCGGAGTGTCACGTACCGACACAAGAGAAATAAAGATAATGAATCTTGAAAGATGTTAATATACTCAATCTAATGAATCTACTTCCCAAATGAGTATGGTATTGAGGCTTGAGTCCTCATGTGTGAACTCGACGGTAATTGTTAATGATATAGTACTTGTTGTTGCTACATGTTGAGTATTATAGTTGATTTTATGATATTACTTGGTATATACTGTTTTCTATTTTGAGTTGGCCGATGATATCTACTCAGTACCCGTATTTTGTACTGACCCCTACTTTTATGCTTTCTTCTTGTTATTTGTGGAGTGCAGCAAACGTGTCGTCCTCTTCAACTCAACCGCAATTCTAGCCAGTCTTCGTCACATCGGATCTTCAGGGTGAGCTAACGCTTCTAGCTTGGACTGGACTTTCTTCCTCCTGTCTTGATGGCTTGAACTTCCGGCATGGACTAGAATACTCTTAGTTTAGTAATTTGATCATAGATGTTCTTGTGGTGATGACTTCCAGATTTTGGGAAATAATAGTTATTGAATTGGTTTTTATTAATAAGTTTAAGTCTTCCGCATTACTTTCTGTTGATATTATATTGAAATGTTAAGGTTTAGATTGGTTGGTTCGCTCACATAGGAGGGTAAGTGTGGGTGCCAGTCGCGGCCGATTTTGGGTCGTGACAAACTTGGTATCAGAGCATTAGGTTCGTTGGTCTCATCACACAAGAACGAGTCTAATAGAGTCTTAAGGGACGGTAGGGGGACGCCTTTACTTTTCTTTGAGAAGCTATAAGACTTTAGGAAAATTCCATTCTTTCATTCTTTCTTTCGTGCTATTACTTGGATCCAATTGGTATCTAGGTGATTCAAATTGGTATCTGACCATCTTCACTCTATTTCGCAGATGGTTAGAACTAGAGCAACGACTGCGCCAACATCAACATAGGCAAGACAAGAAGTGTTTGAGCCAGCCACTGGGGTTATAGCTCGAGGAAGAGTAGCGGCAATAGGCCGTGATAGAGGTCGTGGGAGGACGTCCTCTAGAGGAAGAGGACGAGCACCTAGCCCATCTGATACTAGGGCAGTGACTCCTCCACCGACTGAAGAAGTAGTAAGAGAGGGTGAGGAAGGGGAAACTGAACAAGTACAGAATAAGGGATTGCCTCCCCAACCTACCCCAGACATGATCAATCAGGTTCTTGCTTATCTTAGTGGGTTATCTGATCAAGGTCAAACACCTCCAGTGTTTTCTGCACAAGCACCTCAGGGTCCGGAGGTACAACATTCGGCTACTGCGGCTCCTCGTATGGATGCCTCATTGGACATAGGCACGTTTCCACGTCTGACTACAGGGCCGATAATGACAAATGATCAGCATGAACTTTTCAGTAAGTTCTTGAAATTGAAACCTCCAATCTTCAAGGGTGCTGAATCTGAGGATGCCTACGATTTTCTGGTCGACTGTCATGAGCTACTACACAAGATGGGCATAGTAGAACGGTTTGGTGTTGAGTTTGTGACTTATCAGTTTCAAGGGAACGCCAAAATGTGGTGGCGGTCACATGTTGAGTGTCAACCAACAGAGGCACCACCTATGACTTGGGCATCATTCTCTAGCTTGTTTATGGAGAATGGGGCTCCTGGTCCTGATCGAACCAGAGATTCCGACAACCCGGGGAATCAGCAGAAAGAGATGGGTCAGATACTGGAATCTGCCCAAAAGTCCTGACTTTTTCGAGGCAGGGCTTTGACCCGTATCTGGCCAACTCATATTCCCCGGACTTTGAGGGATAGGAATAGAGATGAATTCTTGAACCTAGAGCAAGGTAGGATGTCGGTTACTGCATATGAGGCTCAGTTTCGTGCACTTTCCAGATATGCCACTCAGCTTTGTTTCAGTCCACAAGAGCGGATTCGCCGTTTTGTGAAGGGGTTGAGGTCAGAATTGCGGATTTTAGCCTTACAGGTAGCGGCTACAGCGAAATCTTTTCAAGAAGTGGTAGACTTCGTGATAGAGGTAGAGGGAGTGAAGCCAGATGACTTCACCATGGCATCAACATCAAAAAGGTTTCGAAAGGGAGGTGAGTTTAATGGTTCTTACTCTAGAGGATAGGGTTCCGGAGGTTACTCAGTTCGACCAATTCAGTCTTCACTACAAACTGTAGTTGGGGGTCCACCTCAGACCGGTCAACACTTCTCTGAGAGACCTATGCATGACTCTAGAGAGTGTTATGGATGTGGAGAGACCGGACATATTAGGAGGAATTTTCCAAAACAGAGTTATAGACCCCCAATGGCTAGAGGTAGAGGTGGTCATGGCAGAGGCCGTTATTCTGGAGGACGTGGTGGTCGAGGTAATGGTGATCACCAAAACGGCCGGGGTGATGGGCAAACTTGAGCCACTACAACACAACATGGTAAGGGCAACAGACAGACATGTAATGGGGCCCATTGTTACGCTTTCCCTGGGCGATCTGGGGCGGAGACATCTGATGCTGTCATCACAGGTAATCTTTCGGTTTGTGATTGCATGGCTTCTGTATTGTTTGATCCTGGATCCACATTTTCATATGTATCTTCCTCATTTTCTAATGGTCTTAATTTACCTTGTGAATTACTTGACATGCCTATTCGTGTTTCTACTCCGGTGGGTGAGTCTGTGATAGTTGAAAAATGTATAGGTCTTGTTTGGTGACTTTTGTGGGGAGTAACACTTATGTAGATTTCGTTATCTTAGAAATGGTTGACTTTGATGTAATTCTGGGTATGACTTGGCTTTCTCTGAATTTTGCGATCTTGGATTGTAATGCTAAGACTGTGACGTTAGCCAAACCTGGGACAAATCCGTTAGTGTGGGAGAGTGACTACACTTCCAATCCGGTCCGTATCGTCTCCTTTCTTCGTGCTAAGAGAATGGTTAGTAAGGGTTGTTTAGCTTTCTTGGCACACCTCCGGGATGATACTACCCAAGTACCTTCTATTGAGTCGGTTTCGGTAGTCCGTGAGTTTTTGGATGTGTTCCCTGCAGATCTTCCTGGTATGCCACCGGATAGGGATATTGACTTCTGTATTGATCTTGAACCGGGTACTCGCCCCATTTCTATACCCCCTTATAGAATGGCTCCCGCGGAGTTAAGAGAGTTAAAGGCCCAACTTCAAGAGTTGTTGAACAAAGGCTTCATTTGACCAAGTGCATCTCCTTGGGGTGCTCCAGTTTTGTTTGTGAAGAAGAAGGATGGGAGTTTTCGGATGTGCATAGACTACCGGCAGTTGAACAAGGTATCTATTAAGAACAAGTATCCTCTTCCTCGCATTGATGACTTATTCGATCAGTTACAAGGTGCTTGTGTCTTCTCTAAGATTGACTTGAGATCCGGTTATCATCAATTGAAAATACGGGCAACGGATGTGCCAAAGACTGTTTTTCGAACAAGGTATGGGCATTACGAATTTGTAGTGATGTCTTTTGGTCTTACGAATGCCCCTGCTGCGTTCATGATCTTGATGAACGGGATTTTTAAGCCATATTTGGACCTCTTCGTGATCGTATTTATTGATGATATACTGATATACTCTGAAAGTAAGAAGGAACATGAGGAGCATTTGAAGATTGTATTGGAAATGTTGAGGGAGAAAAAGCTTTATGCCAAGTTCTCTAAGTGTGAGTTTTGGCTAGATGCAGTGTCCTTCTTGGGGCATGTAGTTTCTAAGGATGGAGTAATGGTGGATCCTTCTAAGATTGAGACAGTGAAGAATTGGGTGAGACCCACTAATGTGTAAGAAATAAGGAGCTTTGTCGGTTTAGCTAGCTATTACCGTCGATTTGTCAAGGAATTCTCTTCCATTGCTTCCCAATTGACGAACTTGACTAAGCAGAATGTCCCATTTGTATGGTCGGACGAGTGTGAAGAAAGCTTTCAGAAGCTCAAGACTTTGTTGACTACTGCACCAATTCTCACCTTGCCTGTGGAAGGTAAGAACTTCATTGTTCATTGTGATGCATCCTATTCTGGGTTGGGTGCGGTGCTAATGCAAGAAAAGAATGTGATTGCTTATGCTTCAAGACAATTAAAAGTGCATGAACGTAACTATCCAACTCATGATTTGGAATTGGCCGCGGTAGTGTTTGCATTAAAGCAATGGAGACACTATCTATATGGGGTTAAGTGTGAAGTATACACGGATCATCGTAGCCTACAGTACGTCTTTACTCAGAAAGATTTGAACTTGAGACAGAGGAGATGGATGGAACTACTGAAGGACTACGACATCACTATCTTGTATCATCCGGGAAAGGCTAATGTTGTGGAAGACGCCTTAAGTAGAAAGGCAGGGAGCATTGGAAGTCTAGCTCACTTGCAAGTTTCTAGACGTCCATTGGCTAGAGAGGTTCAGACTCTGGCTAACGACTTGATGAGGTTAGAAGTAAATAAGAAGGGAGGATTGTTGGCTTGTGTGGAGGCAAGATCTTCTTTTCTTGACAATATTAAGGGAAAACAGTTTGAGGATGAGAAACTAAGCAGAATCCAAGATAAAGTATTTCGAGGAGAGGCTAAGGAAGCACAAATCGATGAGGAAGGTGTTTTGAGAATCAAGGGAAGGGTATGTGTACCCCGCGTCGATGATTTGATCAACACTATTCTGACAGAGGCTCATAGTTCAAGGTATTCTATACATCCTGGTGCAACCAAGATGTATCGTGACCTAAAGCAACACTTTTGGTGGAGTAGAATGAAGCGTGATATTTTTGATTTTATTGCCAAATGTCCAAACTGTCAACAAATAATGTATGAAGACCAAAGGCCCGGAGGGACACTTCAGAGAATGCCCATTCCTGAATGGAAGTGGGAAAGGATTGCAATGGATTTTGTGGTTGGTCTTCCAAAGACAATGGGTAAGTATGACTCTATTTGGGTGATTTTTGATAGGTTAACTAAGTCTTCTCATTTCATTCTGGTCAAGGTGACTTACAATGCAAAGATATTAGCCAAAATCTATATCTTAGAAATTGTTCGGTTGCATGGGGTTCCATTCTCCATCATATCAGATAGAGGTACGGAGTTTACTTCTATGTTTTGGAAAACATTGCATGCGGAATTGGGTACTAGGTTGGACCTTAGTACTGCGTTCCATCCTCAGACCGATGGTCAGTCTGAGCGAACGATTCAAGTGTTGGAGGATATGTTTCGTGCGTGTGTGATAGAATTTGGTGGTCAGTGGGATAACTTCTTACCCTTAGAAGAGTTCTCCAACAACAATAGCTATCACTCAAGCATTGATATGGCCCCATTTGAGGCACTATATCGGAGAAGATGTAGGTCTCCCATTGGGTGGTTTGATGCATTTGAGGTTAGACCTTGGGGTACTGACCTTCTGAGAGAATTGTTAGATAAAGTGAAATCTATTCAAGAAAAGTTGTTAGCGGTGCAAAGTAGGCAAAAGGAATATGCAGATCGAAAGGTTAGAGACTTGGAGTTCATGGAGGGTGAACAAGTCTTGCTGAAGGTTTCACCCATGAAAGGGGTGATGCGTTTTGGTAAAAGGGCTAAATTAAGCCCAAGGTATATTGGTCCCTTAGAAGTACTTAAGCGAGTAGGGGAGGTGGCTTATGAGTTAGCCTTGCCTCCAGGGCTATCCGGAGTGCATCCGATATTTCATGTGTCTATGTTGTAAAGATATCATGGGGATGGGAACTACATCATTCGTTGGGATTTAGTTATGCTTGATGAAAATTTGTCTTATGAGGAGGAGCCTGTTGCCATTTTAGATAGAGAAGTTCGGAAGCTGAGGTCAAGGGAGATTGCATCCATCAAAGTTCAATAGAAGAATCGACCTGTTGAAGAAGCCACTTGGGAGAAAGAGGCTGATATGCAAGAATGATACCCACACCTGTTTACAGATTCAGGTACTGCTTTTTGCCCTTGTTTTTCTTCTTATGATCGTTCGAGGACGAACGATGGGTAAATTGGTATCTATTGTAACGACCTGTTTAGTCGTTTTGAGCAGCAGACTTTGATTCGGGAAAAACTGGCAGGAACAACGGACCCCACGACGGACCGTCATGGGCACGACGGACCGTCATGGGCACGACGGACCGTCGCAGGGTCTCGTTTCAAAACACTTAGAAAATCTGAAATTGGGTAATGAAAATCGACTCTCTGAACTTCGTAACGGAATGGCAGGACGGACCGTCACAGACCCTTCAGAGAAATTGAGTCTCTGAAGTCTGTGACGGAGCAGCAGGACGGACCGTCGCAGGCGCGACGGGCCGTCACAGGTTGCGTAGCCCCAGGCAGGGTCGGATTTCTGTAATTATTTTAAGGGGGTTTTTGACTATTCCTGCTTTAATTATAAAGTTAGTGGGTTAATGTTAATAAGTCTAATTACTTGGGGGTTAAAAGAGGTAACCTTAAGTTAATTAGTGGGTTATTATTGCCACCTTTCATACTTAATTATATGCTAATTAGGGTAAAAGAAAGAGGGTTTGAATAAGAAAAGTAGAAAGAACAAAGAGGGAGAGAGGATCGAACGAGGAAGAAAGAAAACGAAGAACAAAGCTTGGGGAAATTGCTTGCTTGATCACTAATCTTCGGTGGAGGTAGGTTATGGTTTTATGCTTTCATAGTAAACTCTTAATAGCGAATGATATGTATTGGGATGTATTGTAAACCCTTCTATGTGCTTAATTGTATGCATGCATGAATGTGATCATATGATTGTGATAAAATAAGCATGATGAAGCTATTGAATCCCAAATCTTGATAAAAACCTAATCTCCTGTTAATGATGATGCCTTGGTATAAAAGAAGGCTTGATGGACTAAAGTAATGAGATTGATGATGCCTTGGTATAAAAGAAGGCTTGATGAACTAAAGTAATGAGATTGATGATGCCTTGGTATAAGAGAAGGCTTGATGAATTGATAGAATGAGATTAGGGGATCGGGTGTCACGAACCGACACGTAGATTTAGGGGATCGGGTGTCACGAACCGACACGTAGATTTAGGGGATCGGGTGTCACGAACCGACACATAGATTTAGGGGATCGGGTGTCACGAACCAACACGTAGATTTAGGGGATCGGGTGTCACGTTCTGACACATAGTAGTAGGGGATCAGGTGTCACGAACTGACACGTAGATTTAGGGGATTGGGTGTCACGAACCGACACGTAGATTTAGGGGATCGGGTGTCACGAACCGACACGTAGATTTAGGGGATCGGGTGTCACGTTCCGACACATAGTAGTAGGGGATCGGAGTGTCACGTACCGACACAAGAGGATTAATGAATATGAGGGAGCGGAGTGTCACATACCGACACAAGAGAAATAAAGATAATGAATCTTGAAAGATGTTAATATACTCAATCTAATGAATCTAATTCCCAAATGAGTATGGTATTGAGGCTTGAGTCCTCATGTGTGAACTCGACGGTAATTGTTAATGATATAGTACTTGTTGTTGCTACATGTTGAGTATTATAGTTGATTTTATGATATTACTTGGTATATACTGTTTTCTATTTTGAGTTGGCCGATGATATCTACTCAGTACCCGTGTTTTGTTCTGACCCCTACTTTTATGCTTTCTTCTTGTTATTTGTGGAGTGCAGCAAACGTGCTGTCGTCTTGAACTCAACCGCAATTCTAGCCAGTCTTCGTCACATCAGATCTTCAGGGTGAGCTAACGCTTCTAGCTTGGAATGGACTTTCTTCCTCCTGTCTTGATGCCTTGAACTTCCGGCATGGACTAGCTTTTACTTATTTTAGCTTCTTAGAATACTCTTAGTTTAGTAATTTTATCATAGATGTTCTTGTGGTGATGACTTCCAGATTTTGGGAAATAAAAGTTATTGAATTGGTTTTTATTAATAAGTTTAAGTCTTCCGCATTACTTTCTGTTTATATTATATTGAAATGTTAAGGTTTAGATTGGTTGGTTCGCTCACATAGGAGGGTAAGTGTGGGTGCCAGTCGCGGCCCGATTTTGGGTCGTGACATGATGTGATGAGATCTCACAAGCATTGTTGTCTTTTAGAATCTCGACTTTCCAAGACAAGTAAATACATTGCTAATCTACATGTTATAGTTTCTTATACTCATATTTGTACTTTATTATAAACTAAAACTTTGACAATTCAAATAGAATACTTCATTTCTTCAATTTCATGTGACACTCTTTCCTCTATAATCTACTATGAAAAAAAAGTATTTTCTTAATTGAAACATGATGAACTTTGAACTTCACATCTATTTATCTTTGAAGGCATTCTTATTTTGACTCTACATGAAACAAAAAAATTCTAAAACTGGTGGTCATAAATACGTTGTAATATTTGTGTGACTATATAATTTCTTAATAATAGTAAAATAAAAAAAATTATGACTTGATTATTTTCAAATACATACATATGTCATATATTTTTTAACAGACTGATGATAAAATGGTGTTACATAAAATCGAAAAGGAGTATATGACATGTTAAATACTTCAAGTCATTATTTTTTCTTTTAAACTCATGGTGAGGTCTAATTTATAGTGTAAGGATCATAAAATATGGGTTAAATACTCTATATTAGTGCTAATATTTATATATTTTTTTATGAATGATCTATATTATACTAAACAAATTAAGCAACATATGGATTTATAGATTATTCAAAACAAGTTAGCACAAGATGTTTTTTCGAACTTCAAAATTGCCAATTTCATTAAAGAACTATTATTGATTTTCAACAACGTCATTGTTTATTACCAATATGAAGCACTTCCAAATTCTATTGCGCTTGAACTCAAAGACATTATTTTGAGTGGAATGGGTAAAAAGCCCTAATTAATCGCAAAATTGTGTGTTGATAAGATGCATCATGCAAGAAAATGTTAGTCAAACAAAAATTTGAGAAAAAGGGTATATAATGCACACAACAAAGCTCCAGAAGGTGAGTCATCAATGAGGAGTACGAGAGTGAGAAAAAAGGTTTGTGCGTTTAAGAATGATCCAAATAATGATTGCAAGGGGAAACACAGAAGAATGGCAAAAAAATACTTTGGAAACAATGAGTGAAGCTTACTAGAAGGTAGTCGAATTTATAGACGATTTTTTGGTGTAATAAATTTCTTTTGTTTTGTAGTTCTGGCAAGAATTCGTAACTTATTATCAATGTAGATCAGAGACTATAATTAATCTGCTAACCCTTGTCATGTGCCTTTCTTAAGATCAAGATTTTATGTTTAATTTTGAACAAAAAAAGGTAACATAATTGAATTAACATAATTCACTTGATAATGTGAAAAATAGTTTGATACATGATCTGCATCAACCTCCTTTTTTCTAGTAAAAACTAATATTCAATTTTTTTAGTACATTTGATCATTTTAATAATAGTTATTATTTAATTTTCTCCTACCATATCATTCTCTATTGCTCACTCTTTCTAGTAGAACGTTGGAAGTAATTGACTTTAATTTAGTGACTTAAATGATCAGTCAAGACCATAGCTCTCACTGAAACATCATTATTTCACTCATTGTTTTATCTTTTTATGATTTGTAATTTATGTAATATCTAGGACATTTATCTACCCAACTTACTGTTATCACATGTATTAAGGTTAGTCGAAATTGCACAAACAGAAAGAAGATGAAATTGACAGAATGTACTTATAATTTGAGTCCATTGAAACTACTGTGTCTCTTTAAGAAATTTAATCCCCTCACTGTACCCGAGGATACAGATAATTTCTGCCAAGATTAAATAGATTTATCCTGTTAAAGAAGTTGTGGTACCTCAAACTTCCATAACTTCAGCGAACGTATGTACAGTAATAAGACACACAGACTCAGTTGATTGACACTTTGTTTATGAGAGAAAATATATACAAAGAAGAAAAATTTCCAATTTTTGAAAAAATGAAAAATGACTTCCTTTTATAGCCATGTTCAGCAAGAAACGTGTTTGTTAAGACAAGTATGTTCAGACCAATTTTTCCCAGAAAGTTGTGTCTTTTGGAAAAAATAACAACTTTTAGGAATGATGTGTCTTTTGAGAAAATTAACAACTTTTTGGAAATCATACTATTATGACCGTTGCACACGAATTTCAAATAAATTATGTTGCGTCAAAATTAATTCTGCTATTTAACTCACTATGAATTAATTTATAAGAGAAAACAAATTGATTAACAGGTCACATGAATAGTGATGGTCTTACATTGTTAGCAGAACATTGAGAATAATTATCTTTTGTTTAGAAAATGAATGTGGTCAACCATGACCATAACTTCTCATTGAAACTTTATTATCTTATACTTTATGTTTTTTAATTCATGTAACATTTAAGCCATTTATATACCCGATTAACTATCCCGTGTTCTTCCTATTCAGGACGGTCTTACTTTGTTAGGAGAACGTTGCGAGTAATTGTCGTTTGTTTAGTGACTGAACGCGGTCAACCATATTGGCCATAACATCCCATTGAAACTCCATTATTTAAATCATTATTCTATAATTTTATGTCTTCAAACTCATGTAATTAACCTCTAGGTCATTTATCTACCCAATTTACTACTCCGTAATCTTCTTATTCATTGCAAGAAAAAAATTCTCCCCTATAAATAGTTATGGTCTTACTTTGTTAGCACAATGTTGAGAGTAATTGCATTTTATTTAGTGGTTGAACATGGCAGTAATATTTGCCACAACTTCTCATTTAAACTCTATTATTTCACTCATTATTCTACCTTTTTATGTCTTGTCACTCATGTAACATCTACTTCATTTGTCTACCCAATTTACAACCTCATTGTCTTCCTATTCATTGAAAGGAAGAATTTCTCTACTAAAAATAGTGATGATCTTACTCTTTTTTTGTTGTATTAGAAAATATAGAGAGCATAAAAGTGCGATAAAAAAAAGTTCTTTGGATAGAGTTCTGGATTCAACTCTTGTTCAGTATTTATTTAGTTGTACTTTGAGATTCAGGTATGTTGTCTGGAGGGGACAAATTAAGAAGATTATTGCTAGATTTGTAAAAAGAGTTCTTGTCATGAGCTTAAATCTCCATAAAAAATATATATATATATATATATATATCCACGTCTCTACCTGAAGATAATTTATTTTAAATTGTATTAATATTTCATCAACAAAAACTAGTTGACTTTCCCATATAAATGTATATCATCCTACAATTTTTTATTTTATTTTTTAACAAAGAATATATTATCTAATCACTTGAAGAATATCTATGTGTAAACCTAAATTTGTTTTCTATATTGCTATTTTTTGGTCAAATTTTTTTCTTATAACCATGCTCCGAATTTTTCTTTTGAATTGTGGGTCTATTAGAAAAAAATATTATTATCACACAAAGATATGAATAAAATATATGTACATCTTAGTCTTACCCTCCTCAAATTCACTTGTGGGATTATACTAAATGTTCACTATTAGAAAAACCGACATCAAAAGGGGTTTGGATAAATGCATCTTTTGAATTGTGCATCTTTTTATCCGCAAAGGGATAAGATTGTGTACAACCTACCTCTTAGACTCAATTGTACAATAATATGTTTTTACTTCTAAAATATGATATTGAGCAAGACTTCATTCGCATAAGTGATGGTGATGTTTAAAAAATTTATCATAAATCTTGACAAATTGCCTTACAAAAAGTTAAGGTGATCGTAAAAAATTTGTCCACAAAAATATGGATGTATCGCCAGTTCACCACAATATTTTCTGCAACAACGATAATATCATATTGATTGATTTGTCTCTCGATACATTTGACATATTTCTTAAGGAAGTAAAATTTATACACTCCCTACTAGTATTGTTGAGCTCCGTCAAGTAATACTTTGTAGTTTTAGAAAAATCAAATCATTCTTTTGCTACTAAACTAAAACTATGTTCTTGACAACTCAATGATATATTAATGTGTGAGTAGAACTTTTCCAGCCATTTCAATGAAATATCTTTTATTTACTAATCATAAAAAATTTGGTTCTACGAGTTGAAATCTCTCTTTTTGAAAGGGTTGAACACGTTGAAGTTTGGCATTTTAGCTAAGCAACTTTGTGATGAATTAACCAATTATGGGATAATGAGTGATGAACTTGTAGAAATGGTAACTATGGGAAAGGAAAGTTGTGAAGAACTCTATAATAATAATCTGGAATGTTATTTATCCATTAAAATTTTATTAAATTTTTTTTCTTAAATGCACTTTCTTGAACTTTTTAGTGAAGACTCATGTCTATCGATTATAAGTTAAAAGAACTCTTAACCATCATTTCTATATTCAACAGTGCTAATCTTGGAATTCTCATTCTTTATCCTCAATCAATTGAAAGTTTTTATTTCTCTAGTTATCCCAATTAGTTATCCGTAAATTTACGAGGAAGCATCTCACCTATATTTCTATGAACTTTTCAATATTTATGGTTTAAAATGATATTGTGAAATCACTTTGACCATACAAAATAGTAAATCATTTGAAATTTACTTCATCTCCTTTAAAGACTCACTCCTCTTCACTTGAAATATAATTTTCTTACTGAAATATTCTTGCCTATAGAAAGTAAGATACGTCAATATTGAAGGTGAAAGTGTAGGTAAGGTAAGAATTCACCATATTCCCTTTAGCTAATGAGGAAAGAATATGTGGACCATTTTTCTCGAGATTATAATATTGTGCCCTCCGTATTTGATGCATATGATTTATTTTCATAGCTACAAAATAGGTGAAAAGTATAATCAATAAGTAGGAGACCTGACATCAATCTATCATCCTCATGTACTTTTACTCGTTCGCGCATCCTTCATGCAAGGCCATTCAAATTAAAGGAAAGGATTTCAACCTTTAAGCCTGTGGCATAACTACTTGAACATGAGATGGGCTTCAATGTTTACCAAATTCATCTATGGAGTAAATAATCCTTGGTCATTGTGCATGAAGTTCATTGAGACAATCAACAAATTCAACTCATATTGTTCTCAAATTTTTGGAGGAGCTAAAAAATTCTTTAGAATTACTTCATCCTTGGTGATCACTACATTTCCCATACTATCATTATCTACAGTAGATAGAAATTCGATTAATTATATTCTCGCACAATCTGAATGTTTATAGTTGTGAAAGGGGAATGAAGATATTTACAAAATGAGGAATTCACGAAAATCATGAAAATTCCATATATATATTTTAGCCATTTTTATAATATTACAAGGTTTACATTTCTTTACCATATTTAGATATTTGCTATTTTACCCTTAAAAACCTTTTTTTAAAAAAAATTCTTTGGTCGTAAAAGCCATTTTATTAATTAACCAAAAATAAAATAAAATTTAGTCCCAAGCCCAAAATAAAACAATCAAAATAATTTATTTCTAATATGATTAGGATCAAACCCACTTTCATTAACCCTACCTATAAATGCTAATTGCAGCTTATTACACTTGAGCTCATTTTCTTTATTCTCACTATGTTGCCTCCTTGTTCACGGCTTAATGTTACTCAACTCATTTTTCTCTTGTGGGTTGTTCCAGCTCTCTAATCCAATGTTCTTTTCTCTCTTCTTCTCAACCAAGAAGTGTATATCACCCAAGGTAATGTAACTCCTTTCTTTTCCTTCTCTTTTTCATCACCATTCTAACTCTTTGTTGTTTCTCCAGATGAAAGAGCTTTTTTCATTGAAAAACTTATCAAGAATTTTGAAATTTTCTTTCGAGTTTAAAAATCGACTATAAGAGAATCAAAGGAAACTCTTCAATTTCTTACCTAGAAGATGTTACTCTATTCCAAATCACACATTTACTCATTACACATTACTAATATATATTTAATGATTTGAGATTAAAATGGAAATTTAAACAAGAGATTACTTCATTTCAAATAAGTAATAGATTAGACTTTTCTTGGTTTTAGATCAAGGGTGTTATTGTAGCTATCTTGGGTTAGTTTATCTACAATTATAAATAGTAGAAACTAGGGTTTATTTTAGGGGTTGATTTTTGAATGAAAATTTGATGTTTATACTTCTTTGTTAGTTTGGGGAAACCCTCATTTCTGTTCAATAGAACCTTCATGATAAGTCTTCACTTGTATGAGTTCAATTTGTTTTTACCCTTAGAGTTTATTCTAGTAGTAAAATATCTTTTAGTTGCTAGATCATCCTTTTTTCTTCTTTTGAATCTCTCTGTCTTTCTTTCTACTTCTTAATAGTATATTTTGTTTGATTGAGTGTAGTTCGCTTTATTATTTTTGCATCTAGGATTACATTAATTGGTATCTCTCCCTCTGCCTTTCTATTTGTAAACAATAATTCTTGCTTGCTTGATTGTGGTACTAGGCAAGTCTATCCTTCAAGGCACAAACAAATTAAATCACCAAGATTTTTTTGTCACCGCTGGTAATTGTACTTGATGTAGTGTGGTTCTCAACTTACTTCCTTGACTACCAGGTAATGTTTTTATTATATGCTAAAAAAATTATATTTCTGATGCAAAAGGAATTTTCCTCAGTGAACAATATATTGCTTTGCCTTTTTATTATGTTCCATGAACCTACTACTATAGGTAGGTATTAAGTGAATTTTGTTTCACCTCTAATATCTGAAGTTCTTTATGTCTTCATAAGCCAATTATTAGGCCAAGTAATGGATGTATACATGTCATCTATACCGACATTCCTCCTAGCCCTGATCAAAAAATTAAAGAGAATTGACCCCAACTAGCTTAGAATTGACACGTAGTTTTTGTTTATATTAATATTTTTTTGTCAAATGCCTTTATCACAACTTCAACATAATGCCTCATTATGTAATTTTATACTAGTATGATCAATATACGGCTAGCTTTGAGATTCACTTAAATTTTCCGTAGTTTGGTATTGGATTACTTAGCATTGGTTATTTAGTGGGTGTACAGGAGTAATTATTGTCCAAATATCTAGTACAAAGAGAAACTTGTCTTGCACCTCAATGATCCATAGCTTATGTAAAAATATAGGATATAAAAGAAAATTAGTAATCTTTTTTTTCTATATTAAAGTATTTGGGCGATCTATTAAATGTTGAGACATTTAATACTAGAATTTTTGTATTTTAAATGAGTATGATTTGCGTACGTTGACCACAATGATATTGAAACCCAATTTAAAATTTTCCTAAGCTACAAAGTGTGTTGAGCTCGTTCAGGAGGATGTTCCCACTAACTGTGACTTTCCAAATTGTCACACTTTTCTTGTGGATATGATTCATGTCATAGAGTTCCACCAAATTTGGGATTCTATAATTGCCCCCTACTTCAAGGCTTGTCAGCGTGTAGACTCGATAAACTCGAATACGAGACTTAAAGTACCCTTAAAAATAGAGTTTCAGTCTTTGCGGTAAGTGGATTCATATTTGCATTTTAATTTGTGAAAGAGAAGATGAAGGGTAAATTGGGTCACACTGGGTGTGCCAATTTATTTGCAATTTTTTTGTCCCAAATACAAAAAATATATTGCAATCAAATAGTAAATATAATAATGTTTTTATTCTAAAGATTGTGAGTACAAATATGTTTATTACTTGTTTCCTCTCTATTAAGATTTCTCTGTGATTCAAGTGTTGTTAGTGTCACTCAAACTAAGGATTATCTGGACCTCCTTAGGATTTATTTGAACTCCACGAAATGATTTTATGGATCTTGTTAAAAATTTGGTTGCCAAGAAGAGTTCACCCACATCATCATCACTTGACGAATATTTCATGAATATATGAAATTTTAGAAATGCCTATTTGAGGAAATATATTACACTATATATAAGTAGTCGCTAAGAACCTTAAATAAAATTGGACTCATCTTGTAGAGTCCCACATAATTTTTACATCTGAAATGTTGAATTCTTAAAAAAAATTGGACTTGTCCCGTGAAATTTTTTGGTAGTTCACTTAACTGTCTTGTTGGATAGAGTTCTATTGTTTGATTGACTATTCCAGAATAGGTCTTATGCTTATAAATGTAGTATCTAATAGAAGCCAATATCAACAAAGATCTCACTCTAGCAAGGTACTAAATAACACCTCCAAGCACATTTGGTAATGTAGTTTCACTCTCCCATCCAAATGTGGACACGAGATCCAATTTCTCAAATTCCTCGACATTCCAACATATCTGCCTTTGCAGATCTAGCGCGAGGCATGAACAATGTGCTCAAGCATACTAGCCTTAACTTCACATTGAGCACATCATTCATTATTTACAAAAGTAGACTGCAAATAAGTAATTAGTCTTAGAATCGGTCTTGAATGTTTTAAATAGAGATGTGTTGTAACAACATAATCTAGCACTACATCTCCAAGACATTCCAAGTGCTCGTGGAATCTCAGGTAGAATGTAAGATCCGTGAGTTAGCGCTTTAATAAGCAGGGAAGGGTCATGAAACTTGTAATGTAGCAGTGATTTCCAAGTGTCGTACATTGACTAGCTTCTTAGCATTCACGATGAAGTGCCTTTGCATAAGTGCATCAATAAAATCAATGTCCATCCCAATCCATCTCATTAATGATAAGCCTGCTGCTTTGTCTGCCTAAGCTGAGGTAGGAACCTATTAGTCCCTCAACTCCTGTGGGGAAGTAGCAACTTTATCATTTAAGAAATGGTTTGGGATGCACATTTCTTTTTTGATGCACCTATGCTGTGTGAATCCTAAGAAAATAGTTAATGTGCGGTACTTTGAATTCCTGCTACTTACAAGTTTCATGATCCTTCACTGCTTGTTGAAGCTCTAACTCAATTATCATACATGCTACCTTAGATTTCACGATGATATCAACACTGGGAATTCTTAGAGATACAGTGTTAAATTACGTTGTTACAACACATTTTTATTTCAAATATTTGAACTAACTCCATGACTAATTATTGATTTGAGGTTTGCTTCTATAAATAATGACTGATATACTCAATCTGCATTTAAGATTGGCATGCACATACACTTTTTTAATGCCTCTCTAAATCTATAGAGACAAATGTACTGTTGAGAATTTGAGAATTTGGATCTTCTGTCCACGTTCGAATGGGAAGTTGAAATTACTTTTCAAAGGTGCTTGGAGATGTTGTTAGTGCGACCTTTGTTTATTCTACCTTCGACAAAAGATACTTAATACATTTCTTAACATAAGACCTCTTGTAGAAGCGTTGGTTACACCTCAAACAATAAAACTCCGACCAATAAGAGAGTTAAGTGAACTATGTGCCCATAAAGGTTATTAAAAAAGAAATCAGTTTCTTCATGAGACAGAGACTCGACAATTGTAGACATTCAAATTGTGTGGGACTCTACCAGATGAGTCCAACTTCAGTTAGAATTCTTGAAGATTAATCCTAGCTCACACTATATAAAGGGTATTATATTCCTTAGAGAGGGATCTCGAAAATTTCTTAAATTCATGGAACATTTAAAAAAAGATCAAGATGTGGGCGGACTATTTGTGATAACAAAATACTTCATAAAAGTCCACAAGAGCCTCTTTCCATGGAGATTAAATAAAATTCACTTTAGATGCAAATTATCCAATATAAGAATCAAGAAAGGGACAAAATTGAACTTAAAAAAACTGTTAATTAATAAAATATTATTGCTTCTTTATACAAAAATTTATTGCAAATCAACTGTCTCCTAGAACACTAAATAAAATTTATATTTTATTTTGGGGTTTAATTAGTTTGATCTGAGTTGAACAATTGGTCAGAATCAAACATTGTAAAAAGATTGTATATTTATTGATCAAATTCTTCACTCAATAGTCAAATAGATCGTTTGATGAAATTAATTAACCAGACGAGAGTAAAGATAGACCGAGTGTCTTTGGGGTCTATCTCATACCTTCTAAATAGTATTTATCGCCAAGAAGTTTGGAGATACACAAAATTTGATGAAGTTTAACTTAATATAATGAGATTGACCTCAAGTAATATAATTAACATTGTTCATTGATAAAATATGTCACAATAAAGATGTCACATTTCATTTAATTATGATAACTATCTCTGTGGATGGAGCTGATCCATCTTGTTGATATAACAATGGTGTGTTGGTTCTATTTATGTGCTTGTTTCTCATCCTTAATATTATTATCTTGTAAAAATTAAGATAGTTTGGACATGTGAAGAGAAGATGTGTAGATAATGTATCGATGAGGAGGTGAGAGAGGTTGGCGATAGAAGGTGCAAGGAAAGACAGTGGTAGACAGAAGAAGTATTGGAGAGAGATGATAAAAAAGAACTTAATGCAACTTCAAATTACCGAGGACATGACTTTATATAGAAAACTATGGAGGATACATATTAGGATATCAAGTTAATAGGTGGTGTATGGATATCTTGCTTACAATGGTTGGTGTTTATCATTATATATATATACCATTGTTTATTCTTGTTTTCAATAATCCATCCCAGTAAATTGGTCATTAATTTATGGTATTACAATGTTGTTGTCTCTGCACCATGCCGATAGATTTTGCATCGTTTCCGTGTTACTTACTATTTTTTTATTTTTACTTGAGCCAAGAGTCTTTAAAAAATAATCTTTTACCTTTACGAGATAATGGCAAGATGTACTTATATTCAATTCTTGTGATATTCCATTTTTGATATTTCACTAATTACTAAACTGTTTTTGTAATATGAAAATTCGGTTCACTATTCCGATTCAAGAAAGTCAAAAGCAAGAGTCTATTGTAAGTCATAATTTTACTCAATAATTATATCAAAAATTATTTTCACAGCTCAATTCGTGAGTAATCCGAGTCCACAAGACCTGATTGACAACCTTTGTATTGCCATTTGCCACTCTGTAGCCATTTTTCTCTTAGGATTCAAATTTTCCCAGTAAAAAGGATCTAAAAAATTTGATGTTTTTCTGAATAAATCAGCCAAAATATAAGGATGGAAAATGGGTTTACTGCAGAAGATCTGTCGAAGATCGGAGGTATTGCTACCGTATCACTGCTTCATTCCTTCATTCCAACTCATTTGTTGCCATTTTCCATTGTGGGTCTTGCTCAAAAATGGACTCTTTCAAGAACCCTTTTCGTCAGTTAGTACTCTCCTCCTGTCTTTTAATTGTATAATGTTTGATTGGAGTACAGATCTTTGCAGAAAATGAGCTGAAAAATTCGTAATGGGTGTTTTACTATGTGATTGAAATTGAGTTTTTTGTTGATGGAAGTGATTTATTTACCAATTAGCATTCCCCCTTTGAATTAATCTGCTAGTAAGGAAGAAGAAATTGAGAAATTTTGAGAAATTCCTTCTTAGGGGTAACGTTGCGTACACACAATCCTCTTTAGACCCTCTTAGACTCAACTGTACATTAATATGTTTTTACTACCAAAATATGATATTGAGCAAGACTTCATTAGCATAAGTGATGGTGATGTTCAAAAAATTGATCATAAATCTTGACAAATTGCCTTTAAAAAAGTTAAGGTGATCGTCAACTTTATAATGAATAGCTTGGTTCTACGGGTAGAAATCTTTCTTTTTAAAACGGTCGAACACGGTGAAGTTTGGCATTTTAGCTAAGCAGCTTTGTGATGAATTAACCAGTTGTGGAATGACGAGTGATGAACTTGTAAAAGTGGTCCCTATGAAAAATAAAGTTGTGAAGGACACTAGTATAGCAATTTGGAATGCTAGTTTATCTGTTAATATTTTCTTAAATTCATTTTAAAGGTTATTAAACATTTCTTTTTCTTGAATATTTCAGTAAGGTTGTACTTAAAGGACTCTTAATTACCATTCCTATATTCCATTATGCTAATCAAGGAATTCTTCCTTTTTGCTCCCTTTCTTTTTCATCAATTAATTGAAATGTTTTTATCTTTTGAGTTATCCCAACACGTTGTTCGTATATTTATGAGGAAGATCTCAACTATATTTCTTTACCCTTTTCAATATTTATTGTTATAGAGATATTGTTAAATTACTATGACCATACAAAATAGTAAATTCTTTGAAATTTACTTCATCTCCATTAAAGACTCATTGTCCTTAACTTGCAATACAATTTTCTTACTGAAATACTCTTGCTTATAGAAAGTAAGTTACGCCAATACTGAAGATGGAAATATAGTTAAGGTAAGAATTCTTCATATTCACTTTAGCTAATGATGAAAGAGAAAGTGGACCATTTTAACGAGATGATAATTTTGTGTCCTCCTAATTTGATGCTCGTAATTCCTTTTTGTGGCTACAAGAAGGTTGAAGGTATAGTCGATAAGTTGGGGACCTGGCATCGAACTATCGTCCACATCTACTTTTACTTGTTTTCACATTCTTAAGTTTGTGACAGAAGTACATGAACACGAGTGTTGGGTTTTAGCAAGTGTGAATGGGAAAAGAAAAGAGAGAATATGAAAAGTGAGGGAACTACTTTAAAGCAATCCTCCTAAGAAGAAATCCAATGGAAACTTATTTAATTGTGGTAAACATGGTCATAGGGCTAATGAATGTCGGGGCCCTAAGAAAGACAAGAAAAAGAAAGATCAAGCAAACTTGGCTGAATTCAAAGGAGAATTGGATGATATCTGTGCAATGCTTTCAGAATGTATCTTTGTTGGAAATCCAATAGAATGGTGGATAGATTCTGGTGCTTCATGCCATGTTTCTGCCAACAAAGAATTATTTTCATCATATACTCCAGCACTTACAGATGAAAAATTGTTTATGGCAAACTCCGCTGTTGCAAAGGTGGAAGGAACTGGCAAAGTCCTATTAAAGATGACATTAGGCAAGGTGGTGACTTCGAATAGGGTCTCATATGTTCCAGAATTGAGAAAGAATTTAGTTTCAATTCCAGATCTTACCAAGAATGGATTTAAATGTGTATTTGTTTCTGATAATGTAGTAGTAAGCAAAAATGATATGTATGTAGGAAAAGGCTACCTTAGTGATGGCCTTTTCAAACTCAATGTAATTGTAGTTGATATGAATAATGATTTTGCTTCTTCTTACTTGCTTGAGTCTAAATGTTTATGGCATGAACGTTTGGGACACGTTAATAACAAAACCTTGCGAAAACTGATTAACTTAAATATTTTGCCAAAATTTGAGTGCAATAAATAAAAATGTCAAATTTGTGTTGAATCTAAGTATGCTAAGCATTCTTATAAATGTGTTAAAATGAATTCAAATCCTTTAGAATTGATTCACACTGATATCTGTGACATGAAGTCAACACCATCACGTGGTGGGAAAAAGTATTTCATAACTTTTATTGACGATTGCACTAGATATTGTTATGTCTATTTGCTAAATAGTAAGGATGAAACAATAGATGCATTTAGGCAATATAAAACTGAAGTTGAAAATCAGTTAGATAAAAAGATCAAAATGATCAGAATTGATAGAGGTGGAGAATATGAATCTCCATTTACAGAAATATGTTTAGAAAATAGAATAATCAATCAAACTACTGCTCCCTACACTCCTCAGTCTAATGGAATTGCAGAAAGAAAAAACCAAACTTTAAAACAAATGATGAATGCATTACATATAAGTTCAGGTTTACCACAGAACTTGTGGGGGGAAGCTATCCTTACAGTAAATCAGATACTTAATAGAGTGTCTCACTCAAAGACAAATGTAATTCCATATGAGAAATGGAAATGTAGAAAACCCAATTTGAAATATTTCAAAGTGTGGGGGTGTCTAGCCAAAGTCCAAGTTCCTATACTTAAGAGGGTAAAAATAGGACCTAAGACTGTGGATTGTGTATTCATTGGATATGCCACAAATAGTAAGGCATGTCGATTTTTAGTTCATAAGTCCGAACATCCGGATATTCATGATAATACGGTATTGGAATCAGATAGTGCTGAATTTTTTGAACATATCTATCCGTATAAAACTAGACTTGAGTCATCTAGTGGGGGGGATCTAAACAACCCAGAGAAGAAACAAAAGTGAATGAACAAAATGAAGAAAGTCCAATATGCAGTAAACGTCAAAAGACATCTACTTCATTTGGATCAGCTTTTGTAACATGTCTTCTTGAAAGTGAGCCTCAAACATTCAAGGAAGCAATGTTGTCTAGCGACTCAACCTCTTGGAAGGAGGCTGTTAATAGTGAAATTGAATCAATCTTAAGCAATCATACTTCGGAGTTGGTTGATCTTCCTCCAGGGAACAAACCCTTGGGTTCAAAATGGATCTTTAAAAGGAAGATGAAAGACGATGGAACTATTGACAAATATAAAGCAAGGCTTGTTGTCAAATGTTTTAGACAAAAAGAAGGTCTTGATTATTTTGACACATACTCGCCAGTGACTAGGATTACATCAATTCGGATGTTAATTGCATTAGCTGCAGTATACGGTCTTGAAATTCATCAAATGGATGTGAAAACAGCCTTCTTAAATGGAGAGCTTGAAGAGGAAATTTACATAGAACAACCTGAGGGTTTTGTAGTTCCTGGTAAAGAAAAGAAAGTGTTCAAACTTATTAAGTCACTTTATGGGCTAAAACAAGCACCAAAACAATGGCATGCAATGTTTGATCAAACCATGTTGTCAAATGGATTTAAGATCAATGAATGTGATAAATGTGTTTACATTAAAGATACTCCAAATCAGGAAGTTATTTTTTGCCTATATGTAGATGATATGCTTATAAAGAGCAAAGACATTGCTAATATAAAATCTACAAAGTGTATGCTTGCTAGTAATTTTGATATGAAAGATTTAGGAGTTGCTGATGTGATATTAGGAATTAAAATTCTTAAAACTCCTAACGGTCTAGCATTGTCTCAAACTCATTATATTCTAAAGATATTTGAAAAATTCAAATTTTTGAATTTTAAAAGGGCAAAGACTCCAATTGATGTAAATCTTCATCTTGGAAAGAATAAAGGCGAAAGCCAGTCTCAATTGGACTATGCTAGCGTATTGGGAAGCTTAATGTATGTCATTAATTGTACACGACCAGACATAGCTTGTGCTATCAGTAAACTGAGTCGATACACAAGTAATCCTAATCATAATCATTGGTTGGCAATGAAGAGAGTTTTGGGATACTTAGATGACACTCAAAGCTATGCTTTACATTACAACAGATACCCAGCCGTTCTTGAAGGATATAGTTATGCAAATTGGATTACTGGGTCAGCTGAAACAAAATCCACAAGTGGATACATTTTTACTATTGGTGGAGGAGCAATATCTTGGAAATCATCCAAACAAACATGTATAGCTCGCTCTACAATGGAGTCTGAATTCATTGCTTTAGACAAGGCAGGTGAAGAAGTTGAATGGCTCCGGAATTTCTTAGAAGATATTCCATTTTGGCCCAAACCAATGGCCCCTATATGCATACATTGTGATAGTCAAGCTGCAATAGGAAGGGCTGGAAGCATTACGTATAACGGCAAGTCTAGTCACATAAGACGAATACATAACTCTGTGAGACAACTACTCTCTAGTAAAATTATCACAATTGATTATGTGAAGTCAAAAGATAATGTGTCAGATCCACTTATAAAAGGCCTAAATAGAGAGGGAGTTGAGAAATCATCGACGGGAATGAGACTATCGCCGAGAAAAAGTCATCGTGGCGGTAACTCTACCTAAAAGACTGGAGATTCCAAGATCTAGGTTCAAGGAGATAAAACAAAGTCATTGATGACGGTTCAACATTGTCAAAGAAAAAAAAATATTATTATTATTTTATGGTCCATTCTCATGATGAGACAATGTTTAGTAACCAGGATAAAAACATAAGTACTTTTAAATGGTTTCTAAGTTTGATACAGGGAATATCAAATGGTGTATCTATGGGATAACACATTTAGAAATCACCTATGTAAGTGTGAAGTGTAAGCCGCTTCAAGGAGAATCCGGTAAGGCCAGTTCTTTAAGCACTTACTATCCAAGATGTGTTCATGTCTGAAACGAACAAAACAATGAGAACTAAGAACAGTTCAAGGGTTTATTGTGTGACATATGTTTTCTAGGTATACACCAAAGCTTTACGGTTCAAAGATATCAAATCTACCGATTGACCGAGTATATCTAATATATGTTCACTACGGAAAGTTTAAAGGGAAACCTACTTATCCAGATGCATTTAACCTTTACCTACAAGACACACAAGTTTTTTTATGCATATGTTTTAACAATAGCCTTCCCCATTCATGTGGGGGATTGTTGGGTTTTAGCAAGTGTGAATGGGAAAAGAAAAGAAAGAATATTAAAAGTGAGGGAACTACTTTGGAGAGAAAATGAAAAGTCATTTGCAAAGTGCAAATGAAAAGTCATTTCTCCCGTATCGGCAAAAGAAATGGAAATTGTTGTCCTTATAGAAGGAAATACTTCCATTACTTCTTAAAAGAGCTAAGAAGAAGATGCACCCTCGCGCCGTCGTCGTCGTCGCTCGCTCGGCTCGGCTTTGGCTTTGGCTTTGGATTTGGATTTGGATTTGGATTTGGATTTGGATTTGGATTTGGCAAATGATGTGATTGATTGATAAATTTTTTTTGACAAAATTTATTTAATCAGTTTTTGTTAAATCAAATAAATCCTGTTAATATTATCTTTTATAAATTTATGGATAACGGTAACATTCCGAAAAGTCGTTACTTTTCTGAAAAGTCGTTACTTTCCAAAAAGTAGTTATTTTCCTAACAGACAAATTTTATCGAAAAGTTGTTATTTTTTTCCAAAAGACACAACTTTCTGGATAAAATGGGTCTGAACAGTTTTCACAGAACAGACATGTTCCTTGCTGAAAATGGCTATAAAAGGAAGTCAATTTTTGATTTTTGAAACACTGAAAAATTTTTCTTTCCCTGCATTTATTTTTCTCTCAAATAAAAACAAAGTGTCGATCGACTGAGTCTTTGTGACTTGTTGTTGTTCTTAAGTTCGTTGAAGTTAAAGAAGTTTGAGGTATCGCTATTTCATTAACAGGTTTAATCCGTTTTATCTTGGGAGAAATTAATCCATAACCTTGGGTACAGTGAGGGGATTAAATTTCTTAAGGACACACAGTAGTTTCTGTGGACTCAGATTAATTCTTGTATTTTATATTTTTTCTGCTTCATCTTATTTCTGTTTGTATTTATTAACCTTATAAATACAGGTTATTGTATGTATAACACATGAGTAGGTTTCACCGAATACCATATTCCTCTACTATATAAGTCTAATGGTTAGGGGGACATAATTTCTTTAGATTTTATTGATTAAGGTGTATTAGAGTTTTATATCTAAAGAGTACATTATAGTTGGTCATTGTGCATACTGGGAGTTCATTGAGAGAATCAACAAATTCGATTCATATTGTTCTCAAATTTTTGGAGGAGCTAGAAAACTCTTCAGGAATTACTTCATTTTTTGTGATCAATAAATTTCTTATCATTATATACTATAGATGAAATTTTAATTTCTTATATTCCTAGACCATCTGCATGTTAGTAGTGGTTAAGGGGATTAAGGTATTTTCTATATGAGAAACTTACGAAAATCTTGGCAATTTCATATTTTATCTATTTTGAGAATATTACGTTATTGACATTTCTTTACCATATTTGATATTTTTATACTTCCTAAATTACCCCGAAAACCCTTTTTTAAAAGTTTTTTTGGGGGGCTATATACAACATTAATTAATTATCAAAAAATAAAAATAAAGTTTTGGCCCAAGCCCACCATAATCTGATTAGGGTAAAGCCCACTTTTATTAACCCTAACTATAAAATCTATTCTTCCTGTGTTGCCTCCTTTCTCGCGGCTGAATATTACCCTTCTCGATTCTTGTGGGTTGTACCAGCTCTCTATTCCAACGTTCTCATATCTCTTTTTGTCATACAAGATGTGTCAGTCAACCAAGGTAACAACTCCTATCTTTTCCCTTCCTTCATTTATTACTGATGAAGTCGATCCGAAGTAATTTGGATATCTTAGAAGATTAATAAAACAAGCATCGAAGGTTTAAAATACACTAAAATGAAATTAAGCAAGAGCTGACTACATTTTAAATAATTAATAGGCTAGGCTTTTCTTCGTTCTAGCACACGGTTATTATTGTAACTAGCTTAGGTTTGTTTATCTACTATTATAAATAGAAGAAACTAGGATTTGTCTTAGGGGTTGGTTTTTGAATGCACATTTAATGTTTAGGCTACTTTGTGAATTTGGGAAACCCTTACATCTGTTCAATTTAACCCTCTTGATTATTTGGGTAAAAGTCTTAACTTTTATGAACTAAATTTCTTTCACCTCTAGATATTACTCTAATAATAAACTGTGTTTTAGTTGATAGATCATCCTTTTTTTCTTATAAATCTCCATGTCTTTCTTTCTATTTCTTAATAGTATATTTTGTTTCGTTTATTTTTCTTGCACCTACAATTACATTAAGTATCTCTTCCTCTTCTTTTCTATTTCTAAATCATATATCTTGCTTAGTTGATCGTGTTACTAGGTAAGTCTATCATTCAAGGCATAAACAGATTAAATCACCTAGATTTTTTCCACTGTTGAAAATTGTACTTGATACCTCATGGTTCTCAACTCACTTCCTTATTGACCAGGTAATGCTTTGATTGTATGCTAAAAAAGTATATTTCTGATGCAGAAGGAATTTTTCCTCTAGTGAACAATATATTGAATGACCTTTTTATTATGTTCTACGAACCCTAATATTCTAGGTAGGTATTGAGTACATTTTGGTGCACCTCCAATATATGAAGTTCTTTGTATCTTCATAATCCAATTATTAGGTTATCATAGTGCGAGGATTGGAAGTATAACTTATACATGTCACCTATATATCCATTCCTGCTCGCTCTGATCCAAAAAACCAAAAGAATTGACTCTAATTAGCTTAGAATCGACACGTAATTGTTGTTAATATCAATTTTTGTTTGACAAATGCATTTACCATAACACATCCTTTTATACTCGTATGATCAATATAGTGTTCGCTCTGATATTCACTTAAATTTTGCTTACTCTGATATTGGATTACGTAGTATTAGATTTTTTATTGTCCATATACCTAATGGAAAGTAGCATTTGGCTTGGACCTTAGTGATTTATAGCTTATGTAAAAATATAGGAAATACGAAGAAACTTGTTAGCATTGGGTGTTGCAGGAGTTATTATTGTCTAGATTCTAATACAAAGTCTGATTAGCTTGAGCCGCAATGATCCATAGTGTCATGTCCCACCACTTCCTTGTTCAAATTTGGCATCAGGTTAAGGGAGAAAATCTAGATTTGTGAAGAGGTTAGTAAAATACTCTAGAACTTCCTAGATATATTCAAGAAGGCTTTAGAATTCCCTAAAACTTTAAAAGAATTCTACAATAGGACTGAAGTGTTAATATTGTAGGGAATTTTAAAATACATAATATTTACACTTAGGCCTTTAGATGTAATATAAATAAAGGGTCTCTCATTGAAAAAATGTTCCAACCAAGTGTAAAAGATTCGGCAAAGTAATACAAAGCCTTTTTTGAAAGCTTTTCAAGTTTATCTAAGTCTTTCTTGCATTCTCTTAGCGGTCTTAGATTCAAAAGTCCTACTTGAGCTTACAAGACCGTGAAATATTGTGAGCAACTTGTCAAGTGTTGCATGAAACATTAGTTAGACTCTAATTTTCCGACAATGTGGTATCATATCAAAGGTTTGCAGTAAGGGAATGTCCAATGAAGGAGATGTAAACGTTTCTAGCACCACAACAATCAGGATGGATGGTGGAAGTAAGATTTGCAAGGCAAATAAGAACCACAAGAGTAGTAAGGAAATGTTGTTCGACCCTACACCAACAAAGGCACTAAAATATAAAAATTCATCTATAATGAACCATTCAATCTTAATATGTAAATCATTACTGATGAAAATTGTCAAGTTCACTACTTTGGTTAAGAGTTCCTATTGCCTTCAATAAAATGTATGGTAGGCTAAGACAAACGATTAGAAATAGTAAGAAGTGGTTGATGTGGTTGAGGCACTAATAGGTTCCTACCTCAACTCGTGTGGGGAAGAAGCGGCTTTACCATTTATGAAATGACTTTGTTGAACAGTAATTTTGTCGATACACCTATGACAAGACACTTCCCTGTGACTACTGGAAACAAGTTACTATGTCTAGTACTTTGAATCCCTGCTACATTACAAGCTGCATGATCCTTCACTGCTTGTTGAAGATCTAACTCAAGGATCATACAAGCTACCTGATATTCCATGATGATATCAACACTAGGAATTCTTGGAGATACAACGCTAGATTATGTTGTTACAACATATATCTATTTCAATTATTCAAACTGACTCCATGACAAATTATTGATTTGATGTATGCTTCGATTAACAATGAATGATATGCTCAATCCACAGAAAAAGGCTGGAATGCACAAGCACTTTCTTCTTCATGCCTCGCCAAATTTGCAAACACAGTATTGTTGAGGATTGTTGAAAATCGGATCTTGTTCTACGTTCCTATGGGAGGCTGAAATGTTGCCAATCTGTGTTATAAAATCAAAAATTGTTGATTCTAATAAATTGTTCAGAAACACGATGTAACTGAAATTTATAGAACCACTAAGAGAGATGAACAAAAATTTAATTCACAAAAAGTAAAATTTGTAAAAACAAAATGTACCAAAATTGTAAAAACCTTTTAAATTGGAAAAAGATCAAGTCCACTGAACTCACAGTGTCCCCTTAAGAAAATTATTCCCCTCTTGTATACGAGGTTTGATTTGGAATATAACCTCCTAGGGTAAAATGATCTTAGAGCCTGTTTGGCTCAGCTTAAAAGCTGGTCAAACTGACTTAAAAGCTGGTTTTGACTTTTTTAGTTGTTTGGAAATACTCAAAATAACTAATTTTAAGTTTAAAAAAAAAACTTATTTTAACCCAAAAGTTAAAAGCTGGGTTAGGGGTGCTTTTTTTAGCTTATAAGTTGTTTTAACTTGACCACATTTTTATCTGTTTGCCATTAATATTTTTATACAATCTCCAAAATACCCACATAACCCTAACACCTTTTTCTTCCATTTTTCCCTTTTCACGTTTGGCATAGCAACTTCAGCACTTTTATCCAAACGTATAACTGCTTATTTTAAAAATAAGTTTCAGCACTTTCAAAAGTACTTTTTTAAAGCTGCTTTTATTAAGCCCATCCAAACGGGCCCTTAATCAGGAGAGAGTAGATACCAAAAACTCTACTGTCAGTGAACCAATCCACAGTAGGAAAGTACACGAAGAAAAATATGTGCAGAAGAAGAAGAAGAAGATCATAAAATTCGTAAGGAAATATTCTGAAGAATGAGTGGTATTTATAGTCAAGAAGAATAAGTTCTGAAAGGTTGCAACCCTTTCAGAATTCACACGACCATTAATGAAAGTTTGCAACCTTTCAAATGGTACTGAATGTTCTTGAAAGTTGCAACCATTTAGAACAGTCATAGCGGAAAATTGAAATAAAATGGAAAAGTTCAAATAAAACAGGTCGCGCGCGGATCTGAGTCAAGTCGGGTTGTCCAAAGAATAATCTCTCGATCATTTTCCAAAGTCGAAGTTGAGACGAGCGAGCGACGACAACGACGGAGCGAGGGAGTCCCTATTTCCAACCCTTTTAACAATTAATAGGAGTGTTTCTGTATTGAAACTCTTCTATTTTTCTTTTCACCACCGATGAGGGACAAATGCCTTTTCATTATAGCATAAGAGGACCTTTCAAATTCCCAACTCTTCAAGTTATCAACATTTGAAATTCCTCTCTTTCCCTCTATTTCCGATCAATTATTGCTACATACCCAACAATACACCACATTGATGGGGAATGGTTATAACATAGGAATGCACAGACAATTGTGTACTTTACATGCAAGAAATAATTGCATCTGGATAAGTAGGTAATTTCTTGCCGTGTCATCTCGTAGATACACTATTTGGTCAAATCTACCAAACTTAGAAAATCATTTAAAACTTTCAGTTTTATTACGTCATTAACAAGCCTTAAAGTCTTAGCCTTGTTCCTGAACATTGTCTTCATCATGAGAATGGATTAGGTTAATTAACAAAGTCGAACCAACAACCACAACTTTGTTTTTCGCCATGAATCTAGTTCTTGGGATCTCCAGTCTGCTAGATAGAGTTACCGTCATGCTGACTTGTCAGATGCCGTAAACCCATTCCCTTAGATGATCTTTTAACTGCCTCTCTCACTAGGACTTTCGTTAGTAGATCTGATACATAATCTCTTGACTTTACATAGTCAATTGTGATAATTCCACTAGAGAGCAGTTGTCTTACGGTGTTATGTCTATGTCTTATATGACGAGATTTACCATTGTACATAACGCTGCCTGCCCTACCTATAGTTGCTTGACTATCGCAATGTATGCAAATAGGTCAAACAGGTTTGGGCCAGAATGGAATATCCTCTAGGAAATTCCGGAGCCATTCAACTTCTTCACCAGCCTTATCCAAAGAAATGAATTCAGCTTCCATTGTGGAGCGAGCAATACATGTCTGTTTCGACGATTTCCAAGAGGCTCCTCCTCCATAAAGTATGAACAAATAACCATGCGTGGATTTTACATCATTTCACTAGGTGATCCAATTTGTATCACTATATCCTTCAATCACAACAGAATATTTATTATAATGCAAAGCATAATGTTGTGTATATATTAGAGAACCCAACACAGGTTTCATTGCCATCCAGTGAGTTTGATTCGGATTAGTAGTGGATCGACTCAGTTTACTAATAGCAAATGTTATATATGGTCGTGTACAATTCATAATATACATCAAACTTCTGAACACTCTAGCATATTTGAATTGAGAGTCCTTCATTCTTTTAAAATGTATAGCTTAAATCAATTGTAGTTTTAAATACATTGAAATTCAAGTACTTGAACTTATCCAATACTTTTCAATATAATGATATTCAGCTATGCTAGTACCTGGGGAGTTTTGATAATCCTAACCTCTAAGATCAAATCAGCAACTCCTAAGTCCTTCATATCGAACTTGCTGGACAGCATGCGCTTAGTAGCATTTATATCGTCAATGTCTTTACTCATTATTAACATGTCATCAACATAAAAAAAAACAATGACTTCATGATTCATAAAGATATTAATGTAAACACATTTATCACATTCATTAATCTTGAATCCATTTGCCAACATTGTTTGGTCAAATTTTGCATGTCATTGTTTGGGTGCTTGCTTGAGTCCATAAAGTGATTTCACAAGTCTGCACACTTTCTTTTCTTTACCGGGAACTATAAACCCTTCAGGTTGTTCATTGTAAATTTCTTCCTCCAACTCTCAATTTAAGAAGGTCGTCTTTACATCCATTTGGTGGATTTTAAGATCATGCACTGCTGCTAGTGCTATTAAAATCCTAATTGATGTTATCCTTGTTACTGGAGAGTATGTGTCAAAGTAGTCCAGACCTTCATTTTGTTTGTAACCTTTGACTACCAGTCAATCCTTATATTTGTCAATCGTCCCATCACGTTTCATTTTCGTTTAAAGATCCACTTTGATCCTAAAGGTTTATTTCTTGGAGGAAGATCAACCAATTCCCAACTGTGATTGCTTAAAATTGATTCGATCTCACTATTAACTGCTTCTTTCCAATAAGTGGACTCAGACGAACACATAACTGCTTTAAATGTTTGAGGCTTATTTTCAAGCAATAGTGCTACAAAACCTGGTCTGAAATAAGCAGATTTTTGCTGGCGAGTACTACGCCTAGGTTCCTCACTAGTTAGAATATTTTCCATTGATTCTTCTCGTGGTCATTTAGGTCTTTCACTTGTTGACTAACTTTCTATTTTATACGGATAAATGTTTTAAAAAAAACTCTATATTATCTTATTTAATTATCGTATTATTATGAATCTCAGGATAATCAGAATTGTGAACTAAAAACTAACAGGCTTTACTGTTTACAGCATACCCAATAAAGACACAATCTACTATTTTGTGTCCAATTTTAACCCTCTTCGGTAAAGGAACCTCTACCTTGGCTATACACCCCCACACTTTGAAATATTTTAAGTTGGGTTTACTTCCTTTCCACAGCTCATAAGGAATTGATTGTGTTTTTCTATGGGGTACTCTATTGAGTATTTTATTACCTGTAAGGATGGCTTCCGCCCCAAAGTTTTCGTGGAGAACCAGAATTGATCATTAAGCATTCATCATTTCCTTTAATGTTTTGTTCTTCCATTCTGCCAAACCATTTGACTGTGGTGTATAAGGTGCAGTAATTTGATGAACAATGCCATATTTCAAATATATCTCTGCAAAAGGATATTCATAATCTCCACCCCTATCACTCCGAGTCATTTTTATATTTAGATTCAATCGGTTCTCCACTTCATTTTGTATTGCTTAAATGCATCAATTAATTCATCCTCACTATTAAGCAAATATACATAACAAAATCGAGTGCAGTCATCAATTAAAGTTATAAAATATTTTTTTACACCACGAGACGGTTTTGACTTCATACCACATATATGTGTGTGATTTAAGTCTAAAGTTTTAGAATTTCTTTCAACAGACTTATAAGGATGTTTAACAAACCTACTTTCCACACAAATTTCTCTTTTCGATTAATCACATTTAAAGTCAGGCAATACTTCTAGATTAACCAATTTTCGCAAGGCTTTGTAATTTACATGTCTAAACGGGCATGCCATAAATCATTTAACTCCAATAAGTAAACAGAAGCAAAATTTTTACTAATACTGTCAGCAACCATTACATTCAATTTGAAAAGACCCTTATTGAGGTAGCCCTTTCCTATGAACATTTCATTCTTACTTATTACAGCTTTATCACTAACTAGGACACACTTAAACCCATTCTTAACGAGTAGTGCATCATAAACTAAATTCTTCCTAATAGTAGGGACATGCAGAACATTGTTCAAAGTCAAAACCTTGCCGAATGTCATTTTCAACATTACTTTCCCAATTCCTGCAACCCTTGTTGTTACTGTGTTTCCCATGAACAAATCTTCATCGTACTAAGCAGGAGTGTACATTGCAAAGGCTTCTTTCGCAGAGCAAACATGTCTAGTGGCACCTGAGTCGAGAAATAACTCATTGGGATTTCCAACTAAGTTCATTCCGAGGTCATTGCACACAAGTCATCTGCATCATCCATTTTCTCCATGATGTTTGCTTGACTTTTGCCTTTGCCTTTAAACTCTCCTATTTTTCTTTCCACCACCGATGAGGGACAAATGCCTTTTCATTAAAGCATAAGAGGATAAAGTTCCCAACTCTAAAAGTTCTCAAGTTTTTTGTTGTGCGGAATTCGAGATAATACGAGAAAATATAAACGCGAAAAACAAGATAATAGATTTACGTGGTTCACCAATAAATTGGCTACGTCCACGGGAAGAGAGGGAGCAGTTTTATTATGGAGAGACAAAAACAACAGAATTACAGAATAGGGTTTGCCATAGCATCTATATATAGTGCTAAGCTAAGCCCTAACAGGCTTGGGCCCAACAGCGAGACCCCCGTCCTTTCTGTTGTAGCGGGTCCGATTCAAGGCATTCAACAAATCTCCACCTTGACTTGAATTCTCCGAACAGATTCTTCAGACGCACTATGATAGTGCCAGGCCTCCCCCTCTTCCTCAGAATTGCCCCGCAGGGCAATTAACAGCTTCTGATGTTGAGCAAGTCTAAACAGTGTTGAAACTTTCTCTGTGGAACCGGCTTTGTGAACATATCAGCAGGATTATCAGCAGTTCCTACTTTCTTCACCTTGATTCTCTTCTCACTTCTCAGAAAATGATACCTTACGTCAATATGCTTGGTTCTTTCATGATGGACTTGATCCTTAGCTAGACAAATAGCGCTCAAACTGTCACAATACACCGTAGCCTGATCATGATGCAGACCAAGATCACTAACCAGCCCTTTCAGCCAAATCCCTTATTTTGCAGCCTCTGTCAAGGCCATGTACTCCGTTTCCGTAGTAGACAAAGTCACTGTAGGTTGCAAAGTTGCCTTCCAACTGACGACAGATCCTCCAAGGGTAAACACATAGCCAGTCATCGATCTTCTTGTGTCAACATCTCCAGCATAGTCAGAATCAGAATAGCCAGTAACCAAGCACTGAGTATCACCTCCATAAATGAGACCAACGTCAGATGTACCTCTAAGGTACCGGAAAATTCTCTTCACAGCCTGCCAATGTTCTCTCCCTGGTTATCCCATGAATCTGCTCACTACACTGACTACATGTGCTAAATCTGGCCTTGTACAGACCATAGCATACATCAAACTTCCTACGGCACTGGCATAAGGGACTCGTGACATATACTCTTTCTCTTCTTCTGACTGTGAAGCGAACATGGCAGTGAGATGGATATTGACAGCACTGGGGGTATCAATAGGCATAGATGAAGACATGCCAAACCTCGCCAAGACCTTCTGAATGTAGCTTCTCTGTGACAAGAAAAGTTTCCTTCTCTCTCTGTGTCTAATGGTCTCCATCCCTAGAATCTTCCGAGCGGCTCCCAGATCCTTCATCTCAAACTCAGCACTAAGTAAACCCTTCAGCTTCTGAATGTCATACTTCTCTTTTGCAACTATCAGCATATCATCTACATAAAGCACCAGATAGATGAATGAATCATCCTTGAGCCTATTGTAGTAGACACAACAATCATATGAGCTCCGAGTATCGCCCAACTTCACCATATAGCTGTCAAACCTTTTGTACCACTGCCTTGGAGACTGCTTAAGTCCATATAAGGACTTCTTCAACTTGCAGACGTGATTTTCCTTCCCTGGAACTTGGAAACCATCCGGCTGAGTCATGTATATCTCTTCCCCTAACTCTCCATGTAGAAACGTTGTATTCACATTAAGTTGTTCAAGATCCAGATTCTGATGTGTAACTATCGCTAGTAACACTCGGATTGAAGTATGTCTGACCACTTGTGAGAAGATCTCATTGTAGTCCACTCCCTCTCTTTGGTTGAAACCTCTGGCAACAACCCTGGCTTTAAACTTGACTCCTTCTGATGGTGATATCCCTTCTTTCTTCTTGAAAACCCATTTGAAAGTAATAATCTTTCTCCCCGAAGGCTGTATGACCAGATCCCATGTCTGATTCTTGTGTAGGGACTCTATCTCATCTCCCATAGCAGCAAACCATTTTTTAGAATCAGGACTTAAAATGACTTCTTTGTAAGTAGACGGCTCAGATGTATCTACCTCATAAGCAACCTGCAGTGCATAACCCACCATGTCCTCAAAACCATACCTCGTAGGTGGCCGAACTCACAACCCTCCTTGGCCGATCGTGAGCTATACTCTGATGGATATCTGATGGCATAGATTCTGGGATATCAGTTTCTGTCTGTGGCGCTTGATCCTCCTCTTCAGGTTTTTTTAAATCGCTCTCGTTCTGAATGACTTGAAACTCCACCTGTTTATCAAGACTCCCAGTTTCTGACGTAGTTGTAGGCTTCACAATGGTTCTAAGCAGAGAACTTTCATCAAAGACAACGTTCCTGCTCATAATAACCCTTTTTTCTGCTGGAGACCAGATTCTGAAACCTTTCACTCCATCTCCGTAGCCCACAAATACTCCCTTTTTAGCTCCTGGTTCTAACTTACCTTCACTGACGTGATAGTAAGCCGTACACCCAAAAGCTTTCAGATTTGAATAATCAGCAGCTTTTCCTGACCACATCTCCATAGGTGTCCTGCACCGTATGCCTGTATGTGGTCCGCGGTTAATCAAGTAGCAAGCTGTACTAACCGCTTCTGCCCAGAATCTTCTATCTAGCCCAGCATTAGAGAGCATGCACCTTGCTCTCTCCAGAAGTGTTTGATTCACCCGCTCAGCTACACCATTCTGCTGTGGTGTATTTCTGACTTTACGATGTCGAGCAATCCCTTCATCCTTACAGAATTGATCTAATTTAGACCAGCAGAATTCCAGCCCATTATCAGTTCGCAACCTCTTGATCTTCTTCCCTGTTTGATTTTCCATCAAAATTTTCCACTCCTTGAACTTCTGGAAAGCTTCACTTTTATGCTTCATCATGTACACCCAAGTCATCCTTGAGTAGTCATTAATAATGGACACAAAAAATCTGCAGCCTCCCAAAGACTCAACACGGCATGGACCCCAGCAATCAGAATGGATGTAATCAAGTGTGCCTTTTGTTCTGTGAATGTCCTTTGGAAACTTGTTGCGATGTAGTTTTCCAAAGACACAATGTTCACAAAACTCTAGGCTTTTAACCTTATGACCAGCAAGAAGATCCTCCTTTGAGAGAATTTGCATCCCTCTTTCACCCACATGACCAAGTCTCATGTGCCATAACTTAGTCATATCCTCCTGGTGAACTTCTGACGATGAAACATGGGCTGAACCTGTAACCGTGGAACCTTGTAGAAAATACAAAGTACCACGCATGACACCTTTCAGAATCAGATTTGAACCCTTCCAGACCCGCAAGACTCCATCTTTTCCCGACCAGCTGAATCCCTTGCTGTCCAAAGAACTGAGAGATATCAAATTTTTCGTCATCAATGGAACGTGTCTTACCTCGTTCAATGTGAAGAAGCTACCATCATGTGTCCTTATCTTGATCGAGCCTGTCCCAACCACCTTGCAGACAGAACTATTGGCCATCGAGATGCTGCCTCCGTCTATCTGCTCATACGTCGTGAACCACTCTCTCCTAGGACAGATGTGATAGGATGCCCCAGAATCGAGAACCCACACATCTGAATGATGAGTGTGCTCATCCGCAACTAGGGCAATGTCTTCTTCAGAATCGGTGCCTTCTTCAGCAACAGCAGCAGACACTGATTGTTTTTCAGATTGCTTCTTCTTCTTCAGACAATCAAATTTCCAATGTCCCTTCTCCTTGCAGTAATTACAAACATCATACGGCTTTGCACCCTTCAACATCGGCTTATTTTTCTTTCCGCCGTATTTCCTTCCCTTTCCGCTACTGGTGAACAGTCCGGAAGGCTGTATGTCCGTACTTGTGCCGTTAGCCTTATGCCGTAATTCCCTTCTATGAATGGCCGATCTGACTTCTTCCAGCGACACAGTATCTTTCCCAACAATGAACGATTGAACAAAATTCTCAAATGACATTGGGAGAGATACTAACAGAATCAGGGCAGCATCTTCATCCTCGATCTTCACATCGATACTACGCAATTCTAATAACAAAGTATTCAATTGCTCTAAATATTCCCTGAGTTGTGTACCTTCAGCCATTCGTAAACCGAATAGACGTTGTTTCAGAAGCAGCTTGTTGGTTAGAGATTTTGTCATGTACAAACTCTCCAGCTTCAACCACAGACCAGCAGCAGTCTCTTCATTCGAGACCTCCGTGATGAGGTCATCCGCGAGACACAGCATGATCATCGAGTGTGCCTTTTCCTCCAGAATCGCCATCTCAGGAGTAACGACGGCGTTCTTGTCTTTCGACAACGGCGCCCAGAAGCCTTGCTGTTTCAACAAAGCCCGCATCTTGATGTGCCATAAACTGAAACTGTTCCTCCCTGTGAATTTGTCGATTTTCACGTTCAAAGCAGACATCTCGAATTCTCCAAGAACACCGATTAACCGAGAGGCTCTGATACCAATTTATTATGCGGAATTCGAGATATTACGAGAAAACATAAACGCAAAAAACAAGACAACAGATTTACGTGGTTCACCAATAAATTGGCTACGTCCACGGGAAGAGAGGGAGAAGTTTTATTATGGAGAGCCAAAAACAACAGACCCGTCCTTTCTGTTGTAACAGGTCCGATTTAAGGCATTCAACATTTTCAAATTCCTCTATTTCCCTCTATGTCCCATCTTCTAGCTACATACCCAACAAAAACTACTTCCAGAATGTGTTTGGAGATGTTTTTGGGTTCGTTGTTTGTGCGATATTTGTTAATTCTAGATCCAAAAACTCGACATTCATAGACATCAAATTTGTGTGGGACTCTACTAGATGAGTCAAATTTCAATTAGGCCTTGTTGAAAACTACTCCTAGCTTACACTATTTAAAGGGTAATATATCCCTTATCGAGGGATCTTGAAAATTTCATAAATTCATGAAATATTTGCAAAGATATCAAAATGTGGGTGGACTCTTCTTGATAACCAAATAAATAAAAAAAAGATCCACAAAAACCTATTTACATGGATATAAAATAAAATTCATTTAAGGTGCAAATTATCAGTTAAAAGAATCAATAGATTGATATAATTGTACCCAAACTATTATTAATTAATAAAATATTCTTGTTTCATCATATTTATTCTGTGGTCGGAGTTTATTTTCCATAAATAAGATTTAGTGCAAACAAATTTTGCCTCCTTAAACCTAACAACTAATTATAATTTCTTTTAGGGTTTGATTAGTTCGATCGGAGTTGATTAATTGGTAAAATTTGTTAGACATTGAAGAAAAAAAATAAATATTCATTGATCAAATCATTCATTCTGTAGTCTCATAGATCTTTTATAGAAATTAATTAATCAGAAGAGAATAAAGATAGATCAAGTTCCTTTGGGGTCATCTCTTACCTTCTATGTAGTATGTATCTCCCCAAAGCTTGGAGATGCACACACAAGAAGAGGCCTTATGTTTAAAAATGTATTTAGTATCTTTTTCAAGGCTAGAATCAACAAAGATCGCACCAATAAAGGACCTAACAACATCCCCAACCACAATTGGGAAAGTAGTTTCACTCTCCCATCCAAACGTAGACACAATATCCAATTTCTCAAAATTCTCAATTGTATAACATATCTGCCTTTGCAGATCTGGCGAGGCATGAAGAATGTGCTCATGCAGGCTAGCCTTAACTGCATATTGAGTATATCATTCATTATTTACAAAAGTAGACCACAAATAAGTAATTAGTCTTGTCACAAGCATCGAATATTTTAAATAGAGATATGTTGTAACAACATAATCTAGCATTACATCTCAAAGAAATTTCAAGTTCTAATAGCATCGTGGAATCTCATGTAGAAAGTAAGATCCGTGAATTATCGTTTTAACAAGCAGCGAAGGGTCGTGAAACTTGTAGTGTAGCAGTGATTTGTAATTACCGTACATAGACTAGATTCTTGGCATTCACAATGAAGTGCCTTAAGATAGGTGCATAAATAAAATCAATGTCCATCCCGATCCATTTCATAAATGATAATGCTGCTATGTTGCCCGTCCAAGCTGAGGTAAGCACCTCTTAGTGCCTCAACCACATCAGCTACTATCTTGTTTCTAATTTCCTATACTTTACCCTACAACATATTTCTACTGAAGGCATCAAGAAATATTTTTCAAGTTGTAAACTTGAGGATTTCCACAAGGAATTGTCCACACTCTAAGATAGAATGGTTCATTACGGATAAATCTCAGAATTTTACGAGCACATCCAAGCTTGAAAAATGCAACATTGGAAATGATTTTATTTTTCTTAATTATGAGAAGACCCTCATGATAATTTTCATAAGTCTAAAACAGTTGTATACTAATAGCATATCTGAGAAAAGATTTGCAAAGCTTCTCAAGTGATTCCAAATGAAAATTTTGGAGACATTTCTTTTTTGTCATTACTTCCAAAATCGTAGCGGTTGGGATACAAAGTTTTACTTTGTGGAGATTCAAAAGCATTCTTTTATTGTTTATTTGGCATGGATGCTTGCCCTTTAAGGTCTAAAGGTTATAGCACGATATATAGTTATCGTTGACCTCAAGAATCTGATGAATTCTAGGTATACACATATGGAAGTGAATCCCCAAACTCCGCCGAACAGATTCACTGCTACATGTATATACCTTAGAATTCATAAGATTCTCAAATTCAAGAATATTTTTACAATAACTATTTGTCGTGCTTGAACCTTTAGACTTTATTGGGGAAGCATTCATGCTGAATAAACTTGAAAAGAAAGCTTTCGAATCATTCCAAACTAAAAATTTGTATCCCAACTGGTATGATTTTTGAAGGAATCACAACAAAGAAATGCCTCCAGAAGTTCCATTCAGTATCACTTGGGAAACTTGGAGACTTTTTTCTCAAATGTGATGTCAGTAGACAATTATTTAAGAATTATGAAAGTCAGCATGAGGGTTTACTCAGAATTAAGAAAATAAAATCATTTCCAATGTTACACTTTACAACTTTGGATGCGCTCGTAAAATATGAAATTTATGCATAATGAACCATTTGATCTTCTAACGTGAATCATTCCTGATGATAATTCTCAAGTTCTTCGACTAAGAGTTCCCTTTGCCTTCGATAAAAATGTATAGTAGGCTAAGGAAAATGATTAGAAATAGTAAAAAGTAGTTAATGTGGTTGAGGAACTAGTAGGGGCCTACCTCAACTCTTGTAGGGAAGTAGCGACTTTACCATTTATGAATGGATTCGGTTGCACATTGATTTTGTTGATTCTGAGAAGCTAGTTAATGTATGGTACTTTGAAACCTTGCTACTTACAAGTTCCATTATCCTTCATTGCTTGTTGAAACTCTTATCACAGATCATATTCCACAATGATATCAACGCTAGGAATTCTAAGAGATACAGCGCTAGATTATGTTGGTGCAACACATATCTATTTCAATTATTCAAACTGACTCCATGACTAATTAATGATTTGAGGTAAGCTTCTGCAAACAAAGAATAATATGCTCAATCTGCACTTAAGGCTGGCATGCACAAGAACCTTCTTAATGCCTCATGAAATTTGCAAAGACAGAGATGTTGTACTATTGAGGATTTTTGATAAATTGGATCATGTGTCCATGTTCGGATGGGAATCTGAAACGTGCTTGGAGATGTTGTTGGGTCCTATGTTGGTGCGATTCCTCAAGACCTTTCCTGCAACTGTTGATTACACCTCAAAAAATTAAAACCAATAAGAGAGTTAAGTGAACTTTGTGCCCAGAAAGGCTATTTAAAAAGTAATCAATTCTTCATGAGACAAAGACTCGACATTTGTAGACATCAAAATTGTGTGGGACTCTACCAGATGAGTCAAACTTCATTTAGAATTCTTAAAGACTAATCCTAACTCACACTAGATAAAGGGTATTATATCCATTAGAGAGGGATCTCGAAAATTTCATAAATTCATGGAACATTTACAAAGAGATAAAGATGTGGGCGGACTCTTTGTGACCATAAATACTTCATAAAAGTCCAAAAATCCTTTTAACATAAGATCAAACAAAATCCATTTTAGGTGCAAATTATCCTACAGAAGAATCAAGAAATGGACAAATTGTACTCAAACCGTTAATTAGTAAAATATTCTTCTTTGTTCATATTTATTTCTTAGTTGGAGTTTATTTTCAATAAATATAATTTGTTTCAAAGAAATTGTCTCCTAGAACCCTAGATAACATTTATAATTTATTTGGGGTTTTATTAGTTTGATCCGAGTTGAAGAATTGGTCAGAATCCATTCAGCATTGTAGAAAGAACAGAATGTTCATTGATCAAATCCTTCACTGAATAGTCAAATAGATCATTTGACGAAATTAATTAACTAGAAGAGTGTAAAGATAGGTCAAGTGTCTTTAGATTCATATCATACCTTCTAAGTAGTATCTATCGCCAAATAGATAGATATACACACACAAGATTTACAGAAGTTTAACTTTAAATTGTTTCTTGTGAGTTGTCATGAGATGTTACAAAATGTGGAGTTGGTATTTCAGATCGATTTGTGAAAGATTTCATGCCTTGTCTCACCATGCTTTGCTGATTTTACCAGATGAGACTAAGAATTTTCCAATTCATGAGAAGTTTTACATATTATATCTGTTGAAGCAGCTTATCAAAAAACCTTGTCTGGAGCTTCTTGTTAAAGAGCAGTCAAGGTGGTCATGGAGCTTATGCGCCACATGGAATTTAGGGATTTAGCATAGAAGAAGCCTTGCCCTTGTTGTTATTTTAGTATTACCTCATCTAGAGGGGGATCCTTAAGGAGGGGTATTCATCCTCGGTTCAGTATACATGTTCATGCAGTTATGTAAGTGTCTGAGAGAGGTAATATTTGACAAAGTTTTGACAACTTGGGTCAAGACTTATCAGGGTTGCTCTTAAAGGTTTTTAGGTTACGGTGACCATTCAATGTATTTGGATTTTTGTTAGTACATGGTGGTTCCTAGTCCTACTATGAGTGTAGTGAGTCAGGAAAAATCAATAGATATTCCTCCATACTTGGAGCAGGAGGCCAACATCAATGATGTTTCAATAATCTTTTGTAACGTTGTTGATTCATTTTTATTTTTGTAAAATAAAGTTTGAAAAGTTCTTTCTTTAAAACTAAGTATAAATTCAACTTGGAAAAAATGAATAATTTCATAGCAAAACACTAGTATTATATAAAGAAATGTTATTTAAAGAAAGTGAATATAATTTATATACCATGACTTTTATGAGAAAATAACAATGAACAAGAAAACGCATATTTCTTTTTACCTCATTCGCCTTAAATGGCCTTGATTCATTAAATTCATATTTGTCAAATTAAATTTTTATAAATATAACAACTACTCATTAATTCAAGGTAAGAAATAATGGATCATAATTGACCAAGTGATTTAGATCCTCTAAAATAACACTCAAAACTTTTCTTTAAAATGGAGATAGTTGAAGAAGATATGGTGTTGGCATGTTCAGCGCAATGTCATGGATTAGAAAATCAGAAATGATGGCTGCAAAATTCACATATTCCATTACCAATGAGAAGTTGATTATGCTTTATTTAAAGAACTTTCTATGAATGGTTCTAACACTAATACTGATCCTAGCAATGTTATAATTGTTGACGATGTTGTTAAAAAGAAGTTTGAAAAGGATAACAAAATTGGTAGAGGACATTTGCTAAATCATATGGCTAATCCTTTGTTTGATTTATTTTTAAACTATATATATGCCAAAGCAATATGGGATAACTTGGAAAAGAAATGTGATGTTGATAATGCATGAAAGAAAAAATATGTTGTCTGTCAGTGAATTAAATTCCAAATGGTTGATAATAAGCCAATAATGGAACAAGTTCACAAATATGAGAACTTGACTGGTGATGTTCTCAACAAGGACATGAAGATATGTGAGATGTTTCAGGCTAGTGTTCTTCTTGAAAAATTTCCACCATCTTGGAGTGATTATAGAAATCAATTAAAACATAAGAAATAGAATTAAACCCTTCGAGAACTTATCAGTCACATGAGGACTGAAAAGGCAAACCATCTCAAAAATAAGATGGAAGAACTTTCTCTTAATTCTTCTAAAGCTAATCTTGTTGAATCTTCTGGTAGTGTTGAGAAAGACAGGTTAAAAGTCAAACACAAGAAAGTGTCGAAAAAAGAACTTATAAAGAAGAAAAATCAATTCAACAAGCCGGAGAGTCAAATTCAAAAATTTAAGGGCTCTTGTTTTGTTTGTGGAAAAGTTGGTCACAGAGCTGCCAGATGCTATAAAAAAAGGGCAAGACTCAAAGAAGGAAGGACAAAGTGATGTCCAAGCCAACGTTGCTGAAGGTAATGAAGTTGTTGTTGTAGTCGTTGAGGCAAATCTTCTGGCAAATGAAATTGGCTGGGTGCTAGACACAGGCGCCTCAAGGCATTTCTCTGCCAATAAAGAGTTATTACATGACTTTGAGTAGTCTACTGATAGAGAGTGTGTATATATGGGTGACTCCACTACTGTTGTAGTAATGGGTAAAGGAAAAGTTTTGCTTTAATTAACTTCTGGAATGACATTTATCGTTAAACAATGTTTTGTTTGTTCCCTTTCTTCGTAAAAACTTAGTTTCCGGAGCACTTCTCAACAAAGTAGCCTTAAACTTGTGTTTGAAGCTGATAAAATAATTATTTCTCCCGGAGGAGACTTTGTTGGGAAGGGATATCTTAGTGGAGGATTATTTGTATTAAACACTGTTCAAGAGATTGTCAATAATGCAAGCATTTCAAATTCTGCTTATATTGTTGAGTCTATTAATTTGTGGCATGGTAGACTATGTCATGTTAATTTTTCTTATATTAAAACGCTCAGAAAAATGGAATTAATTCCTATGATAAAAACTGATGATTTTTCTAAATTTCATATGTGTGTAGAAAGCATGCCAAGAAACCTTTCAAACTTGTTATTAGTAGAAAGACTGAATAACTTGAACTATACATGCAGATTTAGCAGAGGTGGAAAAAGGTTTTACACTACTTTTGTTGATAAGTTTTCTAGAAACACTAAGGTATATCTTCTTCAGTCTAAAGATGAAGCTTAAAGTATGTTTTGAAATTTAAATCAGAAGTGGAAATCAATTAGACAGGGAAATGAAGAAGTTTAGATCTGATACGGGTTGTGAATATAGTACTAAAACTCTAGAAGATTTTTGCTAGAAAAATGGTATTATACATGAAGTTAGTACTCTCAATTTATATCCATTCAGTTCAAGAGTTTTTCACTTTGTGGTTATTGAAAGATATTGACACTTAAGTATATGTTCCTTCCTTTTGTCCAAAAGTTTGTTCTTACTCTTTATCTTTGCATTGGTGGGGGATTGTTGAGTTAATACTATAGTTGAGTTAATTCTGACTATGTTAATTAATTCTAATACAAAGATATAACAACAACACGTTTCAAGAGAGAAAACATATCCATTCAATTGAACAAACAAGAGGTTTCTATAAAAGTGAAATAATGGCCTTTAATGCCATTAATCTTGACAATCCGTTTCTTAATATGAAAAAGAAAAATTACCTCTTCTATTTCAAACTCCTCCTCTTGAAATATCTATATAAAAATGACAATTTGTGAGCATAAAAAATACAACATCAACCATAAAGGAAAAGAAAAAAGAATTTCCCTCCTTTCATCATATTCTTTGAATATTTTTGGGCATTTGGTTTTGCGCAACCTCCAAACTCTTAGCCAGGAGTGCACGTGTTGTAGAGTAACTATGAAACCTTGGAAAGCGACCGGCTATAATGATTTGCATCGGGGTAAAGTTGAAATCGCTTTCAAGGCAATTACTTGCCACGACACAGTATTTGTGATAAGTTCTTTACTACTTTATAATTCCAATCTAATATCAATATTGTAGTATTTTTCCTAATAGTATTATTTTTTCTAAACCTTTAGCGTTGGAGTACAAATAAAGTATCACAAACTGGTACAATCTGCACTAAATTTTACTTTATTTTTAAATAAAATGTTTTTGATTCAACTTATCAATACAAAAAAATAATCCCACTATAACTAAACATCAAAACTCCATTGTTAAAATATATAGGGAAAAATTCTCAAATAATACTATTAGCTATATACATTTTAATAAAGAATTTCCTAGCTAATTCATGTTTTTACTATAAAAATCACTAATTGATTGTAAGATTTGATAATCGGCTCCAAATAATTCTTCAATAGTTATTTCTACTTTCATTGTCCAAATCTATGTTGGATATTTATTTTCTTGGTACACTAAAATAAATCTCAAAAGGAAAAAATAAAATCTGAAAAGTCAAATTGCGTGAATATTCCATGAGAAAGAATATTATATTATTGTTGGTGTCTTTCCAAACTAGAAATTCTTCTGTATTTAAAAAATAAAATAAAATAAAATTAGGGTTAGAGAAAGAGAAAATATAGGAGGCGTTACAAAGTAGGAGTCAAACCCTCACCAATAAATTGAAACTTCTGCCAGTGAATCAACATAACTACTAAGATTCTCCAACTAGCAATTCTTTGTATGTAATGATCATTATTTCTTAATAAGTATGTAAGATTATTTACAATCTCTCCTCAAATGCATAAATTATTCTTCATTTCTATCGAGTGTTATAATTTTCATTAATAGCAATATGAGGGTGAAATTATGTATATATATATATGCAGTTTTTAATAAAAAAAATTGAAAAGATTATCTGTATTGATATCTTTATTCATGCTATGTTTATGCAGGAAAAGGTTTTTGAATTTTTTCAAACAATAAGTTGAACTAAGAATAAAGTTATATGAAGAAAAAGTGATTATAATTCTTATGACAAAATGGAGAATATTTATCAAGATTTGATAAAATCTTTGATGTGATGAGATCTCACAAGCATTGTTGTCTTTTAGAATCTCGACTTTCCAAGATAGGTAAATACATTGCTAATCTACATGTTATAGTTTCTTATACTTATATATGTACTTTATTATAAACTAAAACTTTGACAATTAAATAGAATACATCATTTCTTCTATTTCATGTGACACTCTTTCCTCTTTAATCTACTATGAAAAAAAGTATTTTCTTAATTGAAACATGATGAACTATGAACTTCATATCTTTTTATCTTTGAAGGCATGTTTATTCTAACTCTACATGAAACAAAAAAATTTCTAAAACATGTGGTCTTAAATACGTTGTAATATTTGTGTTACTATATAACTTCTCAATAATAGTAAAATAAAAAAAATTATGACTTGATTATTTTCAAATACATACATATGTCATATATTTTTTAACAGATTGATGATAAAATGGTGTTACATAAAATCGAAAAGGAGTATATGACATTTTAAATACCACAAGTCAATATTTTTTCTTTTAAACTCATTGTGAGTTCTAATTTATAGCGTAAGGATAATAAAAATATGGGTTAAAATCTCTATATTAGTGCTAATATTTATATATATATTTTTATGCAAGATCTATATTATACTAAACAAATTAAGCAACATATGGATTTACAAATTATTCAAAACAACTTAGCACAAGTTGCTTTTTCGAAGTTCAAAATTGCCAATTTCATTAAAGAACTCTTATTGATTTTCAACAACGTCATTGTTTATTACCCATATCAAGCTCTTCAAAATTCTATTGCGCTTGAACTCAAAGCCATTATTTTGAGGGTAATGGGTAAAAATCCCTAATTAATCGCAAAATTGTTTGTTGATAAGATGCATCATGCAATAAAATGTTGGCCAGACTAAAATTGGAGAAAAAGGGTATATAATGGACATAACAAAGCTCAAGAAGGTGAGTCACCAATGAGGAGGAGTACCAGAGTGAGAAAAAAGGTTTGTGGGTTCAAGAATGATCAAAATAATGATTGCAAAGGGAAACAAAGAAGAATGAAAAAAAAATACTTTGGAAACAATGAGTGAAGCTTACTAGAAGGTGGTCGAATTTATAGAAGATTTTTTGGTGTAATAAATTTCTTTTGTTTTGTAGTTCTGGTAAGATTTCGTAATTTATTATCAATGTAGATCAGAGACTATAATTAATCTCCTAACCCTTGTCATGTGCCTTTTTTAATATCAAGATTTATGTTTAATTTTGAACAAAAAAGGGTCACATAATTGAATTAACATAATTCAGTTGATAATGTGAACAATTGTTTGATACATGATCTGCATCAACCTCCTTTTTTTCTAAGAAAACTAATATTCAAGTTTTTAGTACATATGATCATTTTAATAATAGTTATTATTTAATTTTCTCTTAACATATCAGTCTCTATTGCCCACTCTTTCTAGTAGAACGTTGGAAGTAATTATCTTTAGTTTGGTGACTGAAATGATCAGTCAAGACCATAGCTTCTCACAAAAACATTATTATTTCACTCATTGTTTTATCTTTTTATGATTTGTAATTTATGTAATATCTAGGACATTTATCTACCCAATTTAATGTTTCCACATGTAATATCTGAGTCCACTGAAATGACTGCGTCTCCTTAAAAAATTTAATCCCCCTTATTGTACCCGAGGTTATAGGTAATTTCTCGCAAGGTAAAACAGATTTATCATGTTAAAAAAGTAGTGCTACCTCAAACTTCTTTAACTTCAGCGAATGTAAGAACAGTAACAAGCCACACAGACTCAGTTGATTGACACTTTGTTTATGAGAGAAAATATATCCAAAGAAGAAAACTTTCCAATTTTTGAAAATATTAAAAATGACTTCCTTTTATAGCCATGTTCAACAAGAAACTTGTTTGTTAAGACAAATTTATTCCCAGAAATTTGTGTCTTTTGGAAAATATAACAACTTTTAGGAAAGATGTGTCGTTTGAAAAAATTAACGACTTTTTGAAAATCAGACTGTAATGACCTTTGCACGCAAATTTTAAACAAATTTTGTTGCTTCAAAATTAATTTTGTTATTTAAATCATTCTGAATTAATTTATAAGAGAAAAGAAATTTATTAACAGGTCATATGATTTGTCAAATCCAAATCCAAATTTGAAGCCGAAACAGAGGTCGACCGAGCACCGACGGCGCGAGGGGGCATCTTATTCTTAGACCTTTAAGAAGTAAAGGAAGTGTTTTCTAATATGAGGACAACAAGTTCCTTTCTTCTACCGATATGGGATAACTGACTTTTCATTTGCACTTTGCAAATAAATTTTCATTTTCCCTCAAAAATTGGTTCCTCCTCATTTCATTTTTCTCTTCTCATTTCCTATTCACACTTTGCTAAAATCCAACATTTATTGCCCTTGTAATCTTCCTTTTCATCATTGGAAGGAATAATTTCTCCCTGATAAATAGTGATGGTCTTACTTTGTTAGCAGAACGTTGAGAATAATTATCTTTTGTTTAGAAAATCAATGTGGTCAACCATGGCCATAACTTCTCAGTGAAACTTCATTATTTTATACTTTATGTTTTGTAACTCATGTAGCATTTAAGCAATGTATCTACCCAATTAACTATCCCGTATTATTCCTATTCATTGCAAGTAAATAAGGACGGTCTTACTTTGTTAGGAGAACGTTGGGAGTAATTGTCGTTTGTTTAGTGACTGAACGCGGTCAACCATCTTGGACATAACATCCCATTGAAACTCCATTATTTCAATCATTATTCTTTCTTTTTATGTCTTCAAACTCATGTAATTAACCTCTAGGTCATTTATCTACTCAATTTACTACTCCATAATCTTCTTATTCATTGCAAGAAAACACTTCTCCCTATAAATAGTGATGGTCTTACTTTGTTAGAACAATGTTGAGAGTAATTGCATTTTATTTAGTGGTTGAACATGGACAGTAATATTGGCCACAACTTCTCATTGAAACTCTATTATTTCACTCATTATTCTATCTTTTTATGTCTTGTCACTCATGTAACATCTACTTCATTTTTCTACCCAATTTAATACCTCATTATCTTCCTATTCATTGCAAGGAAGAATTTCTCTACTTCAAATAGTGATGATCTTACTTTATTTTTGTTGTATTATAAAATATAGAGTGCATAAAAATGAGTTAAAAAAAGTTCTTAGTATAGAGTTCTGGATTCAACTCTTGTTAAGTATTTAGTTGTACTTTGAGATTCAGGTATATTGTCTGGAGGGGACAAATTAAGAAGATTATTGCTAGATTTGTGAAAAGAGTTCTTGTCATGAGCTTAAATCTCCTTAAAGAAAGAAATATATATATCCATGTCTCTACCTGAAGATAATTTATTTTAAATTGTAATTTTAAAATTTCACCAACAAAAACTAGTTGACTTTCCCATATAAATGTATATCATCCTACAATTTTTTATTTTATTTTTTAACAAAGAATATATTATCTAATCACTTGAAGAATATCTACATGTAAACCTAAATTTGTTTTCTATATTGCTATTTTTGGGTCATATTTTTTTCTTACAACCATGCTCCGAATTTTTCTTTTGAATTGTGGGTCTATTAGAAAAAAATATTATTATCACACAAAGATAGGAATAAAATATGTGTACATCTTAGTCTTACCCTCCTCAAATTCACTTGTGGGATTATACTAAATGTTCACTATTAGAAAAACCGACATCAAAAGGGGTTTGGATAAACGCATCTTTTGAATTGTGCATCTTTTTATTCCGCAAAGGGGTAAGATTTGTGTACATCCTACCTCTTAGACTCAACTGTACAATAATATATTTTTACTACTAAAATACTTTGTAGTTTTAAAAAAATCAAATCATTCTTTTGCTATAAAACTAAAACTATGCTCTTGACAACTCAATCATAAATTAATGTGTGAGTAGATTTTTTACAGCCATTTCAATGAAATATCTTTTATTTACTAATCATAAATAATTTGGTTCTACGAGTTGAAATATCTCTTTGTGAAAGGGTTGAAAACGTTGAAGTTTGGCATTTTAGCTAAGCAACTTGTGATGAATTAACGAATTATGGGATAATGAGTGATGAACTTGTAGAAATGGTAGCTATGGGAAAGGAAAGTTCTGAAGTACTCTATGATAATAATCTGGAATTTTATCTATCCATTAAAATTTTCTTAAATTTTTTTTCTTAAATGTTCTTTCTTGAACTTTTGAGTGAAGAATCCTTTATATCGATTATAACTTAAAAGAACTCTTAACCATCATTTCTATATTCAACAGTGCTAATCTAGGAATTCTCATTCTTTATGCTCAATCAATTGGAAGTTTTTATTTCTCTAGTTATCCCAATATGTTATCCGTAAATTTACGAGGAAGCATCTCACCTATATTTCTATGCACTTTTCAATATTTATGGTTAAAAATGATATTGTGAAATCACTTTGACCATACAAAATAGTAAATTATTTGAAATTTACTTCATCTCCTTTACAGACTCACTCCTCTTCACTTAAATACAATTTTCTTACTTAAATAGTCTTACCTATAGAAAGTAAGATACGTCAATATTGAAGATGAAAGTGTAGGTATGGTAAGAAATCACCATATTCCCTTTAGCTAATGAGGAAAGAATATGTGGAACATTTTTCTCGAGATGATAATATTGTGCCCTCCGTATTTGATGCACATAATTTATTTTCATAGCTACAAAATAGGTGAAAACTATAATCGATAAGTAGGAGACCTGACATCGCTCTATCATCCTCATGTACTTTTACTTGTTCACGCATCCTTCATGCAAGGCAATCAAATTAGAGGAAAGGATTTCTACCTTTAAGCTTGTGGCATAACTACTTGAACATGAGATGGGCTTCAATGTTTACCAAATTCCTCTATGGAGTAAATAATCCTTGGTCATTGTGCATGAAGTTCATTGAGACAATCAACAAATTCAATTCATATTGTTCTCAAATTTTTGGAGGAGCTAGAAAACTCTTCAGGATTTGTTCATCCTTGGTGATCAGTACATTTCCCATACTATCATTATCTACAGTAGATAGAAATTCGATTAATTATATTCTCACACAATCCGAATGTTTGTAGTTGTGAAAGGGGGATGAAGATATTTACAAAATGAGGAACTCACGAAAATCATGAAAATTCCATATATATTTTAGCCATTTTGAAAATATTACAAGGTTTACATTTCTTTACCATATTAAGATATTTGCTATTTTACCCTTAAAAACCTTTTTTAAAAAAAAAAATATTTGGTCGTATGGGCCATTTTATTAATTAATCAAAAATAAAAATAAAATTTAGGCCCAAGCCCAAAATAAAACAATCAAAATAATTTATTTCTAATATGATTAAGATAAAACCCACTTTCATTAACCCTACCTATAAATGTTAAATGCAGCTTACACTTGGGCTCATTTTCTTTCTTCTCACTGTGTTGCCTCCTTGTTCACGGCTGAATGTTACTCAACTCATTTTTCTCTTGTGGGCTGTTCCAGCTCCCTAATCCAACGTTCTTGTCTCTCTTCTTCTCAAACAAGAAGTGTCAATTAACCAAGGTAATGTAACTCCTATCTTTTCCTTCTCTTTTTCATCACCGTTCTAACTCTTTGTTGTTTCTCCAGGTGAAAGAGCTTTTTTCACTAAAAAACGTCTCTAGAATTTTGAAATTTTCTTTCGAGTTTAAAAATCGGCTATAAGAGAATCAAAGGAAACTCTTCAATTTCTTACCTATAAGATGTTACTCTATTCCAAATCACACATGTACTCATTACACACTACTAATATATATATAGTGATTTGAGATTAAAATGGAAATTTAAACAAGAGATTACTTCATTTCTAATAAGTAATAGATTAGACTTTTCTTGGTTTTAGATCAAGGGTGTTATTGTAGCTAGCTTGGGTTAGTTTATCTACTATTATAAATAGTAGAAACTAGGGTTTATTTTAGGGGTTGATTTTTGAATGAAAATTTGATGTTTATACTTCTTTGTGAGTTTGGGGAAACCCTCATTTCTGTTCAATTGAACCTTCTTGATAAGTCTTCACTTTTATGAGTTCAATTTCTTTTTACCCTTAGAGTTTATTCTAGTAATCAAATATCTTTTAGTTTTTAGATCATCCTTTTTTTCTTCTTCTGAATCTCTCTGTATTTCTTTCTACTTCTTGATAGTATATTTTGTTTGATTGATTGTAGTTCGCTTTATTGTTTTTACATCTAGGATTACATCAATTGGTATCTCTCCCTCTGCCTTTCTATTTCTAAACCATAATTCTTTCTTGCTTGATTGTGGTACTAGGAAATTTTATCCTTCAAGGCATAAACAAATTAAATCACCAAGATTTTTTTGTCACCGCTGGTAATTGTACTTGATGCATCATGGTTCTCAACTTACTTCCTTGACGACCAGGTAATGTTTTGATTATATGCTAAAAAATTATATTTCTGATGCAAAAGAAATTTTCCTCTAGTGAACAATATATTATATTGTCTTTTTATTATGTTCCATGAACCTACTACTCTAGGTAGGTATTAAGTGAATTTTGGTGCACCTCTAATATCTGAAGTTCTTTATCTCTTCATAATCCAATTATTAGGCCATGTAATGGATGTATACATGTCATCTATACCTCCATTCCTCCTCGCCCTGATCCACAAATTCAAGAGAATTGACCCCAACTAGCTTAGAATTGACATGTAGTTGTTGTTTATATCAAAAAAAAAAATTGACAAATGTCTTTATCACACCTTCCACATAATGCCTCATAATGTAATTTTATACTAGTATGATCAATATACGGCTAGCTTTGATATTCACTTAAATTTTCCTTAGTTTAGTATTGGATTACTTAGCATTGGTTATTTAGTGGGTGTGCAGGAGTTATTATTGTCCAAATATCTAGTGCAAAAAGTCACTTGGCTTGCACCTCAATGATCCATAGCTTATGTAAAAATATAGGATATAAAAGAAAATTAGTAATCTTTTTTTCTATACTAAAGTATTTGGGCGATCTATTAAATGTTGATACATTTAATACTAGAATTTCGGGAGGATGTTCCCACTAACTGTGACTTTCCAAATTGTCACACTTTTCTTGTGGATGTGATTCATCTCATAGAGTTCCACCAAATTTTGGTGTCTATAAATGCCCCCTACTTCAAGGCTTGTTAGCGTGTAGACTCGATAAACTGGAATACGAGACTTGAAGTACCCTTAAAAATAGAGTTTCAGCCTTTGCGGTTAGTGGATTAGGATTTGCATTTGATTTATGAGATAGAAGATGAAGGGTAAATTGGGTCACACTGGGTGTGCCAATTTATTTGAAATTTTTTTGTCCCAAATACAAAAAATATATTGCAATCAAATAGTAATAAAATGTATAATTTTATTCATAAAGATTATGAGTACAAATATGTTTATTACTTGTTACCTCTCTCTTAAGATTTCTCCGTGATTCAGGGTTGTTAGTGTCACTCAAACTAAGTATTATGTGGACCTCCTTAGGATTTATTGGAACTCCATGAAATGATATTATGGATCTTGTTAAAAATAATTGGTTGCCAAGAAGAGTGCACCCACATCATCATCACTTTACAAATATTTCATGAATATATGAAATTTTAGAAATGCCTATTCGAGGAAATATATTACACTATATATAAGTAGTATCTAAGAACCTTAAATAAAATGGGACTCATCTTGTAGAGTCCCACATAATTTTGATATCTCAAATGTTGAATTCTTAAATAAATTGGACTCATCTTGTCCCGTGAAATTTTTTTGGTAGTTCACTTAATTGTCTTGTTGGACAGAGTTCTATTGATTGATTGACTATTCCAGAAGAGATCTTATGCTTATAAATATAGTATCTAATAGAAGCCAATATCAACAAATATCTCAGTCTATCAAGGTACTTAACAACACCTCCAAGCACATTTGGGAAAGTAGTTTCACTCTCCCATCAAAGTGTGGATACGAGATCCAATTTCTCAAATTCCTCGACAATACAACAGATTTGTCTTTGCAGATCTAGCGCGAGGTATGAACAATATGCTCAAGCATACTAGCCTTAACTTCAGATTGAGCAAAGCATTCTTTATTTACAAAAGTAGACCGCAAATAAGTAATTAGTCTTAGAATCAGTCTTAAATATTTGAAATAGAGATGTGTTGTTACAATATAATCTAGCACTACATCTCCATGACATTCCAAGTGCTAATAGCATCGTGGATTCTCAGGTAGAATGTAAGATCCGTGAGTTAGCGCATTAATAAGGAGCGAAGGATCGTGAAACTTGAAATGTAGCAGTGATTTCCAAGTGTCATACATTGACTAGCGTCTTAGCATTCACGATGAAGTGCCTTTTCATAGGTGCGTCAATAAAATCAATGTCCATCCCAATCCATCTCATTAATGATAAACCTGCTACTTTGTCCGCCCGACCTGAGGTAGGTACCTAATAGTGCCTCAACTCCTGTGGGTAAGTAGAAACTTTATCATTTATGAAATGGTTTGGATTGCACATTTATTTTGTTGATGCACCTATGTCGTGTGAATTCTAAGAAGATAGTTAATGTCTGGTACTTTGAATTCCTGCTACTTACAAGTTCCACGATCCTTCACTGCTTGTTGAAGCTCTACCTTAAGGATCATACATGCTACCTGAGATTTCACGATGATATCAACACTAGGAATTCTTGGAGATACAGTGCTAGATTATGTTGTTACAAGAAATTTTTATTTCAAATATTTGAACTGACTCCATGACTAATTATTGATTTGAGGTTTGCTTCTATAAACAATGACTGATATGCTCAATCTGCACTTAAGACTGGCATGCACAAACACTTTTTAAATGGCTCTCTAAATCTGCAGATACAGATGTACTGTTGAGAATTTGAGAATTTGGATCTTCTGTCAACATTCGAATGGGAAGTTGAAACTACTTTTCAAAGGTGCTTGGAGATGATGTTGGTGCGACCTTTGTTGATTCTAGCTTCGACAAAGATACTTAATACATTTCTTAACATAAGACCTTTTGTAGAACCGTTGGTTACACCTCAAACAATAAAATTCCGACCAATAAGAGAGTTCAGTGAACTATGTGCCCACAAAAGGTTATTAAAAAAAGAAATCAGTTTCTTCATGAGACAGAGACTTGAAATTTGTAGACATTTAAATTGTGTGGAACTCTACCATATGTGTCCAACTTCAGTTAGAATTCTTCAAGATTAATCCTAGCTCACACTATATAAAGGTACTATATTCCTTAGAGAGGGATCTCAAAAATTTCATAAATTCATGGAACATTTACAAAAAGATCAAGATGTGGGCGGACTATTCGTGACAACAAAATACTTCATGAAAGTCCACAAAATCCTCTTTACTTGGAGATTAAATAAAATTCATTTTAGATGCAAATTATCCAACATAAGAATCAAGAATAGGACAAAATTGAACTTAAAAAAACTGTTAATTAATAAAATATTATTGTTTCTTTATACATCAAAATTTATTGCAAATCAAATGTAACCTAGAACCCTAAATAAAATTTATATTTTATTTTGGGGTTTAATAAGTTGGATCTGAGTTGAAGAATTGGTCAGAATCCATTCAACATAGTAAAAAGATTGAATATTTATTGATCAAATTCTTCACTCAATAGTCAAATAGATCGTTGATGAAATTAATTAACCAGACGAGAGTAAAGATAGATCGAGTGTCTTTGGGGTCTATTTCATACCTTCAAAATAGTATTTATCTCCAAAAAGTTTGGAGTTACACAAAATTTGATGAAGTTTAACTTAATATAATGACATTGACCTCAATTAGTCTAATTAACATTGTTCATTGATATAAGATGTCACAATAAAGATGTCACGTTTCATTTAATTATGAGAACTATCCATGTGGATGGAGCTGATCCATCTTGTTGATATAACAATGGTGTGTTGCTTCTATATATGTGCTTGTTTCCCATCTTTAATATTATTATCTTGTAAAAATTAAGATAGTTTGGGCATACGAAGAGAAGATGTGTAGATGACGTGTCGATGAGGAGGTGAGAGAGGTTGGCTATATAGGGTGCAAGGAAAAATAGAGGTAGACAGAAGAAGTATTGGAGAGAGATGATAAAAAAGAATTTAATGCAACTTCAAATTACCGAGGACATAGCTTTATATAGAAAACCATGGAGGATACATATTAGGATATCAGGTTAATAGGTGGTGTATTGATATCTTGCTTACAATGGTTGGTGTTTATCATTATATATATACTATTGTTTATTCTTGTTTTAAATATATCCCAGTAAATTGTTCAATTATTTATCGTATTTCAATATTGTTGTCTCTGCACCCTGCCGATAGATTTTGCATCGTTTTCGTTTTACTTGCTATTTTTTTATTTTTACTTGAGCCAAGAGTCTTTCAGAAATTAACCTTAACCTTTACGAGATAATGGCAAGATGTACGTATATTCAATTCTTGTGATATTCCATTTTTGATGTCTCACTAATTACTAAACTATTTTTATATTATGAAAATTCAGTTCACTATTCGGATTCAAGAAAGTCAAAAACAAGAGTCTATTGTAAGTCATAATTTTACTCAATAATTATATCAAAAATTATTTTCACAGCTCAAATTCGTGATTAATCGGAGTCCACAAGACCTGATTGATAACCTTTGTATTGACATTTGCCACTCTGTAGCCATTTATCTCTTAGGATTCAAATTCTCCCTGTAAAAAGAATCTAAAAATTTGATGTTTTACTGAATAAATCAACAAAATTTAAGGATGGAAAATGGGTTTACTGTAGAAGATCTATCGAAGATCGAAGGAATTACTACCGGTATCACTGTTTCATTCCTTCGTTCCAACTGATTAGTTGCCATTTTCCATTGTGGGTCGTGCTCAAAAATGGACTCTTTCAAGAACCCTTTTCGTCAGTTAGTACTCTCCTCCTCTCTTTTATTGTATAATGTTTGTTTGGAGTACAGATCTTTGCAGAAAATGAGCTGAAAATTCATAATAGGTGTTTGATTATGTCATTGAAATTGAGTTTTTTTGTTGATGGAAGTGATTTATTTACCAATTAGCATGCCCCCTTTAATTAATCTGCTAGCAAGGAAGAAGAAATTGGGAAATTTTGAGAAATGGGTGAATTTCGATTATGTGGTAGGAATCGAGTGTTGTGCTGTGAGATGAGGGTCTATTGGAAACGCCTTGTTAGGGGTAACATTGCGTATACACAATCCTCTTTAGACCCTCCTAGACTCAACTGTTCATTAATATGTTTTTACTACTAAAATATGATATTGAGCAAGACTTCATTAGCATAAGTGATGGTGATGTTCAAATTATTGATCATAAATCTTGACAAATTGCCTTACAAAAAGTTAAGGTGATCGTCAAATTTTGTCCACAAAAATATGGATGTATTGCAAGTTCGCCAAATATTTTCAGCATCAACGAAAATATCATATTGATTTATTTGTCTCTCCGTATATTTGACATATTTCTGAAGGAAGTGGAATTGATACACTTCCTACTCCGTCCAATTATACTTTGTAGTTTTACAAAAATAAAACCATTGCTTTGATGTTAAACTAAAATTATGATCTTGACAACTCAATGATATATTAATGTGTATGTAAAACTTTTCCAGCCCATTTCAATGGAATCTTTTTCTATACTAATCATGAATAGCTTGGTTCTACGGGTTGAAATCTCTCTTTTCAAAAGGGTCAAACACGGTGAAGTTTGGCACTTTAGTTAAGCAGCTTTGTGATGAATTAACCAGTTATGGAATGACGAGTGATGAACTTGTAGAAGTGGTAGCTATGAGAAAGAAAGTCGTGAAGCACACTAGGCTAGCAATTCGGAATGCTAGTTTATCTATTAATATTTTCTTAAATTCATTTTAAAGGTTAGTTAACATTTGTTTTTCTTGACATTTCAGTAAGGTTGTGACTTAAAGAACTCTTAATTACCATTCCTATATTCCATTATGCTAATCTAGGAATTCTTCCTTTTTGCTCCCATTCTTTGTCATCCATTAATTGAAATATTTTTATCTTTTGAGTAATCCCAATACGTTGCTCGTATATTTATGAGGAAGATCTCAACTAAATTTGTTTTCACTTTTCAATATTTATTGTTATAAGAATTCTTCATATTCACTTTAGCTAATGATGAAAAAGAAAGTGGACCATTTTCTCGAGATGATAATTTTGTGTCCTCTTAATTTGATGCGCGTATTTCCTTTTTGTAGCTAAAAGAATGTTGAAGGTATTGTCGATAATTTGGAGACCTAGAATCGAACTATCGTCCACATCTACTTTTACATTTTTGCACATTCTTAAGTTTGTGACATAAGTACTTGAACATGAGTAGGTTTCAATGAATACCATATTCCTCTACTATATAAGTCTAATTGTTATGGGGACATAATTTCTTTAGATTTTCTTGATGACGGTGTATTAGAGTTTTATATCTAAAGAGTAAATCATTGTTGGTCATTGTGCATACTGGGAGTTCATTGAGAGAATCAACAAATTCGATTCATATTGTCCTCAAATTTTTGGAGGAGCTAGAAAACTCTTCAGGAATTACTTCATCTTTGTTGATAAATAAATTTCTTATCATTATATACTATAGATGAAATTTTAATTTCTTATATTCCTAGACCATCAACATGTTAGTAGTTGTTAAGGGGGATGAAGGTATTTTCATATGATAAACTCACGAAAATCTTGGCAATTTCATATTTTAACTATTTTGAAAATATTAGGTTATTGACATTTCTTTACAATATTTGATATTTTTATACTGCGTAAATTACCCCGAAAACCCTTTTTTAAATATTTTTTTTGGGGTCGTATAGACCATTTAATTATTAATCAAAAAATTAAAATAAAATTTTGGCCAAAGCCCAACCTAATCTAATTAGGGTAAAGCCCACTTTTATTAACCCTAACTACAAAATCTATTCTTACTGTGATGCCTCCTTGCTAGCGGCTGAATATTACTCTTCTTAATTCTTGTGGGTTGTACCAACTCTCTATTCCAACGTTCTCATATCTTTTCTTCTCATACAATATGTGTCAGTCAACCAAGGTAACAACTCCTATCTTTTCCCTTCCTTTATTCATTACTGACGAAGTCGATTTGAAGTAATTTGGATATCTTAGAAGATTAATAGAACAAGCATGGAAGGTTTAAAATACACTAAAATTAAAATTAAGCAAGAGGTGACTACATTTTAAATAATTAATAGGCTAGCTTTTTCTTCGTTTTAGCTCAAAGTTATTATTGTAGCTAGCTTAGGTTTGTTTATCTACTATTATAAATAGCAGAAACTAGGATTTGTCTTAGGGGTTGGTTTTTGAATGCACATTTAATGTTCAGGCTACTTTGTGAATTTGGGAAACCCTTACATCTGTTCAATTTAACCCTCTTGATTATTTGGGTAAGTCTTCACTTTTATGAATTAAATTTCTTTCACCTTTAGATTTTACTCTAGTAATAAACTGCGTTTTAGTTGATAGATCATCCTTTTTTTCTTCTAAATCTCCCTGTCTTTCTTTCTATTTCTTAGTAGTATATTTTGTTTCGTTTATTGTTCTTGCACCTACAATTACATCAAGTATCTCTTCCTCTGCCTTTCTATTTCAAATCATATATCTTGCTTGGTTGATCGTGTTAATAGTTAAGTCTATCCTTCAAGGCATAAACAGAAGAAATCACCAAGATTTTTTCCACTGGTGAAAATTGTACTTGATACCTCATGGTTCTCAACTCACTTCCTTGTTGACTAGGTCATGCTTTGATTGTATGCTAAAAAAGTATATTTCTGATGCAGAAGGAATTTTTCCTCTAGTGAACAATATATTGAATGACCTTTTTATTATTTTCTATGAACCCTACTATTCTAGGTAGGTATTGAGTACATTTTGGTGCACCTCCAATATATGAAGTTCGTTGTGTCTTCATATTCAAATTATTAGGTTATCATAGTGCGACGATTGGAAGTATAACTTATACATGCCACCCTTCTCGCCCTGATCCAAAGAACCAAAGACCCCAACTAGCTTAGAATTGACACGTAATTGTTGTTTATATCAATTTTTGTATGACAAATGCCTTTACCATAACACATCCTTTTATACTAGTATGATCAATATATTGTTCGCTCTGATATTCACTTAAATTTTTCTTACACTGATATTGGATTACTTAGCTTTGGGTGTTATAGGGATGTTCAGGATTTTTTATTGTCCATATAACTAATGGAAAGTGGCATTTGGTATGGACCTTAGTGATCCATAGCTTATGTAAAAATATAGGAAATACGAAGAAACTTGTTAGCATTGTCTGTTGCAGGAGCTATTATTGTCTAGATTCTATTGCAAAGTGTGATTAGCTTGGAACACAATGATCCATAGTGTCATCTCCCACCACTTCCTTGTTCAAATTCGGCGTCAGGTTAAGGGAGAAAATCTAGATTTGTGAAGAGGTTAGTAAAATACTCTAGAACTTCGTAGATATATTCAAGAAGACTTTAGAATTCCGTAAAGCTTTTAGAGAATTCTAGAATAGGACTGAAGTGTAAATATTGTAGTGAATTTCAAAGTACATAATATTTACACTTAGGCCTTTAGGAGGTAATATAAATAAAGGGCCTCTCATTGAAAAAAATTTCCAACCAAGCGTAAAACATTCGACAAAGTAGTACAAAGCCTTTTTTGAAAGCTTTACAAGTTTCTCTAAGTTATTCTTGCATTCTCTTAGCGGTCTTAGATTCAAAAGTCCTACTTAGGCTTACAAGATCGTGAAATATTGTGAGAAATTTTTCAAGTGTTGCATGAAACATTAGTTAGAATCTAAGTCTCCGACAATGTGGTATCATATCAAAGGTTTGTAGTAAGATAATGACCAATGAAAGAGATGTAAACGTTGCTAGCACCACAACAATCAGGATGGATGGTGGAAGTAAGATCTGCAAGGGAAATAAGCACCACAAGAGTAGTAAGGAAAAGTTGTTCGACCCTACACCAAGAAAGACACTAACATGTCACCCACATTTGACCATTGAAGCAAGTGACGATGAGTATGGTGATGATGCTATTGATGCCACCATCAATGAGGAATGGGTCACAAGGGTTCAAATGGAGAGGTAGACCGTAGACATATTAGGCCGGCATTTGGATGAGGTTGATGAAAATTTCAATACTCTAAAGGACTTCAACCTTAGAAAAAAAAAAACATCCGCAAGGAGTTGGAGGGACGCCAGCATACCGAGTTCGAGATGAAGGAGGCCAGCACTTTCTTGGAGTGTCGGCTAATTGATGCGCTAAGTATGATTGCAGCTATGAGAGTCGAGAGTAAAGCACTCAATGAGGGCGTGTAAGCTGAAGGATCGACATCATCCGGCCGAGATAGGGAAGCCAAGGTCGGGGCTCCCAAGTCACATATGTTTAAAGGCATCCCTGACGCCCAAGAAGCTGAGCTCTTTTTATGGCGTTTGGAGAATTACTTCAAGTGTAGTCAGGTTAAGAGTGACAAAAACAAGATCAACATTGTCGTGTTGTATCTTTAAGGCTTGTCGGAGTGTAAACATTATAAACTCAAAGATGATACTTGAAGTACCCATAGAATGAAGTTTCAACTTCTGAAGTTTGTGGCTTGATATTTGCATTTTATTTGCTATAGAGGAGATGCCGAGTAAATTAGGTCACACTAGGCATTCAAGTTATTTGAACAAGTTTTTTCCAAATAGAAAAATATTATTGCAATCACTGAATAAATAAAAAAGAATGAGTTTATTCATAAAAATTGTGAGTACATATATGTTTATCCCTTGATTCCCCTCTCATAAGATTACTCCACGATTCAAAGACTATTAGTGTCACCAAAACTAGGATGATGTGGACCTTCTTAGGTATTATTTGATCTTTGTTAAAAGATTTTACCAATCTTGTTAAAGTATTTGGTTGTCAAGAAGAGTGCGCCCATATCTTGATCACTTCATGAATATATGAAATTTTAGAGATGCATATTCAAAGAAATATATGCACTTTATATAAGTGTAATATAAGTGTGAGCTAGAGTTTAGGGTAAGTAGTCTCCAAAAACCCTAAATGAAATAGGATTCATCTTGTAGAGTCCCACAAAAATTTGATGTCGCAAATGTCAAGTTTTTGTCCCATGAATTTTTCGGGACGCATAGTTCACTTATTGTCTAGCTGGATAGAGTTTTATTGGTTGAGGTCTAATCAACTATTCCATAAGAGGTCCTATGCTTAGAAATGTGGTATCTTTGTTGAAGCCAATTTAACAAAGATCTCTCTCTAGCATGGGACTCAAAATCATCTCCAAGCACCTTTGGGAAGTAGTTCCACTCTCCCATCTAAACGTGGACACAAGATCTAAATTCTCAAAATTCTTAAAAGTACAACATAGACTTTGAAGATCTAGCGAGGCATGAAAAATGTGCTCATGCATGCTAGCCTTAACAGCAGATTGAGCATAACATTCATTATTTACAAAAGTAGACCGCAAATAAGTAATTAGTCTTGGAATCAGTCTCGAATGTATGAAATAGAGATGTGTTGTAACAAAATATTATAGCACTACATCTCCAAGAAATTCCAAGTGCTAATAGCATCTTGGTATCTTAGGTAGCATGTAAGATCCATGAGTTAGAGCTTTAACAAACAACGAAGAGTCACAAAACTTGTAAAGTAGCAGTGATTTCAAAGTACCGTATATTGACTAGCTTCTAAACATTCACGAGGAAATTCCTTAGCATAGGTGCATCAATAAAATCAATGTCAATCCAGATCCATTTCAATAAATGATAAAGTTGCTACTTTCGCGCCTGAGCTGAGGTAGGTACCTATTAGTGCCTCACCACATTAGCTACTATCTTACTTATAATCTCCTACTTGACCCTATTATACATTTCTACCGAAGGCAAACTCTTTGAAAAAGTTTTGAACTTGAGAATTATCCCTAGGAATGAACCCCATTTTAAGATTTAATGGTTCATTACGGATAAATCTCAGAATTTTACAAGCACATCCAAGCTTGAACAATGCAACACTCAAAAGTATTTTATTTTTCTTAATGCGGAAAGACCCTCATGATGATTTTCTTAAGTCTTAAACAATTGTTTACTGATAGCATATTTGAGAAAAGAGTCTCCACGTTACCTAAGTGATTTCAAATGAAACTTCTGCATGCATTTCTTTGTTGTCAACACTTTCAAAACCTTAGCACTTCCAATGTTACACTGTGCAAGTTTGGATGTGCTCGTAAAATATAAAAATTCATCTATAATGAACCATTCAATCTTAAAATGTGAATCATTACTGATGATAATTCTCAAGTTCACTACTTTGATTAAGAGTTCTTATTGCCTTCAATAAAAATGTATAGTAGGCTAAGACAAACGATTAGAATAGTCAAGAAGAATTCACACGACCATCAATGAAAGCTTGCAACCTTTCAAATTGAACTGAATGTTGCTGAAAGTTGCAACCATTTAGAACAGTAATGGCGGAAAATTTAAATAAAAAAGGAAAGTTCAAATAAAACGGGTCGCGTACGGATCTGAGTCAGGTTCGGTTAGTCAACTAGAAAGTTGAAACATTTCGGCTAATTTTCAACTTCTGTTATCAACTGATTAATTGAAAATATTTTTGGCCATTTAATTAATTAATTAATTGATTAATTAATTAAAATTAACTTTTATCCAAAGAATAATCTCTCGATCATTTGCTGAAGCCAAAGCTGAGACGAGTGAGCGACGACGACGACGGAGCGAATGGGGTACCTATTTCCAACCCTTTTAACAATTAATAGGAGTGTTTCTGTATTTAAACTCTCATATTTTTCTTTTCACCACCGATGAGGGACAAATATCTTTTTATTAAAACATAAGAGGACTTTTCAAATTTTCAACTCTTCAAGTTATCAACATTTCTAATTCCTCTCATTCCCTCTATTTCCCATCAATTCTTGCTACATACCCAACAATCCACCACATTGATGGAAAATGGTTATAACATAGGAATGCACAGACAATTGTGTACTTTACAGGAAAGAATTAATTGCATCTGGATAAGTAGGTTCCCCCTTGGACTTTCCGTAGTGAACATATGTCGAATATACTCGGTCAATCGGTAGATGTGATATTTTTGAACCGTCGAGCTTTGGTGTATTACCTAGACAACCATATGGCACACAATTAACCCTTTACTATTTATGGTTCTTACGGTTGTGTTGGTTTCAGCCATGGACACCTCCTGATTTCATAAGTGTATAGAGAATAGGCTTTTTACTACTGATTAAAATACAATGAAAATTCAGATAGCCAATCAATTGAAGTATTAAGGTTTACATATCCTCAAATTTCTTTTAAAATTCATAAGTTTATAGCTTAAAAAACAATTAGAATTTAGAATTAACCTACTTCAAACTTATAATTATGTCAATTAAAATTTTGAGGATAAAAATCAAGATATTGTATATTATAACAAATGGAACATTTTATTAACTTGAAAGAACATTTATCTTTAAGGATAACAAGACAGAAGATATTTCACAATTGTTAGTGAGGAAATTAGTTGTTAAAAGTAGTGGAAATATTTTCTAGATAAAAATTGTGGGTGGGGGTGGGAGGGAAGGGGTGTGAAAAAAATATTTATTGTTTTTCCTTAAAAAATTGTTGGGAAGGGTGGAAGTGAGGGAGAGAAGGGAGAAAAGGACTAAAATTATCCCTAATTTTTTCCGTGAAGACTTAAAATGATTCTTATCCTTTTATAGAGAAAAGGGTGCAGTTTTAATCTTCCAAACTTTTTTGTCAAGTTACACATTTAGCTCAGCTCTATTTGTCCATTCGCTAAAATGGTAAATATTAATTTTTGAGATCACTAAATAAATAAATTTTAAGTGATATAATTAATATTCACCTCATATATTAGTTTTATTTATTAATTTATAAAAGTACTTAATTATAGAAAAGTTAGGATATGGTTATTGATGTATTGATTGTAAAAATTAACTCTTAACTTTTTTTTATTAAAATAAACATCGAAATATAATCAAGTGACAATTTGACATATATATATATATATATATATATATATATATATATATATATATATATGTATATATATATATAAAGTTAAATATTTAAATATGATCATCCAGAAGTACAAACAAAAATAGTACGAAAAACTAAAAATATATATTATATCTTTCTATACCAAGTGTTGGTTTTTTCTGTCCGACCAAAACCATGAAAAGCTGCCACGTGACTTCATTCTCAATAAGGGTACCTATGTAAATTAATTAAAAAAAAAACAGGGTTATTTTTACGTTTTGTTAGTTTATTTTCGTTAGATGCTTCTTTTCGATTTCTGCGCCATTTAATGATAGCACCAACTCACGCGTAAGCATCATTTTTAGACAATGTGAAACTCTTTTGGTGACAGCTTGTTCCGTCATTTTGCTTACGCCTTGGCTTTCTACGTGGTTTCTTTCCGTCATAAATGAGATGCTTTCAACCTTTCTACCCAACCAAGCACAGTGAAAGGTAGGACATCAATGTCCATTTGCATTCTGTCAATTGGAGCAGATCACTATCAAGATTATGCTCTATAAGTTCCTACTTTAGTTTCTGCACTGTAGGCTTTGTATAATCCTCACCATTTGGTTACTTTGAACACTATGAGTATCATTCTCTCACTGAAATATTGAAACTTCATCTTCTAGGAAAGTAAACTTTAGGGGACAAGTTGTACTCTTGGACCTCTTATTTTCCTCCGGTGCTTCAAGAATATTTTGTATTTACAGTTATGTATGGGTATTTTGTTAAATCTATTTCATTTTTTAGTCAACTTTAGTTATTCAATTGGTACAATCAATTGTTAAAAAGGAATAGTAATTAGAGTTGAAAATAAAAGATTTTGTGATTGACAAATTGGTAAGATTTACAACCATTGTTTACTTTGCTATATTTACCTATGTCATTAGTGACATAGGCATGGTTTTATCTTTCTATAAATAGAACTTTTTTGTTCATTTGTAGAACACACCAAGCTAGAGAGAAAAATCATTTTGAGAGCAAAGTGGGGTATTCCATAGTCTATACAAGAAAAATAGTGTGTGAAGAAAAATAGAGTGTGAGCGATATTTTAGTAAGACGTAAACCAAAAGAGTGTTGTTCCTTTTGAGTGTGTAATAGTCACTTTGATTATTGTATTCGTGACTACACAGCGTAAAATTCCTTACTATAGTAATATCAATTGCTCCTCTTGGCCCGTGGTTTTTTTCCTTATTCAGAAGGGTTTTCACATAAAATTCTTGGTGTCATTATTTTTCCATTTTATTTCCATTAGTTTTACAATATATATTTTTGTGCTCGTCCGCATTTTCCCTAACATATACTCCATCTGATTCAAACCAAGCTCTTCAAGAAATCGCTGTGCCCATATCATCTCCTTGCCGGCTTCAGTAGCCGCAATATACTCAGCTTCAGTTGTAGATAGTGCAACACACTTCTGCAACTTTGACATCCATGATATAGCTCCCCCTGAAAAAGTAAACAAATATCCAGTAATGGATTTTCTGTTATCAAGGTCACTTGTCATATCAGAATCTGTATAGCATTTCAAAATTGGATTTGATGCTCCAAAACACATGCATTCATCTGAGCTTCCTCTACGATACCTGAGTATCCACTTCACAGCTTTCCATGCTCTTTTCTCAAATTTTTGAGAAATCTACTGACAACACCAACTGCGTGAGCAATATCAGGTCTAGTGTATACCATTACATACATTAGACATTCGACGACAGAGGATTATGGAACTTTGGCCATGTTCTCTTTTTCCTCCCTAGCTGTAGGACACATCTTCTTGCTCAACTTCATATGACTAGCAAGAGGTATACTAACATGCTTAGCATTCTTCATATTGAAGCGCTCCAGTACACGCTCGATGTACTTCTTCTGGGACAAATAAATCTTCCTTTTATCTCTAGGACGAGTAATTCTCGTGCCCAATATTTGCTTGGCATGACCCAAGTCTTTCATAGAAAAAGACTTACACAACTCTTTCTTCAGCTCGTCAATCTTGGAAGTATTCTTGCCCACAATCAACATATCATCCACATACAATAAAAGGATAATAAAAAAAATTTCAGAAAAATTTTGTACAAATACGCAATGATCTGAAGAAGTCTTCTTATAGCCTTGCTCCCCCATAACAGATTCAAACTTTTTGTACCACCGTCTGGGAGCTTGTTTTAGACCATAGAGACTATTTTTGAGTTTGCATACAAAATTTTCTTTACCATCTACTTTGAAGCCCTCAGGTTGTTCCATATAAATCTCTTCTTCTAGGTCATTGTGAAGGAAAGTCGTCTTCACATCCATCTGCTTAATCTCTAAATTAAGACTAGCAGCCAAACCTAGAACTGTGCGAATCGAGGAAATTTTCACAACAAGAGAAAATATTTTGTCAAAGTCAATACCTTTTCTTTAACCGAATCCCTTAACAACAAATCTAGCTTTGTACCTGGGTTTCAAGTTGTGTTCTTCAACTTTAACTTTGAACACCCACTTGTTCTTGAAAGCTCTCATGCTCTTGGGCAATTTTACCAACTCATAAGTTTGGTTCTCATGAAAAGACTTTATCTCGTCTTGCATGGCTTCAATCCATTGATTCTTGTGCACATCTTCCATGGCCTCCTCCTAACATTCATGTTTTCCCCCGTCAGTGAGTAACACATACTCATTGGGTGAATAAGGGGAGGAAGAAAATAGTTGTCTTGTTGACCTCCGAAGCGGAAAATTTGATTCGTCCATAACTTCAGGAGCAACAGGATCATCAATAACAATATCATTGTTATTATCAACATCAATATGTTGATTCGATACATGATTCTGGGTGTCACCATGATTATCAAACCCAACAACAGCTTGCACACCTGTGTGAGGAACTTCATCATGATGAACTACACTATCAAAACTTGACGATTCTACCTTCTCCGCTTTGTCAATATCTTCAATTGTTTGATTCTCCATGAAAATAGTATCACAGCTTCTCACAAGTTTCTTTTCAATTGTATCGTATAGCATGTAACCAAATTCATTTAGATCATATCCAATGAATATGCATTGCCTTGTCTTGGCATCTAACTTTGACCTCTCATCTTTTGGCACACGTAAAAAATCTTTGCAACCAAATACTCTCAAATGGTCATAGGAAACATCCTTTTCATACCAAACACATTTTGGTACATCACTTTGCAAAGCAACAATAGGAGATAGATTAATAACATGTGCAGCGGTCAATAAAGCCTCACCCCAAAATGAGTTTGGCAACTTTGCTTCAGAAATCAAACATCTAACTTTTTCCATAAAGCAGATCTTCTATTTTCCCTTCACAATGGCATAATTAACACCATTCAAAGTAATAATTCTACTTTTGTTGGCTTCCATTGCTTTCCCCAAAAAATATAGTTATCGGAAATCAAAGTAAATATTTTCTGATGTGAAAGTTCAGACTGTGCTGCAAACACAGAGCATACTTAGATAAAACATTGGCTCTGATACCAGTTTGTTGGGAAAACGCGGATGAGCACAAAAATATATATGGTAAAAATAATGGAAATAAAATGGGAAAATAACGGCACAAATAATTTTATGTAGAAACCCTTCTGAATAAGGAAAAAATCCACGGGCCAAGAGGAGCAATTGATATTACTATAGTAAGGAATTTTACACTGTGTAGTCACGAATACAATACTCAAAGTGACTACTACACACTCAAAAGGAACAACACTCTTTTGGTTTCCGTCTTACTAAAATATCGCTCACACTCTATTTTTTTCTTCACAAACTATTTTCTTGTATAGTCTATGGAATACCTCACTTTGCTCTCAAAATGGTTTTTCTCTCTAACTTGGTGTGTTCTTCAAACGAGAAAGAATTCTTTATTTCTAGAAGGATAAAACCATGCCTATGTCACTAATGACATATGTAAATATAGCAAAGTCAAGAATAATTGACAAACTTACCAATTTGTCAACCACCAAATCTTTTATTTTCAACTCCAATTGTTATTCCTTTTTAACAATTGCTTGTACCAATTGAATAGCTAAAGTTGACTAAAAAATGCGATGGATTCAACATACACAGTGTAAAATTCCTTACTATAGTAATATCAATTGCTTCTCTTGGTCCGTGGTTTTTTCCCTTATTCAGAAGGGTTTCCACATAAAATTTTTGATGTCGTTATTTTCTCATTTCATTTCCATTACTTTTACCATAAATATTTTTGTGCTCGTCCGCATTTTCCCAACATATCTCTTATAATATAGTAAATCATTGTTAGAAATATGTAATCAATAATATAACCTTACACAGTTGGCTGAAGCATAACTTCTGTGCTTCAATTTATTCAGATATTGTCTTCTTCAACTCATTTGTAGATGTTCTATATATTTCATGTCACTTCAGCTTGGAGTTGATAGTATTTTTCCTGTTATGCAGCCTTGGTGTGTGAATAGGATTTTCCTGACTTTAAATAGTTCCTCTCCAAAATGGGGTGTTATTCTCTGCTCAATTTAACGTTCTAGATGTATTCTCAGTTCTCTGCTGAACTGTGTTAATTTACTCCTTTAGTTTCTTCTTTGGTCGTAAAAAAGTTTCAAGCTGGAAAAACTACTTATGTTAATACTTGAGAGTTCGCGGAATTCAAAATTCAACTACCAGACCAATAACGGAATTTTTAACCAAACTAAGTCATTATATAAAACAATTTACCAAAGTAATAGATTTTTCTAAAAATTTTACAAAACTAGTATAAACGTATTTCATGGTAACGTTTTAGGGTATATTTTATTTTTTAAAAACTAACAGCATTAGGTTGATATACGTCACTGTAAGTAACGTTTTACTTTTAAAACGTTATTTTCAGTAATGTTTTCCTCCTAAAACGTTACTGTGAGTAACGTTTTAGGTGTAAAACGTTACTGTGAGTAACGTTTTAGGTGTAAAACGTTACTGTGAGTAACGTATATCAATCTAACGCCATCAACTTTTAAAAAATAAAATATTTGCTAAAACGTTACTGTGGAATAAGTTTATACTAGTTTTGTAAATTTTAGAAAAACATATTATTTTGGTGAATGACTTTATATAATGGCTTAGTTTGGTTAAAACCTCCCACGCAACAAGTGTTAAACTACATGTAGTGTATATGATTTGGCGTTCATTGAAAGTTCATTGTATAAGGCTCTTCAACATGAATGAAATATACTTTGAAGCATGTTATATTGAAATTTAGTTTAATCATGTTGTGTATAAAATAGTAATTAAATAATTATTATCAAATTATCCATTACTTGTCAAAAAAAATCATAAATCATTATACAATTAATAATCACAAAAATAATTATAGTAAAATTATTAACGAATTATAAATTCTTTTGAGCCGTAGATCTTTTTAAAATAATATTTTTATTCAGAGAAGATAGAGATAAGATAAGAAAATAATCTTTTCAAAAAAATATTAATATCCGAAAAGGTAGAGCCGTAGAGGTAAAATGTGTACACACTCTACCCTTTCATTATTCATGTCGAAAGCTATTGTTTTTATGGAATTATAAATTTAGTAAATCAGTATCAATAAGTCAATAATATTTTAACAATTTGAGTTATTAATCTTGATAGTGTTTAATTTTAAATAACCCTACCAAAGGATTGGAGACTACCAATATGATTACTATATAAATAAATCTGCTCACATAATAATATGGAGATTATAATACTAACGATGAAATCTGCCCACAATATAATCACTTCTCTTCTTCCTCTAGAAAAGAGAAACTTGGTCATATCAATTTAATGCAAGATATGAACGACTTTCGTTAGTGACTAACGGAAAATATTTGATAGACTAAAATTGCACCACTTTTACAAAATAGAAGAATTATTAGCGATCCGTGTGAAAGGATAACGATCATATTGAGTGTTAAAGCAAAGATAAAAGGACAATTTTGATCTTTTTTGAGAGAGATGGGGTGTGAAAAATTATTAATTTTATTTTTTAATTATTTTTCCTTTAAAAAGGAATTTGGGGACAGGGTTACGGGGTAGGCTGTAGGTGAGTGGGGATAAAAAAAAAATTGAAATTTATTTTAATTATTTGTTAAAATAACTGTTTTTGATAGTTTTTTCTATTAAAAAATGGAGGGTGGTAAAGGTACGGGTAGGGTAAGCGTGGTTTTAGATGAGATGGGTGGAGATAAGCTACAAATGTAATATTCATTTTTTTATGAAAAAATAAGCATAAAATGAAAAATATACTTTATGTGCATTAGATAATTCAGAATCCACTCTTTCAATCTTTGTCCTCTCTTCCACTCACTATCTGTTATATAATTTAGAACAATTTTCCATATATAATTATATATATGCACATTAAATTATTCATGTTTGTGCTATGCACGGGCTCAACATAATTAGTTTCATGGTCAGTGTTTTTTATCACAACACTTAATTTACATATTTTTATTTGCGTATAGAAAAATCTCTCTATACTAATATGGATAGAACATTAAATTTATATACATGTGCGAAAGAAACAAGTTCAAGTCATATACCTTTGAAAAATATTTATCCTTTCATTTTAGTTATACATCAAGATAAATGATACCAATACTGATACTAACTGAAGCTTAATAAAACAATAACCTATAGACTATATATGCTATACTTGTACCATAAAAAGTGCATAAGACCATCCAACGATTCAAACATTTTAGACATAGATCAATATATGTGCCTGGAACTCTCTTTTATTCATCAATGTCATATTTCCTAAAGTACTTCACAATATCCTCACCTTATTGGACTTGCACCAGTTCTTGTGTTACCTCTTCAATTACTGAAATGAAGAGCAAAACAATGTTGAGGCAATGCAAACAGAATGTCATAGCATATCAACCACTTGCCACCATTGGGGTGTTTCATATTATCACGACTCAAAGTATACCCTAGTTGTAATATGGTATATAGTACCCCAAGAGTCCCTACATAAGTCACTTAGCATACATCGTACGAGATAACAGGAATAAAGATTTCAAAGAAACAATTTTATATCATAAACAAGTTTGATAAAAGCGGAAGTCTAACATAAGTCTCAGTAAGCCATCTACTACATCAATAGAAGCGATTGAGACAGAACTCATACATCACATACAAAGTCTAATAATTGATATAGAGAAAGCAATAAAAGTGTCTCGATCCTCGGAACATGAGGACTTACCAATCCTTGAGTGCCAAAAGATCAACTAGTCACGAGTGTGAGAGGTAGGAGCGTCAGACTTTACATCAACTTTTAATTTGGTTTAATTTGAGGAGATGTTATCCAATTAAAATACTACAAATTTTATAATATATTTATAATTAAAAAATCACTTAAATTTTAAAACATTTGAAATTTGTTAATAATTTTAAAATGTTTATAATATTCACAATAATTTTATAAAGTAAATATATAATTTTCATGCAAAATCGACTAAAATTCCGAACTTTAAATAGATTTTAAAATCCATATTCAATTGAATAGCATTTCTAAAAATGGTTAAAGGTTGGTCAAAATTGGTTGTCAACACTCCTCTTCATCCAGAGTCGTTATTTTAATATTTCTTTTGTGTTTCCGTAGTTTGAGTATTGCAATCACAATTCGTCTCTTGAAACATCCATCAGGCTCTTTCTGAATCAATGTAAATTTAAGTTCACTTTCATCATTTGGAGTCATATGACCGGAAAATGATTGTTGGTATTTGAATGCTATGAATAGATTGTGTCTACTTTCTTCAGAACCAATAAGATCTTATACCACTGACCCGTACAGACAATAAACTTTCATCCCCGAAAAAAATTCTTCGCAATAACTATTAAGAACATGGTTACTGGCAATTGAGTTCCGCATATGCATTGTAATTAAAAATGATACTACTGTTGTAATTTAAAACGAAATGCATTGCTCCGTTAGTTCAATGAAAAATTTGGTATGCAATTTTTTTCTAATGGTGTATAGAACGTGAGAAAAATAACTTCAATGTATACATCATCTCCTTACAAAGAAAGGGGGAAAAAAGTAATTTTGAAACTGTTAAGATTTTGGTAGTTCCTTCGGTGTTTGCAAATTAAGTGGTTTTGACAGACATTTTAGGAACTATTTATGGATGACTTTTACTATTTTTTCAAAAGGATGAGAGTTAGTTCCGAATAAAATGTCCATCTGCAGTTGTGTTCATCATCTGAAACGTGTACCTCTATTGTTTTTAAAGTTTTCGTCTATCTTCTTGTGCTTAGTTAGTAAGTGCTTCATCGTCACTAAATGTTAGTTTATTATTCTCCAAAAGTGAACTTAATTTCTACATAACTATAAATGCCTTTGACGCAATGGTTCTTAGGACCCCTTAGTTTCTAATTTTCTGCAACTCTGTCTCGTGACATCATAACACAAACATAAAGTATCCATTAACTTATCACTATTATTGCATCCTATAATTTCATAAATCTGAACTTTAAAGTTGAATCAAATTAGATAAATAATAATTACGCTGGATTTGTAACAAACTATTGATAAACGAAAATTAATGCTTTTATTCAAATACATCAAAAACTAGCTAGGATAGTACAATCTTTTGTTTGCATCACCAACAACATATAGGAGTTGAATCCTGCACTTTTCAAAAAGAAGTATTTTAAGTTAAAAAGCTTTAAAGGAAGAAAATTCACTGACAAAGATCAAACTGAATTCCTGGAGGTGACGATCACTAATATCGTTTTCATTCTTGTAATGATTTTGTGTTCCAATTTAAATACATCCTTGAAAACCATGTTGGATATTGAGTTGATAACATTATGTATATTATGGACAATCCAACAAAAAGTCCACAACCATAACCCATGAGAACCGTCTGCCAAATGATCATTAATGAATCTCCTCATTCTTCTTGATCTAGCTCAACTGGAGTCGTCGTTTGTGCTACCTTGTCAGCACCACCATAATCATTTGACAGTGGAAATCCACATAACCATCATTACCTTTGTATTATCTGTTCTCAAATGTATCAAATTGTTTTCCTTTGGGATGCATTCAACAAGATGATTGTGAGAGAGATTTAAGACTTCAAGTGATGTGAGCGTTGAAAGTTGTTGTGGAATTTCTCCGCTGATTTTGTTGGATGAGACATCCAATGATTCAAGTATAGATAATTGGTGCAGGGATGCTGGTATGTGACCCTCCAAGAAATTATGAGATAAGTCCAACGTACGAAGCCCAACGAGATCTCCAATAATGCTTGGAATATGACCTTCGAATCTATTCCATGAGAGATCGATAATTCTGTTTGTAGTCAAAACTCGAGGAAGTTCAATATCTAGCCCCTTTGTTGTCACTATAAAGGAATCTGTGTAATAATGAGAACCTATATCAACTACATGCTCTCACGTTCCATTGTTCTCACCATTTATTTTCATAGCTTCAAAATTCTTGAAAAGGCTCACTAGTAAATCTCCAGTAAATCCATTGGATGAGAGATCTATGGCTCGAATTTGAGCAAACAAGTTGACAGTCCTCGAATCTTTTATAGGTACATAAACTTATTTGATCTCAAGTCTAAAATATGCAACTCCGGTAGGGATCCCAACCATTTAGGAAATGTGTCATTCAATTCATTGTTACCTAAATCAAGAACTTCCAAATACTTGCAACTGATCAGAGATTGCGGGACTTTCCCCTCTAGCTTATTCCCGTCAAATTTAATGACTCTAAGTTGGTTCCCTATACTAAAAGTAATATTAATTGTCCCGCTAAGAATATTGTTGCTTAAATCCATAACGGAAGGTTCACTCATCTCACCCAAACATAGTGGGATTGTTCCCTCCAAATTATTGGAACACAAATCTAGCACTTGTAGTGTTTTCAGATTGCAGACCGTTGAAGTGATCTGTCCACTAAGATTATTTCATAAAAGGAGAAGAAATCGCAGCAACTGGTGGTCTATGAGTGAAATTGGAATAGGACCTTCCAACTGATTTTGTTTCAAAACTACTTCAATTAATGTTTTAGATTTAAACTCGTGAATTTTGAAATCCATTTGGATTTCGATCGCTAAAAATTCTATCACTCAGTTGTGTGTTTATTGTGGGAATAAAATCTTGGCAGCAAATAATTTGGCAACCATATTTGTTGAAATTCCTAGCCATAAATGTTAAAATTGTTAGCCACCAATATGATAATTGGTAGCCACATTTGTGGAAGGAGGTAGTCAAAGTTTGGTAGAGTTTGACAGCCAATTTTTGTGAAAATTGGCTACCACATGATGTCATTAATGATGTAAGCAAGTGTTCAAAAAAACTCTATAAATAGAGTAGTAATTGAACACTTGAAGACACACAAAAATAGAGAAGCAATAGAGAGTAAAGAAAGTAATCTACAAAATACTTCTTAGTTTTGTTAGAAAATAGTGTGCAAGTAATATTATTATGAGTTGTAAGAAATAAAAGAGTGTTGAAGAGTAGTCTTTGACACTATCAAATTTTCATAAATATGATTGTATTACTTATTCGGGTATTATATTTACCCCATTTGAATATTTGGTGTCGTTGTTACTCTCTTCCTATTGCTATTTAGTTTGGACATTATTTTGGGTGTGATTATCATTTTGTTCAACAACGTGGCATCAGAGCCATGAAAAATAATAGTCCATTGTCCTTCCAATACCCCCGTCTCACAAGACAAAATTATGAAAATGGTGTCTACGAATGAAATTCATTCTTGGCTCTCAAGATGTTTGGGATATTGTAGACAAAAGGTATACAAAACCCGCAAATGAGGAAATTTTGTTAAAGACAAAAAATAACAGGCTCTCACTCTTATCTATCAATGTTTGGATGATGACATGTTTGAAAAGGTGGCTTATGCAACCACCTCGAATGAAGAGTGGGAAAATTATCAAATTCTGTCCAAGAAGTTGATAAAGTAAAGAAGATAAAACTTCAAACTCTAAGGGCTGACTTTGATGTTTTTAAAATGAAAGAATCCGAATCCATTTTAGAATTTTGTTCAAGATTGATGGTTGTTGTAAATCAACTAAGACATACGGGGAGGCATTGACGCCTAATTTTGACGCTCCTCGACATGAATTAATTAACGAACTTCTTCATTCCAAATGATTTAAAATGGTTAATTTCATAAATAATAATAATTATAGTATCAAAAAATATTATTTTTCATTTTCGATTTTTTAGAGAGTCGCCACTTAATTTTTAAAGAAAAATCAAGAAAAAAACTTCCATTTTGAAAAGACTTAACAGAAAAATCAATTGAAAATATTGAAAAGGGTTCGGGGATTCTTATTAACATCATATGAAGGTTTTGAAAGAACCTAAGATGCTCCTCTTAGTTACGACTATCTGACAACTAACTTAGTTTGGCTAAAACCGCTTATTCTTAATTTTCGAAAATTACTTAGAAAGGAAAAAAGTTAAAATTTTAACTCCTTATCTAAGTGAGTTATTTGCAAAATTATTGGTTTTATGCTGATAAGGCCTTTAAGACGTTCGCGGGGAATTTGGAGTTTTCTTAACCTAAGACTAATGACAATCAAGCAAATAATTAAAAGCACGCAAAGAGGGAGAGAGACTTGGGTCCAAATCCGGTTTTTCTTTTCGCCTGGACTGGAATTTGAACCCACATGTTTTGAGTTTTTGACCCATTTTCTTTTTGGGTTTTGACCCATTTTGTACCTGTCCTAAACTAAACAAATAATTACACAAAATAAATAAAGTAAAGTAAAGATGACAAGGTCTTATGCCCGAAAATAAATACAATACGAAATGAGAAAACATGAAATAAAATGGGTCTTCTAATCTATCTTCTCCGACTATCTTCAATTTTTATACTCTGGTACCCGTCCGTCGATCTTCATGGACTGCTTGACTTGAAATAAAGATAGAAAACATTTGGGTTTTCATGGACCTCTCGATATAAGTGAGGATGGATTCGTGGTGAACCCCGGGGAGATTTTACATGTCAAACCTAAATAAATCACAGTAGCATGAAATGAGAAAGACTAATACATTTCTATAAAAATAATTGAGCAAAATTATGGCGATCGAGAACTTAAAGTAGCAAATTATGATAATCATTTGAGGATTAATCTAGTAACTTAGATAACCTGGACAATTACTCTAGCTACTTACCATAATAAGAAAGGACGAAAATTGCCTTGATCCACATTCCCAGATTTTACTTTAAAATTAAGCTATCTTTTTTTTTAAAAAAAATGAAAGAAATAAAAAAATAAAAAAAATTACCACCTGCTCATTTGAACAAAATTAAGACTAACAAATAAGCTATCATTGAGCATATGTGACATGAACAAATACCATACTTTAGTCTCTGCCAGGTGTGTTATCATGTTGGCATGTGCAACTATGAACAAACAAAGCCATATACCTTAAAATTGGAATGGAAGATTCAACCGGCAGAAAACTAAGCCTAAATCAATGTCATATTCTTGATAGAAAATGAACTTAAAACAGTCCGAAATACCGTAAAATCATTCGAACGAGATCAAGAATGCGGCCAAACAAGCTTTAGTCATTTTCAACTTACATGTATATTTTAACTCAAAATGTGATCTAACCAAACCATGAGGAAAGTAGACACAATATGAACCCATGAAGCATAAAAGCATATAAGATAGCAGTTAATCCATGCATTCGAATCAAACCAGTTGGGACGAGAAACTTGACGAAACCTTGACTAAACGCGAAATCATATACGAGCATATAATGAAAACGAGCCCTACAATATCAAAAAATTCAAATAATAAGTAACCTTAGATTGAACAGGAAAGATTCAACTCAAACAAGCTTAACTAGATCAATAACATAATAAAATATTCTTATTGGCATGATGAGTGACATTCACCTATATTAAGATGTTGCAAACAACAACTCCATTTCAGTTATGGAAATCAGAAAAATCAACCAAACAGGAAGATTACAAAAATCAAAATCAAAGACGAACACAAAAAGAACTTAGTGAGGGGGAAACCTTTCTTAGTGCAGTAAATTTGGAACTGAGCGAGCTGGAAAGGATGATTCCACCACAACAAAGTAGGATGTCAACTGCCAACGAGTAACTTAGGCGGCAACTCGAACTTGAACCAACTTAGAGGAAAAGGATGAGTAAGCTAGAAGAATAAGATTCTAACCAAACCCACTCTTCACTCCCTTTTTGGATGTATTTTGTATGCTAATGTATATTTTATCTGTAGCTCCCTCTAACTTGTTGGGAAAACGCGGACAAGCACAAAAATATATATGGTAAAAGTAATGAAAATAAAATGGGAAAATAATGACACCAAGAATATTACGTGGAAACCCTTCTGAATAAGGGAAAAAACCACGGGCCAAGAGGAGCAACTGATATTACTATAGTAAGGAATTTTACACTGTGTAGTCACAAATACAACACTCAATGTGACTACTACACACTCAAAAGAACAACACTCTTTTGGTTTACGTCTTACTAAAATATCGCTCACACTCTATTTTTCTTCACAGACTATTTTCTTATATAGTCTATGGAATACCTCACTTTGCTCTCAAAATGGTTTTTCTCTCTAACTTGGTGTGTTCTACAAATGAGCAAGAGTGCTCTATTTATAGAAGGATAAAACCATACCTATGTCACTAATGACATATGTAAACATAGCAAAGTCAAAAATGGTTGCAAATCTTACCAATTTGCCAACTACCAAATCTTTTCTTTTCAACTCCAATTACTATTCATTTTTAACAATTGCTTGTACCAATTGAATAGCTAAAGTTGACTAAAACAATGGGATGGATTCAACAAATCTCCCCCTCCAGTCCCATTTACTGGAAGAAGGTATCTTCAACTTCTTTAGAGAGAGCTCATACCCACAAGTTGTTTGCATAACTCGAACTTGTCTTTTGGTATCATCTTGGTCAGCATATCTGCAGGATTTTCACTTGTGTGAATCTTTTTGACGTGAAATGATTCATTCTCCACTTTCTCACGAATCCAATGATATCTGACGTCAATGTGTTTTGTTCTTGCATGGTACATGGAGTTCTTGCTCAAGTCTATTGCACTTTGACTGTCACAATAGACAATATACTCCATCTGATTCAAACCAAGCTCTTGAGGAAATCGCTTTAGCCATATCATCTCCTTGCCGTCTTCAGTAGCCGCAATATACTCAGCTTCAGTTGTAGATAGTGCAACACACTTCTGCAACTTTGACTGCCATGATATAGCTCCCCCTGAAAAAGTAAACAAATATCCAGTAGTGGATTTTCTGTTATCAAGGTCACCTGCCATATCAGAATCTGTATAGCCTTTCAAGATTGGATTTGATGCTCCAAAACACAAGCATTCATATGAGATTCCTCTAAGATACCTGAGTATCCATTTCACAGCTTCCCAATGCTTTTTTCCCCGATTTTTGAGAAATCTACTGACAACACCAACTGCGTGAGCAATATCAGGTCTAGTGCACACCATTGTATACATTAGACTTCCGACGACGGAGGAATATGGAACTTTGGCCATGTTCTCTTTTTCCTCCCTAGCTGTAGGACACATCTTCTTGCTCAACTTCATATGACCAGCAAGAGGTATACTAACAGGCTTCGCATTCTTCATATTGAAGCGCTCCAGTACACGTTCAATGTACTTCTTTTGGGACAAATAAATCTTCCTTTTATCTCTAAGACGAGTAATTCTCATGCCCAAAATTTGTTTGGCATGACCCAAGTCTTTCATAGAAAAAGACTTACACAACTCTTCCTTTAGCTCGTCAATCTTGGAAGTATTTTTACCCACAATCAACATATCATCCATATACAACAAAAGGATGATAAAATCATTGTCAGAAAATTTTTGTACAAGTACGCAATGATCTGAAGAAGTCTTCTTATAGCCTTGCTCTCCCATAACATATTCAAACTTTTTGTACCACTGTCTAGGAGCTTGTTTTAGGCCATAGAGACTCTTTTTGAGTTTGCATACACAATTTTCTTTACCATCTACTTTGAAGCCCTCAGGTTGTTCCATATAAATCTCTTCTTCTAGGTCACCGTGAAGGAAAGCCGTCTTCACATCCATCTGCTCAATCTCTAAATTAAGACTAGCAGCCAAACCTAGAAATGTGCGAATCGAGGACATTTTCACAACAGGAGAAAATTTTTCGTCAAAGTCAATACCTTTCCTTTGACCGAATCCCTTAACAACCAATCTATCTTTGTACCTGGGCTTCAAGTTGTGTTCTTCAACTTTAACTTTGAACACCCACTTGTTCTTCAAAGCTCTCATGCCCTTGGGCAATTTTACCAACTCATAAGTGTGGTTCTCATGCAAAGACTTCATCTCGTCTTGCATGGCTTCAATCCATTGATTCTTGTGCTCATCTTCCATGGCCTCCTCATAACATTGAGGTTCTCCCCCGTCAGTGAGTAACACATACTCATTGGGTGAATAACGGGAGGAAGGAAACCGCTGTTTTGTGGACCTCCGAAGCGGAATATTTGATTCGTCCACAACTTCATGAACAACAGGATCATCAATAACAATATCATTGTTATTATCAACATCAACATGTTGATTTGATACATGATTCTGGGCGTCACTATGATTATCAAACCCAATAATATCATGCACACTTGTGTGAGGAACTTCATCATGATGGACTATACCATCAAAATTTGAAGATTCTACCTTCTCCGATTTGTCAATATCTTCAATTGTTTGATTCTCCATGAAAATAATATCACGGCTTCTCACAAGTTTCTTTTCAATTGGATCATATAGCCTGTAACCAAATTCATCTAGGCCATATCCAATGAAGATGCATTGCCTTGTCTTGGCATCTAATTTTGACCTCTCATCTTTCGGCACATGTACAAAAGCTTTGCAACCAAATACTCTCAAATGGTCATAGGAAACATCCTTTCCATACCAAACACTATTTGGTACATCACTTTGCAAAGCAACAGCAGGATATAGATTAATAACATGTGCAGCGGTCAATAAAGCCTCACCCCAAAATGAGTTTGGCAACTTTGCTTCAGAAAGCAAACATCTAACTTTTTCCATCAAGGTCCTGTTCATCCTCTCAGCCAAACCATTAAGTTGAGGAGTCTTGGGAGGAGTCTTCTGATGTCTAATACCTTGATGCTTGCAGTATTCATCAAATGGTCCACAATATTCACCACCATTATCAGTACGAATACATTTTAATTTCTTTCCAGTTTCTCTTTCAACTGAAGCCTAAAACTGGTTAAAGACACCTAACACTTGGTCTTTAGTCTTCAAGACATAGACCCAAAGTTTTCTCGAGCAATCATCAATGAAAGTGACAAAGTAAAGTGCACCACCCAATGTCTTTGTCTTCATTGGACCACATAAATCAGAGTGCACTAACTCAAGCAACTCTGTCTTTCTCGAAGGAGGATAGGACTTAAAGGAAACTCTATTTCGTTTACCAGCCAAGCAGTGCTCACATTTTTCTATTTAGCACTTTGGAAATTTGACAATAATTTCTTCTTGGCTAGAACATTAAGTCCTTTCTCGCTAATGTGGCTAAGCCTCTTGTGCCATAATGTTGAAGAGTTATCGCTCTCAACCGCATTCACCATATCAACACAAGCAGAGGCCGTAGTCCAGTATAGACCACGACGTTTGTTACCACGAGCCACAACCAAGGAACCCTTAATGAGCTTCCATTTTCCATCACCGTTGGTACTAACATATCCTTCATCATCTAAAACACCAATAGAGATTAGGTGCAGACGAAAATCAGGAGCATGTTTCACATTGTTCAAAACTAGTTTAGTTCCAACACTAATTTCCAAACAAATTGTACCAATACCAACCACCCTAGAAACAGTCTCATTACCCATACTCAAGGTTCCAAAACCACCAGGAGTGTAGGAAGAGTAAAAAACCTTCCTTGATGTCACATGAGATGCGGCACCAGTGTCCACAATCCAGTTTGACTCATCACAAGCAATATTTATCATGTTTGTATCAAGAACGGTAACAAGATCTTCGGTGGTGACGGTGGCTAGGCAATTTTCATTGCCATCTTGTTTAGTTTCCTCTTTGTTTTTGTTCTCCCTCTTCAACTTCCTGCAGAATTTCTTTGTGTGCCCTTTCATTCAACAATGATAGCACTCAATATCCTTAAGTCTGCCATTGGATTTGCTCCTATTTTGTTCTCTATGCTGAGAACCACGAGTTTTATTTCTCCCCCTGGGGCCAGTTATCAGGACATCCGACGAAGAGGAACCTTGAGTTTTTCTTCTCATCTCTTCGTTCAAGACACTACTCTTGGCGGAATCCATAGAGATTACACCATCCAGAGCAGAATTTGACAATGACGTTCTAAATGTTTCCCAAGAATCTGGTAGGGAACCAAGAAGAAGCAAGCCTTGAATTTCTTCATCAAATTTGATGCCCATAGCAGAAAATTGGTTCATAATACCCTGAAAATTATTCAGATGGTCTGTCATCTGAGAACCATCATGATACTTCAAACTCAACATCTTCTTTATTAAGAACATTTTGTTGTTGCCAGTCTTTCGAGCATACAAACTTTCAAGATGCTCCCAAAGGGTTCGAGCATGTGTTTCTCTAGAGATATGGTTCAACACATTATCGTCGACCCATTGCCTAATGAATCCACAAACCTGTCTATGCAACAGACTCCACTCTTCATCTGTCATATTATCAGGCATTACAGTGGTAAATACTGGTTTATAAAAATTCTTAACATAAAGCAGATCTTCCATTTTCCCCTTCCAAATGGCATAATTAACACCATTCAAAGTAACCATTCTACTTGTGTTGGCTTCCATTGTTTTTCCCAAAAAAAATTATCGCAAATCAAAGTAAATCTTTTCTGATGTGGAAGTTCAGACTGTGCTGCAACCACAGAGCATACTCAGATAAAACCTTGGCTTTGATACCAGTTTGTTGGGAAAACGCGGACAAGCACAAAAATATATATGGTAAAAGTAATGAAAATAAAATGGGAAAATAATGACACCAAGAATTTTACGTGGAAACCCTTCTGAATAAGGGAAAAAACCACGGGCCAAGAGGAGCAACTGATATTACTATAGTAAGGAATTTTTACACTGTGTAGTCACAAATACAACACTCAATGTGACTACTACACACTCAAAAGGAACAACACTCTTTTGGTTTCCGTCTTACTAAAATATCGCTCACACTCTATTTTTCTTCACAGACTATTTTCTTATATAGTCTATGGAATACCTCACTTTGCTCTCAAAATGGTTTTTCTCTCTAACTTGGTGTGTTCTACAAATGAGCAAGAATGCTCTATTTATAGAAGGATAAAACCATACCTATGTCACTAATGACATATGTAGACATAGCAAAGTCAAAAATGGTTGCAAATCTAACCAATTTGCCAACTACCAAATCTTTTCTTTTCAACTCCAATTACTATTCATTTTTAACAATTGCTTGTACCAATTGAATAGCTAAAGTTGACTAAAACAATGGGATGGATTCAACATAACTATATCTGTGGAAAACAAAGAAAACTTCCCTGCTTCTTGCTCAAAAGTTCGACCAAAAGCTCTTAAAGAAAAAAATTCCATTTTTTAAAAAAAATCCCCTCGAAGAGTTTCTACTCCAAGGGATTATTCATAGCAGAATTTTGGGTTAAGAGATAGGGGGAAGGCGGGGGAATTTTCGAAAAAAATCAAGGGCAAAATTGAGATTCTATGTCCCTTTTTGAAGGGAACAAAACGTATTGCTACGCGCTTCACGCACGGAAAAGAAAAAGTAAAATAAAAGGGTCGGAAATCAAATGTTGGGTTCCTTTGTAAAAAAAAGGTGGGTTGGGATGGCCCAAACTTGTTTTTAAGATAGGCTGAGGATAAGCCAACGAATTTTGGACGAGATTGCGTTTAACTAAGCCCAAATCCGTTCCAAAGGTAGCTGAATCAGATTTGATCAACGAAACTCGTCAAGATTGAGACAAAATGAATTAATACGAATCAATCAATGAACTTCTTAACTTAGACAAAAAAAATATAATAATTAGGTTAAATATAAACGTAAATAATTTGCGATATAAGCTTATACAATTAAAATAATTAAACAAACAAAATATTTTTTTGAGCTGATTTTGGATATTCAACGCGTAATTATGTAAAACATGCATTAGTTAGCAAGTCATAAAAAGCAAAATTTCAATTAATATAACTTGCACGCTATATTTTGAAATTTACAGCACTAACAATTTTAAAATTGTTTGACTTTGAAGAAACTCGAGGATTTATCTTGATGTGGAAGGTCAAAATTGAGTGTCAACAACAATAACAACAACAACAACAACAATAATAATAAAAATAACAATAATAATAATAATAATAATAATAATAATATTAATAACAATAACAATAATAATAATAGTAATAATAATATTAATAATAATAATAATATTTTGCTAGTTATTTTAACTAGTTTTATCGTTTTATTTAATTTTTAGGTGAGATAGTTTTTTAACATCAGTGGAAATATGATTATAATATTTTATAAATATCAAAAATCGTGTCGAAAGATTTTAATTTTAATAATTATTTTATTAATTTAGTCGAGTATATTTTTTAAATTATTCAAGTTATTTAGTTTCTATTTGAGCTAATTATTTTATTTCATTAAAATCAAGAAGTTCTTTAATTGATTATATCCATTCGTCCTATTTAATTGGCCGATTTTAGATTCACTTTGATTAAGTTTTTAACTTGAATTGGCTAAGTTGCAATTGACTTCATCATTTTCCAATTCCTTTCCTAAACCAACCAGCCCATATACCCCAACTTCCTAAGCCGAATTCCCTCTCCCATCCTAGCAAATCGACACTATTAGCCCATACCCTTTTTGACCCGGCCCACGTCTGCTCTCTTCTTCCAAAGAAAAGCAGAAACGACTCTAGCAAAAAGCGCAACGTCAGTGCACGTAACCCGTCGCTCCAAACTCCAGTAGACGCATGAAAGAGAAGCAAGGATACATAGTGCTCCTCACACTCGACAGATGCAATGCAACAAACTCAAAGCCAATCCCGTGTAGATTGCGTCTTCTCCAACGTTCCCATGATAGAAGACGCGTCCGCTTCTTCAGGTTCGTACGATAGCAGAGGCACGCGAGAATCGTCATTGAGACAACGAGATTGTTCCACACGCCTTCGAAGGATGGGAGGTTGATCTTTGTCGTCCGCTCCCTTTTTCCTCTTCCAGAAAGGGTCAAATATCTAGAAAAAGTGTGTTTTCCCTCTTTGGTGAAAGCTTCTTTTTTTTTTAATTTTGAAGGGAATTCGAAATGGATCTGGGTTTTTGAATCCGATTTTGCCTTATCTTTCAAAAATTGTGACCTAATTTTTCAGTTATAAATATTCTCTTTCTCCTTTAATGAAGAGAGAAGAGAAATATTTTTGACTTTTTCTTGAGAATTTTCTGTAGAGAACACATATTGAGTGAAAATCTTGGGTAAATTTTCTGTTAGAAAATTCTCAGAGCAAAGGCAGTAGTAAAGGTAATAGTTGTAGGCTATACGAAAAAAATAAAATAAAATACAGTCAAAAAAATAGGGGAAAGATTTTTCTCTTCTTCTTCCCTCTTTAGAGATTTTGGGTTTGCTGGTTCATTTCGAATATCTTGGCTGCCGCTTGTGTTTATTATTCGATGGTGGACATTCGTGTTCGGTATTCTTATGGTGAAGCGTCCTCTACTCGTTTCAATCCAGTCTCACTGCACTTAGCAAGATAAAACCTCTTTTTTCTTAGACTATCTATTTTCTTTTAAGGCATGGATCGTGCAAGGTAACAAAATGCTTACATATAGGAAAGAGCCAAATGTGCTCTTATTTGGGCACGTTAGGAAGTGTGTCTTTGACATGAAAAATGTGCAAAGCCATATGCTTGGCTCCAAAATTAACTTTACATGTCATAGCATTTAATTTGTATACATAATAATGAGGGTTAAAAGGTTACATATTCTCCATATATTTAGGTGGGGATAAAATATTCACTATCTTGAATGAGCCAAAAACAAATTTAATGTGTGCATGACACGTGGAAGTGTGTTTAATATACGTGGACGCTTACTTGGCATGCCGCATAGACATAAAAAACATGCAAAAATGTCGACATTTTTTTTTCATGCATGATTATAATTATGTCTTTACAGTTGTTTGGAATATGATCCAAAATTGAAATCAGGATATTCATAAGGTTTATTCTTAGCTTTTGGGAAAAAAGAAATACTCCACAGCTATTTATTCACAAGTCATCTTATGAAATTGATTTCATAAATACTCATTCAACTATATGTTAAAAATAAATTAGTACAAAATTATTTGTTTATAACAGAAAAGTCAGTCATCTTTTGATATTTCAATCACAAGATCTTTAATTGATTAATTATCAATATGTACAATATTAAAATTTATTTCAAACAAAATGACTATATGTGTATGTAATGTATTAATATGTATATATACTCTCTCCATTCACAATTAACTGTCATGATTTCCTTTTTAGAGTCAAATTATAGGAAAATTGACCAACATTTTACGATGTATTTTTTCATCATATTAATATGCAAAGAAATTGCAATTTATAGTACTTTTCGTATAGTTTTTCAATATCTATTTTTTAAAAAAGATATTAAATTAACATAATCTAACTTTAAATATTAGTCAAATAGACTTTCAAAAAACTCAACATGACAAATAAAAATAGATATAGGGAGTATATCAATATTGTATAAATAATGTATATTAATGCATAAGAGATTTATATACATATAAATATATTGTTTATATAACAAAGTATATATAATTCAACCAACTCAAATCGCATCTATACCAGGAGCGGAGCTACCATGTATGAAGGTGGTTCATTTGAATCCCCTTCGGCGGAAAATTCTTTTATTTATACTTGGTTAAAATAAGTTTGTATGTATATATAGTAGATGTCGAACTCCTTTTGACTATCTATTTCTACCGATTTTGAACTCCCTTATTGCAAATTTTGGCTCTGTCTCAACTCTAAATTAAACAGCCTCAAAATTTAGATATGCGATCCTCTCAATGCTTTAAATCTTTTGATAAATTAAATTTATTCACTCAAAAAGGTCTATGTTTTTCATTTTCAACCAACTCAAATTTCCTCTAAACACTCCCAAAAATATATATGAGTTCCGCCCAATTTTTCGAGTCTTTTGGTATATTATTCACTTGATTCATGTTTTTTACAGGTCAAATTTAAAATTTGAGCTTCGAATCTCTTTGGTGGCTGATTTTTATATGAGGTTCCATTGTCTAGTTCGGTGCATTCACATTTATGGATCGAAGGTCTTTACACTACCGTGTTAGGTTTTTCGAACCCCACATTCGGCCTAACTTTGATATAATATAAAATTAGATTTGGATATTTTAGTTTTCATGAATTTAGTCAAAACTTTTTTTAGATGATCTCATATGTTTCTGTTGTTATCTTATAACCTGACATTTTTAAATTTATTGATACAAATAATATGATTACGTATACATGAGTTTTCTAATAAATACATCAAGTTTATTCACCTTGATAATAATGTCGAATTTTTATTTAATGATGATTGCATATCACTGGTGATAAAAATTATTCATTTTGTAGAAGTAACTATCGTTTATCAGTATCACATGTTCTTGATTTTCAGATTGATTGTTAGACTGAATTTGGTTGTATCTCAATTTTTGATATACATAAATATTGATACAATTTTGTTGATGGAATATAAAAATAGATATCAATTTCATTCTAAAAGTGTGATACATAGTGATATACATTATATGTATACTAGCATTATATATATATATATATATATATATATATATATATATATATATATATATATATATTAGAAATGGGACTTTTGGTGTACGAACAGAACAGTAAAGTGTTGTACCCAAAGCAAAATAAATTGTACAGTTTATTTTTCACTAAACAAACACAGTGAATAAACACGTGGATTCAAAAAAGAAAAAATTTAGTCAACAGGTGTAAACCTCTACAAATTTACACTATTTTGTATTGTTCCTTTATCTCACACGTGGATTCATTTTTTTGTTGTAATGCACTTTAATTTACAAATTCTTTTTTGTTGCTTCTCAGATCTCTATATTTTTATCACTCTCAAATAGAATTGCCCCCACCCCCCTGCGTTTGATTGCGTGAAGAGGATACATTACAAATTGTCCCCGCTTCCAATTTTTTCAATTTAATATATGCATATGTTGAAAAAAAATACCATTAACTTGAGCCCATTTTACCTTTTGTAGTGCTTTACATAATTGGACTAAAAGCAATATAAGATATACTACAACAATGCCTCTTGAATAATTAATGTACTGCTACATACACGTGTTCATTAGGTGTAAATCCAGTTGTCCTGTAAGCTTATATTAGTTCTTCCACATTATGTTGGTTCTTCTTCCTCCTTCACTCTTTCACTCCTAGATTGTTTTCTTCTTCCAACATTATTTCTTATTTTCTCCTTCTTTTCTATGTTATTTTTTTTCTATGTTATTTTTTAGGTGAAGCCTTGCATGCAAGTGACCTTTTTCACTTTATATATTCATTGAATTTTTAGATTTTAACCTAAATTTTGAAATTTGACTTTGAAAAATTGTAATATCGAAAGGCTTGAAACTCACAAATGAATAGTGACGATTGAGACAGAAATCGACATATTCTGGTATTATATCTTGTCGATTTTTAGTTTTTTCCAAGTCTAGCTTCCTCTTTGTTTCTCTATTTGATTCAGTAAAGCAATCAACTATTTCTTATGTTGTTTATCCCACTTCTTCTTACCATTATATATTTGTTTCTCTTTGATGTGCTTTGTTTGTTACGTCTGTGTTGTATTTTTTAATTAGGTGAGTTTTTTTTTTCCTTCTTTCGTTATTTTTTTTGTTCCCAGCCCTTATTAATGCAGAGTACTTATTTGTTTTACAAATGTAGATATAATGATGGATTTATGCTTTTATTTACTGGAATAAAAAAGATAGCCAACCTCTCCTTGGATAAAGATATCCAAGGATGGCACAACTTGGTTTAGTTTGGATTTTATTAAAGGCTATTGTGGAACTTTCTAAGCATTTGGCTCTTATAGAAAATAATTTTTGTCAAAATGATACTCCTAAAAAATGTCATTTTCTGTACTCAAATACCACATTACTTTATTTTTTGGTATGTTACTTCAGGAAAGGGTCAACTTTTTAAAATCCTTTTCGTGTTTTCGGAGATATTTTGATCAGAAATCAACTGTCGCCCAAATGCATAGAAGCCTCCTTCATCAAAATAAAATGGCATGAGAAGAGTTTGCCTCACTAATTCGAATGTCTCAAATAGGTTTCATGGGCGATCCAACAGACGTAAAGCCAGGCAGGAGAGAGTTCCATGAAAACCCAACAACATGCATTTGTGCACATTCTGAAATGGATACTTGTGCTACTGCTATTAGTGCTAGGAGATATATAGGTGAAGTAATTGATGGTCAGGTAGGTGAAGAAGAGCAAGAATGATATGATGCAAAACATACGGAGAATGAACTTGAAATTCAATGTAGAGGGCTTCAAAAACCAAATTCTGGTTAGAATATTAGAAGATGATTTTCTTAGATTAAAGAGAAATTGTAGCATATGGAGCATGTCCTCATTATGAGTACTAGCTTAAATTCATTGATAACAAGACAACGGTAGGCCGAAGATATAAGCCAATGGTCCGAGTAGAAGCGAAAACTTTATAAGCTGCTTACTCAGAACATGTGTTTTTCTATCCATACCACTTCAATATTGCATTTGTCTATATATTTCAAATTGTACCATTTTTTTGGTACTTACAGGAATGAATATAACTTTATTTTCTTGGTCAATTTTATAACACCTAATGACATTGACAACAACTCGAAGGTTATGTCAGCAAAATTTTCAACGTCGGTAACACACTTATATTTTATCAATTATTTTGGTTACCTTTAAGCTTAATTACGTTCTATATTGGACTTGACATAAAGTAGTAATATTATTGTATTTTATCTATTTTTTATTGTCTTTTATCTATTACTAATCAGCAGAAAATAATTTATTCTAATTTTGATGATTTAACTGAAAATAAGAAGCAGTTTGATTTGGATTAAAGGTGAAGAAATTTAAGAAAATTGTGGTGAGGAAGATGAAGAGCAGATCATTAGACGTTATTTTTAATTTTCGAAAGTCTTTTTTCCTGCTATAAAGAATGTATAACGGATTTTTTATTCAAAGAAACTATTCTTAATAGAACTTTGTTTATGTAATCTCTTTGTGTGATAATGTATGCAGATATGCTTGGGAGTGCACATTTGTAAAGGAGGAAGAAGAGACAATATCAATGCTACTCTGGTTGTTCTATTGGAAACAGTAACTACATATTATTTATACATATTCTAAGCATGGGCTGTCCATAGATATCAAACATCCTTCAAAGAATCACATCGGATGACGCATATGTTAGCCAATGTTCTCACGCTGGTAAGTATTTACTTTCAAATGATTTTGTTTGCCGATCTGTCATACATTCTTTTAGCTAGAATGTTATAACAAGTTAACAACTATTTTTAGAATCATTATAAGTTAGATACTATGTTAAAATATAATAAGCAAGTAGCAAAAGAAGTTTGTATCGAAAATTATTTAGAGCTTAGAGTATTCGAAAAAAATGGCCAGATCAGGGATAACAAAACTATTAAGAACTGATTGAATAAAGTCATGATTAGTATATTTTTATAGCTCAAGACAATAGAAAAATTAATACATAAAATAATATTAGAAAAATATTTCAGATTTACCAACTATCTTCTATTTGTCATTATTTAGGTAAGGAACAACGAGTGTGCTCCAACGGGCTCTACCAACTTAGTATATTTCACTTTTTTTTTTATCAAAAAATTTCTACTAATTGCTTTTTTATGATATAGAGTTATTCTTCTTAGTAAATAGAAATGATATACCATATAAGCTTTATGTCAAGATGTTTCTTCAGTAAGACACCGTTACTCCTTGACTGAATAATTTACTTTTGGATACAATATTATGTGAGAATGTAGTTGAAACAAAATATTTGCACGAAATTTGACTGAATTAGATTCTTTGAGGTCGAATTGTGGTGCCTCTATCATCATAAGAAGCAGGCTAAATTGATTTTTTTTTACATTTAATTGAGTTCCTATAGGAGTGTTTAATTTGGTATTTATACAAGTAAAAAAAAATTGGTTGCTAAAACTTTTTTTGTTGGAATATTTATCTTTAGAGATGCCTTCTCTTCCGCTCCTATAGTTTATTGAACATAGGTGAGCTTTATGGCTTCTAAAGGGAATGATATAATGTTTTTAACATGTATACTTATTCTTGGTGGGACAGCTGCCGCATATGTGTAGTCACAGATAAGGGGCATAATTCTGCAATGCAGTGGAGGTGGATGGTGCTCTGGTAACATAGAGTTGAGTGAGATTCTTACTCAGAGAATATATTTCATGCCTAACTTAAAAGCATGTATGTTGCTATATAACCTCTTCCAGGATCTAATAATTTTGGAGTATGTAAAATGTGTAGAAACTGTATATTGTAGTTTTTAGTGGAGAAAAAAGACATAGAATTGAGACTTGTGAAAAAGGAAAATATAAGAAAAAGCTTGAACACTTTAAAGATCTCAATAGTTAATAGCATATACATATACTATCGCTGATTTTGAAATTTTTGCTTTGCAGGTTTGGCTTAGAGCCTCTACTTTCTTACTAGCTTGTTGTTTCTTATTGTCTTCTTGAATGTTGTGTGTTTGTTTTCTTTGAGCTGAGGGTCTTTTGAAGACAACCTCTCTATCTTAGAAGATAGCGGTCAGGTTTGCGCACATTTTACCCTCCTCAAACTCCACTTGTGGACTATACTAAATATGGTATTGTTGTATTAGGTAATTGAGATGTATGTGGTCATGAAAATGCAACAATAAAGCACCTAGATGATGAAGGGTGTGGAGGTCTTAAAAAATAAATCATTTAGTGATGATAAATTTGAATAGGGTCAATAAGATCAGTGATTACTTATGTTGTCAAGGATTTTATCAATTAAGAAGTAGAAGTTCATTGGGCATGGTGATTTTGGCATAAACTGATTAACTGGTTATTATGGGGGTGGGGGGAATATAATCATAAAATTCAATTTTATGCGGTAAATAGTAGTTACAGCGCAAGAAATTTATAACCTAGGTATATGTTTTGTTTGATTAAATTTGACTTATGAAGAGAGCTTTTTGAGCAACTTTTTTTGTATTTCGGAAGCCTATAATCTTAGATTCGATTTTCTCATCATTCAGCGAAGTATCTTGGTTAACAATATTTCCACCAAGTTGATGCCCTTATTATGTAAGAGAAAGACTGAAACACATATTTTATATATAGATCGACTTATCTTTTAATCTACTTGCAATTAATGTTCTTTTCTTGGTTACAATCCCAGTCTTTCCTCTGCTTTCAAACTTTACTGGTTTCGATCAAAAATGTATCATCATTCGATGTCTCTACTAAAATGTACAATATTAAAATTTTTGATTGACTTTCTTTTATTGTCCATAATTTTTCTAAAGATCTTTATGAGAATTGGCTCCATCCACGAAGTAATCATGGATACTTTGAGAGTGTAAGTTAAATGAAATTGATTGTTGAGTTAAAATGCTAGTTGAGTAAAATTATGCTACAATTTCTCCTCTCACAATTTTCATCTTTCTTCATCTGATGCATTGCCTTTGATCTATCTTTGACTGAAGAGACAAAGTATGAAACAAGTCTAATAATTGTTTTACGATGGTTTGTCGTAAAATTACTTTTGATGGTATAGCAAATCGTGACAGCTAAAAGGAGTAGTGTAAATCATTGTAGAACTTAATTGAGTTGTTGTTCTCTGATATGTAACTTTTATATTGCATGTACAAAGTTTAAAGAACGTATAAGCTTTCTGGAAAAAAAAGTGGAAAGTGAGTCAAGAAGCTTTGAAGGATAAGAGAAAATTTATGTGAATATGTCATATATGAGTTATGACTTCTACTTGCTTCAATCATACCGAATATTTTCTTTTTACATTTTTCATGTACTACTTTAATCTTTTTCTACTCTTTATTGATATTTTTCATTGCTCAATGACAATAAAATATTGGGCTCGTGGTAGCACGGGCCTTGCCCATCTAGTGTATATATATATATATATAATGGAATATCTTTATGGGTCGGATTAGGTGTTTATGAGTTCGAATATCTTTCCATTTTCATATAAATGTCATGTGGTAAGGTCAAAATGACATGGCAATTCCATGTGGCATTTAAATATATAAAAAAATGAGTTGGATATGTCCAAAATGACAACTAACGCCCATAAGGGCATATTCGGACCAAAAGTTGGACGTGAGGGCATGAGTGAACCAAACTTTAAACGGAGGGTGTATATATATATATATATATATATATATATATATATATATATGTTGTATTTCAATATATTTGGGGTTGTTTAGATATATAATTTACGTAGTCTATTTTAATATATTTGGGGTTAATATAATCTGGTGTTATTTCAATATATTTGAGGTTATTTCAGAAGAGCTAAATATATTGTAAAAGCTTTTTGTTGTGAAGTCCTACTCAGTACTCCTTCATTCCCTTGTTATTTATGTAGTTATCAACATAAGTTTCTAATATTTTTTTTAACTATGTTCATTCAATAATCTATTATTACTGTTCATCTCTTTCTCTTAGCTTTTATTCCTAATTGCAATCTTCTTTAGTCACACCCCGAATATGGTCATTCATAGTGCTATCTTAAGAACATGCTACATGACCTATCAGTGTCCTAAAAATTTACAGGATAATTCATTGATACTTTTTAAAGTCTAAGAGACAAACCATATATTAATAAGTAACATAGATTCATGTTAAAGAAAACTATTAAACAGTTTACATATAAAAATATTAATAACAAATTTTTAAACAAACATAATTTACATATATGGGAAGTTACTAGATCTTAAATATGAAAACTTGCACAATTAATGAAGTGAAGTTTCCCTTTCGGATACTCGAAAACAATCTTCTTTGCTCTTTTTCTCTTTCTTCTTCCTCAACTGATAATGTCTGCTTTTATAGAGATCTTCGTATTTCAAAATTCGGATTTCAAATGGAAAAAGAATCTTATTATCTCAGTCCGGTGCGCTTTGGGCCCCATAGTCACGTGTAATGATGCTCCTTCTTTTACATTATTGTCCTCGTGATCCGATATCTGTACTACCCCTTTATTTTATCTAGACGCGTCCCAACAGTTTTTCCACAGATGTGTTGTAGTGAATAAAGTGGGACTCACATATTGAAAAAATCATAGTAGCAGATTTCATAAAAAATTATACTGAAACAGATGCAGAACCCATGTACAAGTATTTAGAAACTTTCTTAGTAGAATCTACTAAAGCATTATGGGAGGCTTATAAGGTAAAGTTCACATAAGAGTTCCAATATTTGATATCAATAGGACCAAATCCATACAATTTTACAAGTAAAATCTATACAGTAACAACAGGAGAAGACCCTAATAGTGGATTAATAATATTACAAAGAATTACGGTAATAAAATTAGAATAGTTAAGTATAAGTAACTGGTATCATATAAAGAAATTTTTAAATGATTATTTTCATTATTGTACAATTAGTGGTAATGCTTTCGATCAAGATGTAGGAAAAAAAGTTATTTAATAAATTGCCTGAAGCTTTAGGAAGAGAAATAGAAGACAAATGGAGTAAACGAGAAGGAATATTACAAAATCCTCAGGCTAAATGGTCAATAGGACATAGAATATACTATATAATGGAGATACTAGAAGAAATATGCATGCATCTACAAATACAAAAACAATTAACATAAAATGAGATGAATTTCTTTAAAGATGTAATATAAACTACTCAAAGCTATTATAAAGAACAACATAAAAGAAAAGTATAAACCACAATATAATAAAAGATATAGTAAAAAAGGATATTTTCTTAGAAAATCTTCGGCTAGGAAACCATATCTAAATAGAGATAGACATGTTAGAAAATACAGATTAGATAGAAGTTACAAAAATAAGCTAGAATGTTTCACATGCGGTAGTATAGAAGATTTAGCAAATACTTTTCATAAAAGATATGAATCAAAAACTAGAAATGCTCAATTAGTAGAAGAATTTAATGAAACATTATTAAATGTAGATGAATATATGTCAGATAACGAGAGTATTTACTCTATAGTAAGTATTGATGTAGAAGATTAGACTAGAGAAAAGAGCTCCTCCAATTCAGAAGAAGAAGAACTAATTAACGAAGTAGGACTAGAATACCTGAATTTAGAAGATTTACAAGTTAACTTTATGAACTTCATAGAATGCGAACATAATTTTTAAAAAGACACAAGTTTAGATAGTAATCCATGTGGTTGGAGCAAATGGTATCCTAACAAAAATGAAAGAGCTAAATGTAATAAATATTTTAATGAAGGATACATAACTTGCATAGAAAACCAACTAGGACTAATAATCAAAAATAAAATTTATAAATAAACTTTTAATAAACCTTTAAGTATCAGTTTTAGAAACAAAGGTAAAAGAATTAGAGAAAAGAATGATAAGATTAGAAAAGGGTAAACATATTGAATCAACGACATTAATAGACAATCAAGAATTAATGAATGAAGAATTTATTACATTAATATGTAATAAAGATAAAAAAAAATATTGTTGAAGTATTAACTGGACTTCAATTAGGAGAATACGAAATAGAAACTTTAGCATTAGTAGATTCAGGATGTACTAACAACATCATCAACAAAAAAATAGTACCTCCAGAACTAATAAAAACCCTAGCAAAAACACTTACAGATATTCAAATGGACGGAACACATAATGTATACAGACATTGTATAGATAAAACACCATTTAGTTTTTTAAACACGTGTTCAGAATTTAATAAACCTACTTATAAAATGGGTAAAATATGGGTAAGAGACCTGAATATAAGTGTAGATTTTGCATTAGAATTAGAGTTTTATACTATTTAATATAGGAGATACTATTATAACAAGTGATCGAATAATTTTTCTAAAAAGTATGACTCATACATCGGCTTTAACTAGTAAACCTAATACTAAAATAAGACTCAAATTAAAAGAAAAATGTTGCGATAAATGTGAAAATAATTCAACATGCAGTAAAATAGGTTGTAATATAATATCTGAAAATTTATCAGAAATAGAAGAGTTGGAAGATTTAGATGAGTTAGATAAAAATTATGTCTTAATAGAAATGACAACAAAATTATATTAGTTGAAAATAGGAATTAAGAAAATACGACAAATAAAAAACCAACAAAGACTTAGATAACATTATAAAAATCGTAGATCAAATAGAAATAATAGGTGAAAAGACTTTAAAACATTGAAAAAATAATAAAATTGTGTGTAAACATGATATTATAAATCTCGAATATATAATAAAATTATCTGCGATAGAAGCGACTAATCAAGATTTAGAAGATTTTAGTATACAAATTCACGAATTGTTAGAGTTAGGAGTAATAAAAAGATCAATCTCAAGATATAGATGAACAAAATTTATTGTAAGAAATCATAATAAAATAGTTAGAGAAAAGCTAGAATGGTAATAAATTATAAAAGATTAAATGATAACATTAGAACAGATAGATATATATTACCAGATAAAATATAATTAATAAATAGAATACAAGGCAAAAGAATATTTAGTAAGGTTGATTGTCAATCAGGATACGCGCGGATAAAAATTCACCCAGATAGTATTTAATGGACAACCTTTACATGTCCAGAAGGACATTTTGAATAGTTAGTCATGCCATTTGGTTAAGAAACTGCGCCTCCAATTTTCCAAAGAAAAATGGATGAAATATTTGGAGAATATAAAAAATTTGTTCTAGTATATGTAGATGACATATTAGTATTCAGTAAAGATATAAAAGAATACTTAGGACATTTACAGACAGTCTTTATGCTATTTGTTAATAATAGGATAATAATTAGTAAAAAGAAAATGGAACTATGTATGTACTACATAATTTTCTTAGGAATTACATTAGGCGAAGGAAAAATTAAACTACAACCTCATATAGCCAAAAAAAGCCTTAGATATGCCAGATAAATTAAAAAGTTTATAAGATCTACAAATTTTTTTTGGAATAATATATTACGCTAGACCATTTATTAATGATTTAGGAAAACTTGCAGGACCATTATATTCAAAGACAGGATGCAAAGCACAGAGAAATTTTAATATAGAAGATATAAAGTTAGTACAAGAAATAAATGATAAAATAAAAAATATTCCTGATCTTAATATGACTTTAGAATAAGATTATTTAATAATTGAAACAGATGGTAGTTTAGAAGGATGGGGAGCAGTATTAAAAGCTAGACCTCATAAATATAGTCCTAACAAAGAAGAAAGAATATGTGCCTACCAAAGCATAAAATATAAAGAAAAAGGAAATAAAGCCAGTATAGACATTGAAATCCTAGTTTTAATATAAGACCTGAATAGCATTATAATATACATTTTAAACAAACCAGAGATTTTAGTAAGGACAAATTGTGAGGCTATAGTAAAATTTCATCAGTAAATTAATGATAAAAGTAGTAGTAGAAGACCATGGTTAAATTTTTTAGATACTATATCAATTTATCAATCTATAATATTTGGGCATATAAAAGAAAATGATAATCATATAGTTGATCAATTCAGTAGATTACTAATAAAAGTTTATATTTTACAGAATGAGACCATTAATACCAGACAAGGGTGAAAGAGTTCAACCTCCAACCCCAGATTATGCTGTCACGACCAAAAATAACTTGTCGTGATGTCACCAATGTTCCCAACCGATAGGTAAGCCAACCCAACAAATATCACCAATTCAACTTAAATGTGAAAAGGTAAGTATCAAACTAATATCTAACATGCTAATTATTCAAAATAAATGCGAAAATTAGAAAAACTACACCAAGATTTAGTGTCATAAATACAAGAGATTCTACAATAGGATACTGTCACGACCCAAAAATGGGTGTGATGGCACTCGTCTTACCCCACCAATACAAGTGAGCCTAAAAATCAATCATTACAATAAAGTACGGAAATAAAATATAAGTAACTTAATAAAACTCCCAAAACCTGGTAGTCACGTGTACAAGCCTCTAAAGTATTACAATTAATTAAAAAAAACTCATGTCTTAAATGAACTTGTTTCTAGAATAGAACAAGATCATAACTAAGGAGAATAAAGTCTATTGCGATGGAAACAACCACCTGACAAATCTCCAAGAAGCCTCGGAAAAGAAGAGAATGACAAGTACAACAAAAATCCAGGCTCATAACCTACAAAAATTTGTAGAAGCAAGGGGTGAGTACCAAACCACACGGTACTCAGCAAGTAAACCTCTAAACACAAGTTAAGGGGATGAAATACGGGTACTCCTACCACCCCCAACAGAACCTCCAAAACTACAACCTGCTTTAAAAATCAACCCAACCTAACAACTCACAGTTTACATAGCACGTAGCTCAACAACCACACTTAGACAAATTACATATCCTCAACAACAACACTTCAAGAAATTACATATCCTCAACAACAATACTTCAAGAAATTATATATCCGCAATAACAAGCTCAATATTGATCAATCACAAGTCCACAGAATGGTAATCAGAAGATCAACAAAACACGGTATCAAGTTCACTAATGATAAATATGTGAAATGCAATGGAATACAATGTCAAGTATAATGATGCATGTATGACCTAGTGATACACACCAGTTTTCTCTTAGTCCGGGACCCATGGGGGACATATCTGTCCATGCATCTGTTGCGGCGCACGACATGACCCTCAATATTAGTAACTATTGTGGCACACGATACGTCCCTCCAAATATAGTATCCATCGAGGCGCGCGATACGTCCCTCGAAATTGTACATCCTCTTAAGTACACATGTTTTCTCAATGCACATAATACTTGTCACAACCAACACATAAGAATAATGCAGATGAAAAGTTCGCAAAAACATTGCACAGTTCACAACCACACAAACATGAAGTTACATCAACAATGATTCAACAAGCCTTCAACCCTTTCTCAACACAACACAAATAAACAATTAATCACATTGCCTTTTGTTATCCCAATTTTTTTCATCATTAGAATTAATCAATTTGGACAAGTCAACCCATCACCAATTCCGTTACTCCCAGACATATACCACAAGGAAATACACGCATTTCATACACTTAATCAGACTTTAGAAATTCACATGCCTTAATTTATCGAATAATTACTTCAGGACTTTAGCCTTCCTTCTTCGTTGTACTTTCAAATCAATACAATCTATTCAAATCAATAACCACAATCTTCAATACTTACAATACTCATATTACTCTCTGTTTAACTTTGACCCAACAATTTATCCAAATTTATAATAAAATTCCTAAATCTTGATTCTAACCAACAAGTCAAATCTCATATTTCTTTAATTTTAAGTCAAGAGTTAAGTCATAATTTCTCCAAACACTATAACCCTAATAGTTTCCATATAATATAATTGTTCAATAATTATCCAAAAATGACTATAGACGACATATAAATATTCCATTAGAAATCTTGGCATACTGCCAAAGGAAACACCATCAATAATTTCAAAAAAAATAAATCCAATGACATATCTATTATTAGTTTTCACATTATCACTGTGACAAATTACATGAGAATTATAAGAAAGATTTAAAGAAAATTAAACCCCAATGAATTTCCAGAATCTATATGTCACACATAAAATTCCTATATATTTAGTACTCACCCATTACAATTAATTTTCAAAACAAACTCACAAACCCTTTTTTCTTCTTTAGAAACCTACAATAATCCACTTCGATTTTCTATCTAACTCTTAATGAATTAAAAGAATTAATCAACATAAAACTTATCTTATATACGTGTATTGTTTCATCAACCAACAATCATTATTTTTTTGATACCCTCTAGTCCATAAATATATGTAAATAACATATGCATACATGTACACAAAATTAAAAATTAGTTTCACATATTAGTGTAAATTATACACGTTTTACTCTAAAAATCTACTTCTAATTACATAAAAACTTAATAGAAAGGATGAAAATAATTACCTTGACGCCTTTAGATTAAAATATTGATTTTTCTCCTCCTTTTCCCTTTTCTTTTCTCCCTTTCTTTTCTTTTCTTCTCTGCATATTTTTTGTTTGAAATCTTTCTTCTTCTATTTTTTTTCCCAATTTCATATAAGCCGTCGTAGGCTTATAACAGTTTAGGGAACTTTGCCCCTTTTCTTTTTATTTTATTTATTTATTTAATTAATTCCTTTTTTTTTCATTATTTTTAGCAATAAAATAATTTTTTGTTAAATATAAAAAACATGCCACTCATTGTACAAGTCATATAAATTATATAAAATCTACTTAAAAGGTTAATATAAAAATAATAGTTGGAATTTCTAAAACAACTAAGAGGATCGTTACATTATCCACCACTAAAAATCATGTTCGTCCTCGAACATAAAATAGGAGAAGGAAGAATTATTGACGTTATAAAAAATCTAATGCATGATCTTCTAGAGTCGTTGTTCATCTCTCCATGAAAGCTTATCTTTAACACCATTCTATCAAGACCAACTATAAAGAACTGAACTATAGAGAATTTGACAGATCTACATATCAGAAGTGATTGTGAAGTTTCATACTAACCCATGAACCGAATCTAAACTTAAACCCCTTGGACCATAACACAATAATCATGACAAATCTTTTCTCACATAGCAAAGATAACGTTCTATTGATACTAGCTACAACAAGAAGTGAACCTAAACGAATCATCTTATACTCATAGTGCACAAACCATCACACATATTATAACGATTCCCTTTTCAAAACACAATATTTTTACAAGTTTAAGTTATAAAAATCTGATCTTTAGACTTTGGGTATGCATCAAGGGATAATCAAAACATACATAATCCAAATAAGAACAAGATACAGTAAGCACCCAACAAGTGGTACACTCTAGGATGCAAAACCATTAACAACACTGTCAGATAATTGTAACTGTTCATGTAAGCTCTTCTATAATTTTTCATACACAATGGCGTGCATGTAGAACCAATAGTATACTTCTAGTTTCTCAAACAACACCAAATATTCCATAACTGAAATAATCCAGTCTGCTCAAGGATGTCACTCTACCATGAGAACAATCACAAGATCGGTACACCCGATCCACCACTAGAAATTCACCCGTAAATATGAAAACATGTATGTTTATAGGTAGCAAATCACACTCTAAACCATATCCAATACGATGTAGATGGTCATATAAGAATTTATAAAATCAGAGTCGAATAAAACTAGATACTTCTTTTCATAGTGCCCATATCAAACATTTGCATTTATTTGACTCTATCTCTTTAATTTTCTAGTTACCCACAATCACTTATAATTTCTCACATACTTGTTTTATCGAACCACAAATGCTCTTTACAATACTTCACTAAGGTCAACACTTTTAATTCTAAAAGAACTTCATAGTCACACTAACCATTTATGTTATTCTCAAATCATCATTAGTATTAAAATCTTCTTAACAAACAAATTATATCCTCCAAAATTTTCAAACTATGGCTCCCTTTTTTTCATTTAAGCAATTCCTGATAAATACATGTCACACCTAATACTGATAGCATCAATTCTAAATCTAAAAGTACTTTACCATCGAGATACAACAATTAAATCACACCCCAAAAAGTCAACTTCACACAATTTTCACATACCATGCTTTAACTATCATTCCAAACCATCACATACCTCATGCCAATACTTAGAAAAATATTAGGTCTCCCCAATTATTCTATATACTATGAGCACATATCTCTATTTACCATCACATATCTATGTAATGCATCACAACAATCTGTATCTGTCCATCAACAAAGTTGTTTCAATCCCCTCGAAATCTTAATTAACCATGTAGAACTGTAGGTCCACAGTGTTGAACATCCATAAGTTACCTATTATATTTTGAACAATCAAGCTAGACATAACCACCTAGAATCTTCACACATCATTGCTTGTCACACAAATTAAAACTTAATCTTAGAAAAAAAATCAATGATAACTTTCTAGTAAATCTGTACCTAACTAGTTCACATCTCAAAGTCATATCATAACTCATAGGTAAAAATCAATGGATCTTTCAACTACAACAATGACTTTTATGAGAGACCTTATTTCTTCGCTTTTCTTAAATTCTTCCTATGACACAAAATTCTAAATATCTTGAACTCTTTAATACATCAAACTCTTGTTCCTTTCTATTCTATTTAAGTGGTGTCTTAGAAGCTCCTATAATTTTCCGCTACTCACCAAATAATAGTAAACGTCAAACTCAGAGACTCAAAAGTCATCATTACAATACCGAAATTCTTTTAACCAAAAATCCTTATCATATAGCTATGTTTCAGTCACAATCCATCACAAACTCTATTATCAATATGCTGACTTAGCATTTCTCATAACCACGAAGTCAACATTCTCAATGACATGACACCTCAAATCCAGTTATACTAATCAAATTCAAAAGGCTAACACAATTTTATACCCACTTTCTTACTAAAATTCTCAATTACGTTCACAGAAGTATACATATCGAGACTTCCTTTACCTATAAGTTTGTCATCCTAATATTGATCAACTTTCAAGGTGCTTATGATGAAATACTACTCATTTAAAAATCTTTGATATACACTTCACAACCTGAACACATGAATATCATACCAAAGATCCACCACTAAAAGCTTCCTTATAAATCATGCTTAATACATCCATTCGTATAACAAGCTAGTTGGTTTCTCAAATATGAATTCAACATCAAACTTTACTATATGATCATGTGATACAATTGATAACTCTGTGTTCATATACCATTAGTATCACATCGTGAAAGATCGTACATCCACCATTAAAACACATTATACCGACCGAGGAGATCATATTCAAAGAGGTCGCAAATTTCTACCCATTAAATTGCTGTCAAAATATTACCAAATTAGTTATGCATCTAGCCCAAAATATATGTATTGTTTCATAGGCCAAATCAACATCAAAAGTAACACACTCTATAATTCTCAGTAAAACAAACTAAGCATCTATACTATTGTAGTTGTTGTATTATGATTTTTTTCCCACTCGATGTATGAAAGATTTCAACTTCGATTGGCACAATATAATTCGCTAAGAAGCCCATATATGTTACTAAAACTAAACTAACTGTACTTTTCAAGTTATATTGTTCATTATCTAGCGACCCCTTTAATAATCTCCCTTCCAATTGTCAAACCATTTCATATATCGCATATACCACACAAGTACTATTCAGTATACTAGGGTAACTAACCTTACATTACCCCTTTAAATTTTTAAACATTTTAAATCTAATCATATATCATTTCCATAAGTATATCACTTAAAATTTAGTACCAGATCTAAAATTCCAACCATACATGACATCGACTACTCAAATGAGGAACTACGCACGAGCCATCACATAAATGAGAGTGAATGGAGTGAAGCGATGATAGTCAAAACTAAACCAAGTACGCACGATTGAGATCCAAGAAAGGGAGATTTTTATTAAAAGTCAATATATCCTCTCAAAGATAAGTACAAACGTCTCCGTACAAATCCTAAAGACTCTACTTAGACTCGGCTTGTACACACGTGAGACATATGAACATAGGGTTCTGATACCATCTTGTCACGACCCAAAAATGGGCGTGATCCCACCAAGACAAGTCAGCCTAAAACTCAATCATTACAATAAAGTGCGGAAATAAAATATAAGTAACTTAATAAAAACCCCAAAACATGGAAGTCATGTGTACAAGCCTCTAATGTATTACAATTGATTAAAAAAAAACTCAAGTCTCAAATGAAATTGTTTCTAGAATAGAACAAGATCATAATTAAGAAGAATAAAGTCTGCAGCGATGGAAACATCTACCTGACAAATCTCCAAGAAGCTTCGGAAAAGAAGAGAATGACAAATACAAAAAAAATTCAGGCTCATAACGTACAAAAATTTGTAGAAGCAAGGGGTGAGTACCAAACCACACGGTACTCATCATGTAAACATCTAAACAAAAGCTAAGGGGATGAAATACAGGTACTCCTACCACCCCTAACCAAACCTCCATAACTACAACCTACATTAAAAATCAACCCAACCTAACAACTCACAATTTACATAGCACGTAGCTCAACAACAACACTTAGACCAATTACCTATCCTCAACAACAACACTTCAACAAATTACATATCATCAACAATAATACTTCACCAAATTACATATCCACAATAACAAGCTCAATATTGATCAATCACAAGTTCTACAGAAAGGTAATCAGAAGATCAGCAAAACACGATATCAAGTTCACTAATGGTAAATATGTGCAATGCAATGGAATACAATGTCAAGTATAATGATGCATGTCTGACCTAGTGATACACATTCGTTGTCTCTCAGTCCGGGACGCATGGGGGACATATCTGTCCATGCATCTGTCGCGGCGCATGACATGACCCTCGATATTAGTATTTATCGCGGCACGCGATACGTCCCTCGAAATATGGTATCCATCACGGCGCGCAATAATTCCCTCGAAATGGTACATCCTCTTAAGTACACATTCTTTCTCAATGCACATAATACTTGTCACAACCAATGCCTCAGAATAATGCAGATGACAAGTTCACACAAATAATGAGGAGATGATCATTTTCATAACATCGCACAGTTCACAACCACACAAACATGAAGTTACATCAACAATGATTCAACAAGACTTCAACCCTTTCTCAACACAACACACATAAACAATTAATCACATTGCCTTTTGAATCCCCATTTTTTCATCATTAGAATTAATCAATGTGGACAAGTCAACCCATCACCAATTCCGTTACTCCCAAACATATACCACAAGGAAATACACGTATTTCATACACTTAATCAGAGTTTAGAAATCCACTTGCCTCAATTTATCGAATAATTACTTCAGGACTTTAGCCTTCCTTCTTCGTTGTACTTTCAAATCAATATAATCTATTCAAATCAATAACCACAATCTTCAATACTTACAACACTCATATTACTATCTGTTTAACTTTGACCCAACAATTTATCCAAATTTATAATAAAATTCCTAAATCTTGATTATAACCAACAAGTCAAATCTCATATTTCTTAAATTTCAAGTCAAGAGTTAAGTCATAATTTCTCCAAACACTATAACCCTAATAGTTTCCATATAATATAATTGTTCAATAATTATCCCAAAATGACTATAGACGACATATAAATATTCCATTGGAAATCTTGCCATACTGCTAAAGGAAACACCATTAATAATTTCAAAAAAAAAAAGGGATAATGCACAAGTACCCCCTCAACCTATGTCCAAAATCTCAGAGACAACTCACAAACCCTTTTTTCTTCTTTACAAACCTACAATAATCCACTTCGATTTTCTATCTAACTCTTAATGAATTAAAAGAATTAATCAACATAAAACTTATCTTATATACGTGTATTGTTTCATTCACTAACAATAATAGTTTTTTTGATGCCCTCTAGTCCATAAATATATGCAAATAACATATGCATACATGTACACAAAATTAATAATTAGTTTCACACATTAGTCTAAATTATACACGTTTTAATCTAAAAATCTACTTCTAATTACATAAAAACTTAATAGAAAGGATGAAAATAATTACCTTGACGCCTTGAGATGAAAATATTAATTTTTCTCCTTTTCCCTTTTCTTTTCTCCCTTTCTTTTCTTTTCCTCTCTGTGTATTTTTTTTTTTAAATCTTTCTTCTTCATTTTTTTTTCCCAATCTCATATAAGCCGTCGTAGACTTATAACAGTTTGGGCACTTTGCCCTTTTTCTTTTTATTTTATTCATTTATTTAATTAATTCCATTTCTATTTTTTTTAAGTTTTTTCATTATTTTTAGCTATAAAATTTTTTTTTATTAAATCTAAAAATTATGTTACTCATTGTTACAAGTCATATATATTATTTATAAAATCTACTAAAACGGATAATATAAAAATAATAGTTTGAATTTCTAAAACGACTAAGAGGGTTTTCCAACTAATATAAAAATGTAAACATAAGAAATATCCCATTAGAATAACAAAATAACCTAATTAATAGAGGTAGACTGAAGGTGTGTGCCGCAAAATATCCCAAGCAGGGCACCACAACTCCAAAATAATCCAAAATCATATCCAATCTCAGAGAACGTGCCCAAAATTGAAACCAAGCTGCAACACAAAAGAGTGCAGCAAGTGTAGTATGAGTGCGAAACCACGTTTACCCAGTATATTTCATTGACCGACAACAAAGAAGTAGTGACAGAAGTTTATATACGAAAAATTAATTCTTTAAATATAGAAGTCTATATTACACTTACCAGTCAAGTTTCATCAAATAGAGGTAATCAAACATTAAGTAACTTTCAACCACAAAATAAAACACATAATCATAAAAAATGAAGGATGTCATGAGATGTAATGCAATATGATACTATGAAATGATGTTTCTCAGAATACCCAGTACTCTCTCAACCGTATATACATGATACTCCTCGGAAATACATCGAGAGTTCATGACCCATGGGGGACTCGCGAGGTCCATCTACCGACACAGACGATCTCCACGTGTCTGTGTTGACGATCTCAACGCACTATCATAAAATCAAATAATCCCCAGCACGGACGATCTCCACGTGTCCAACTTATAATCATAACCAATCACTCGCACGGACGATCTCCACGTGCCCAATTATAATCATAACTCGATCTTAACACGGACGATCTCCACTGTTAGACCTTTACTCATGCTCAGTCTCATGCCAATGCATATGCACAATATGATATCAATCAAAGGGGATGATTCAACATCTCAATAAATCAAATATCGATGACATATAATCACTTCAATCATCACAATTACACGGGTTCAATAAAAGACACAGCGACACACAAGAAATCAAGTCATTAAATACTTCATCTAATAACCATATGATTTGGCATTCTCAAATTACAATATACCATATTATAGTAAAAAAAGTTTCCTTTTATAACGTTGGTACTCGTACCAATGCCCGTCACACCATTGATACGATACCCCATATTCCACCCTAACCCATTATCTAATTCATTTTTAACTTTAATTAGCAAAACGTCCTTCAACAAGTCTGAAAGTCTTAGCATACCTTTGAATGTCGATCGTGTGTCATGGATCCTCATTATTTTGTCTTTCTCTTTTGTAAAGCTTCAGAATGTTCCCCAATCTATCAAATATGTAATAATCGTAAGCAAGTATGTCTTATAACACTTTGAGTTTTTATTATTATTCTCTATCCCATATAGAAGACTGACAAGCTTAAATTTTAGATTTTTAGTGTGAGCGTGTATTCAACAAAAACTTAATAAAATTTGAATTCGATAACATAATGATATTTTTAGTTTCCTTCTAACCTTACATTCTTAAGAGTCCTTCTCTAATTATAATATATGTGCATATCTTATTGTTCAAAGAATTATTCACCACCCATAAAACCTTACAACTACATTATTTTAATTTTTTCGTAGGAATTAAGTAAGTAATGGAGTAACTTCTATGTTAAATCAAGTGTTTTCATCGCATTCTAACCGTGATTCTTAAGTCACTAAATATCATAGAGCATAAATCTATTCTCAAATCTCTAAGTTTCAAGTCTATAATTAAGTTTTAATTATCTTCAAATAACTTATCTCTAGTTGTGTTCATATATTATAATATACCTAATTACATGTACTAATATGTCAACTTTCATATTCCAAAATCTTATGCCTAGAAATAAGTCTCAATCCCTTCAAATATCTAAATTTGATGTTAAACATATAATATACCCACAACAATTAATTACTTATCTCAACATATCATAACTTCAATCATAATATGATGTTAAATTTAAAGGGGCAACCAGTAACCTTAACTACTGTACTTGCCCCAAATTATCATATTTATTTTTTTCATAAATAATACATTACTCAAATTAACAATCATTTGTCCACCATCACGTAAAGAACCATAAAAATCCTATAATTTTCAAAGGTTAAATACTACAGTGCTTGTCCCAAAGACCAATTAATGCTATATTATAGGCATTCTGTAATTACTACCCAATAATTTACTAACCGTTAATCATTAATTAATACCCCAATCGATTATTATCATTGGTTAATAATGAAAAAGTTAAAACTTGGTCCTCCAATCTCAAGGAAGACACTGACTTCAAGTTTAATTTATAAATCTAATCTATATATACAACTACTCTTATAAAATGCAATCTAGGTAAAATTTTCTCCCTATAAATTATGAAAATAGCAGAAGACCTCTTACTTGGACGTGAATCAGTCGGTTCCACACCGACTGTTGCTTTGCACCGGAAAATTTCAATCTCCTCAGATTCTTTTCTTTTTCTCTAAATATAATAATTATGTATAATGGGTAAGAACCCCTACTAACTCATCGCAATATATATATATATATATACATATATATATATATATATATATATATATATATACATCTATATAGATATATATATATATATATATGGTCCAAGTGGTAACTATTAGTTATGAACGTGATCCACTACTATTCAACTCTAATACTCATTTAACAAAAAATCATCAACTAGATACTTGTAATTACCGAATAGTTTTAAATACCCCTTTATATTTTTTTGGAAAGATTCAAAATAGTCTTAGTTCTCAAAACAACCTAGCGTCTCGTTACATATGCAAACTCTTACAAACAGACAATGTTATCAAATTTACATTTTAAACCTCCAAACAAAATTGATGATGTTAAAATAGAAAGACTACAGTTTGGACAAACAACTTAATAGCATATGAACAGTCTAATTGGACATTGAGACACTTGCCTGATTGCCAACTAGACAAACAGCAAACATGCCTCATAACGCATAATAAAAACACTACATATGTAATTATTGTTTTAAATGCTTTAAGATATTATTTTACTAACAAAAATAAAGAAAATCAATTCAAATATTATGTGGTAATTCATGGTAAAACAAATGGTGTTTTTCAGACATGGATAGATGTTTTAGACTCTATATAAGTTTTTCAAAAACCTCTTTTTAAAGCTTTTAATGACTTTACAGAAGCTTTAGACTATGATAGCGGGATATTAGGACTAAATTACTATATTTCTCCAGCCCTCAGACAAAAATCCAAAATACAACATCTAAAAAGATAGACAAAATAATATTCTGCGATCATTGCTCATCTATGACCGAAATATTCAAAAGGCTAAACCTCAAAAACGAAGTTTTAATGCAAGAAAATGTCAAGCTCAGGGAAAAACTCCAAAAAATGGAAAGCAAAGGGCAGACTTAACAAGATGTACAAACTCATAGAGAAATACTGAGTTTTCCATCTCTAATAAAAATGGATGAGATGGGTGTGCGTTCCCCACTGAATGTTAAGAAATCTACTGTATCGGATGAAGATATAGCCACTCCGGTTCAAACGGTGATCAGTAAAGACTTATCAAATCTGTTTATGGCTGTCACTTTGCCAAAAAGTGAAAATGAAGAAAGTTCATCTTCTTCCCTGAATAGACGAAGACTACTACTCTCTTTCATCCAAATACTGAAACAGAAAATTAAAAAGCCCAGAATAAAATTTCTCATTACCCAGACAGTAGAAAAATTACTCAAACAAAAACAGGAACAAGATTAACATATAATTAAAGACCCAAGCCCAATTCCAAGCCAGAAAACTAGTCAAGATAACTCAGAAGATTACTTAGAGACAATGCAATTTGCCCAAAATCCTAATGATAACAACTCTGGATGAGTTTTGATTCTATAGCAACGCATAATTTAGATACTTAATATGTGTGTGTGTGTATATATATATATATATATATATATATATATAAGTATTTTGTAAAAAAAATTGTAATCAAGGGGAATGCCTCTTTAGTCAATTTGTAAGTCCCACTTTATTCACTATCACACATCTGTGGAAAAACTGTTGGGGCGCTTCTAGATAAAATAAAGGGATAAGATAGATACTGAACCATGAGGACAATAATGCAAAAGAAGGAACATCATTTCACGTGACAATGGGGCCCAAAGCGCACCTGGCTGAAATGATAAGATTCTTTTTCCATTTGAAATTCGAAGTTTGATGTCCGAAGATCGCTATAGAAGCAGACATTATCAGCTGAGGAAGAAGGAAAAGAAAAAGAGCAAAGAAAGAAGAACATAAATAAGAAAAAATTACCAAAGGTGTATTCATGCCAAAAATCCCTCCTCAACAAAAATCCCCTGCATAAATAGAAGTCCTCTACAAAATAAAGTTTGTACTAAGTTTGATGAAGTCATATTTCCCTGAGTTTTTGGATTTCCCGAAAGGGAAACTTCACTCCGTTAATTATGTAAGTTTTCATATTTAAGATCTAGTAACTTCCCATTTATGTAAACTATGTTTGTTTAAATGGAAAGGGTCTAAAATAGCCTTGAATTATTGAAAATGGTACAAAATTACCCTTCATCCACCTATTGGCTCCAAAATGCCCTTTTCCTCCACCTATTGGCTCCAAAATACCCTTGTCATCCACCTTTGAGTTCAAAATTGACCACTTATTTAATGATTTTAAATTTAAACTATTTAAATATTTTTAAAATACTTGATGTTCAACTATTGGTTATAATTTAATTTATTTGTATTATTTATAAACCAACCCACTACCCACCCATTACTAACTAAACCCCACCCAATTAATGATCCAACAATAATATCAAAATCGCCATAAACACTACTAAAACACGATGAAATTATAGATTAATGAAAATGACATCCAAAATTATTCGAGTCCGAAACGAAGCCCCTATTAAATTTATGTTGAGCCGTTGATTTAGGAGGACACATTCAATTGATTCTCTTTCAAGATTGAATTAGAAATTTATGATTAAAGGTAAAGAAGTAATACATCCCGAATTAATTCATGCATTTTTTTAAAATATAATTTTATAAATATTTATGATTTGTTTTTAAACTTTTAATATATTATTTTGAAAAAAATTTACCTATGAAGTAAAATCACATAATTGCGACGTAAGAATAATTAAGATGAACATAGTCAGACTTTTAAGTTTATCGGTAATTTTTATTTAGACACTTGAATGTATGATAATTAACTTCTATAGATATTTTCGTCTCAAATTTTTAAAACACTCAATTGACAGTAGTTTTTCTATTGTTGCATTAATAATGCGAGTGATTTATTAATTTGGAGGGTTTAATTAGTAATAGATGTGTAGTGGATTGATTTATAAATTATACTAATAAGTTAAATTATAATAAATAGTTGAGCGTCACGTATTTAAAAACATATTTAAATAGCTTAAATATAAAACCGTAATATAAGTGGTCAATTTTGAACCAAAAGGTGGATGACAAGGGTATTCTGGACCCAATAGGTGGGTGGGAAGGGTATTTTGGAGCCAATAGGTGGATGGAGGGTAATTTTGTACCATTTTCCAATACTTTGAGGGTATTTTAGACCTTTTTCATTGTTTAAATATTTGTTATTAATATTTTGATATATAAACCATTTAATAGTTTTCTTTTCCATGAATCAATGTTACTTAATATATGGCTAGTCTCTTAGCCTCTTAAAACCATAGATGGATTAACCTATAAATTTCTAGGACACTAACAGGTCATGTATAATGTTCTTAAAATAGAACTATGAATGCCATATCCGGGGTGTGGTTAAAGAAGACTGCAATTAGGAAGAAAAGCTAAGAGAAAGAGATGAACAATAATAATAGAATTATGAATGAACATAGTTAAAAGAATGAAGAATACTAGAAACTTATGCTGATAACTACATAGATAACAAGGGAGTGAAGGAGTACTGAGTAGGACTTCACAACAAAAAGTTTTACAAAATATTTAGCTCTACTGAAATAACCTCAAATATATTGAAATAACACCAGATTATATTAACCCCAAATACATTGAGATAGACTATATAAATTATAGATTGAAATAACCCCAAATATAGTGAAATAACACCAGATTATATTATTTATATAAATTTTCGTTAAAAACACTCCAGATAGCAGTTAGACAAGAAAAAAGTCAAGTCAGTTTAGAGATAAACCACGTATTATAGAAATTAAAGAAACCTTGTATTCTAATTTTTTAATTGAAAATATTAGGTTGTTTAGTTTCTGGCTATAAAAAACAAATAAAAAAAAGAAAAAATGGACATTTTTTTAGCTAGATCAAGAAATGAAGAAGGACCAGAAAGACCTAGACCGAGCTACTCCTGAAATACTATAGGCAACAATTTCATATCAAGAATATTAAATAAAAGTACTAAAGAAGATAATAACCAATAGTTAGATGAAATTATAATTGTGGATAAGGATATACAAATTTTTCAACAAAACCAATTGGGATATAAGGAAGTACGAAATAGTATGTGGATATGTATTTAATTAATCACCTTGGTTTTGGCTCCTCCAAAAATCTAGGCAAGGAGATGCTCCTTGCCAATGGTAATTCTACGTGCAATAAAAACAACAAATTAGTGAAATAAATTGAAAATATGTTATTTAAATTTATTTTTCATAGGATAAGGAAAAGAAAAATATTTAGCCTCCATAGTTTGATAAAAGGTCATTCCTAACTGTTGATGTTTCTGCAAATTTTTAGATATCATGCGCCTACATTTACAACAAATATTAAGAAATTACAATTATATGAACACAATGAAAAAGCGAGAAAATAAATAAAAAATCAATGATATTTGATAAAATTTATAAAAACCTTGTCAAAGAGACATGAAAAGATACAACTATTCAATTGTAGCAAATAGTCAAAAGTGAAACTTACTTGTCATATTCTGAGTCACCACAAACCCTGGTTAATAAAATCAACATAAAGATCAATCCATGGATAGTAAAGTAATTGAGAGGTTAATTAGGCGTGTAAACATTAATAAAAAAATTATGTTGGACAAACATATGTTAGTAAGGGATATTAGAAAACATATAAATTTTTAAAGTGGAAAAAAATTCACCTCTCTTTTTCCTTCTATGGGAATCCAAGCATAGAGTTTCTCCTAGCTAAATGTTGAACTATTTATAAAAAAAACCAACACATTATTAAAATAATTTCAAGATGAGAAAAATTTTAATCATAATTTATTTTTGAAATTTTAACCTCCACTTAATGTTTCCATGAACAGTTGTTTTTCAGATAAAGCTTGCATCTCTAAATCTTAATCTTTCTACAAACTCTAAAATATTTTCCACCAATATACATAATAAATAATTCCAAAATCACAATTATGTGTAATCAATTAAATAGTAAAATAAAATCGATTAGGAATAATGACATTTGATTGATACAAACCTTATCGCTGAAGATATTAAAACTCACACTCGTTCCATCATAGCATATAGTCAATGGCACAATCATTATACTATTTTTCAAGCCATAGTCAAGCCTGATTAATACAATTAACATGAAATTTAATCGATGTGTCCATAATTGATATTTGCAGATATGTGTTGAAGAAGTTGCAGAACTTTAGTTATTTTAAAAGATTATATGTATATCTCCTAAATTTATCTTTTATATCTTCTCTTCAAACTAATTGATCATTTATTGAAGTGATGATTAATTTTTGTAAAAATAATTAATATCTTGGTTTCCTGCTTTTCTAAAATTGTGTTTGAATATACTTTTAGTTAACTTGAAAAAAAAATTGTGAGTGGAAAAGAATTTACCTCGAATTTTGCTTTTCTCAAAATCTACCTCCACTTAATGTTTCCACAATATGATTGTCTTTTTGGTGGAATGACATTGTTAATTTTTAACATTTCTGCAAACATTAGAATTTCCTTCGCCTACATACACAACAAATATTTTAGAAAAATAATTACTTGAAACTAACTAAAAGTCAAAGAAAACAGATCAGAGATTAATGACATTTGATTGATAAAAACCTTGTCACTAGAGACATTGAATTTTGCAACCTTTCCATTGCACGCAATAGTCATAAGCAAGATTTTCATGCCATTTTCAAAACCATCACAAATCCTAATTAATAAATCAACACAAAGATCAATCAATACTTTTTTTCATCGTCTGAAATACTAATCGAGTCACTACAAACATTATATTTGCTCAAAAGAATCTCTTTACTTTTATAATTTTTTAAATATATATTCTTTTGGCGACAAATTTTATTTTTACTCAAAATATATTTTTTTTGAGAGGGGGATGTTTGGCTGTGCAGAAATTTGATTCCAAGATTTACCATGGCAATTAATTGCTAATGTAATTTAATTAAACAATTCAACTTCTTTTGATTCTATTTGATAAAGATAAACATCTTATATCTTCAAAAATTGCTCTTTTAATCTTCAAATTATTTAATTCTCTATTTAAAATTTCCCTTTTGCTATTGATATGCATTTAATTTGAAAAAAAATAAAAATACCAACTTCTCTTTTTTCGCTTCTCCAAAAATCTAAGTTGAGAGTTTCTCCTCGCCGTTTGGATTTTCTCTTTACCTTTACCTTGACTTTGTGTTTCCAAACCGGATGGTTTTTTTTGATGAAGTATCATTCACAACTTTTGACATATCAACAAACTTTAGAATTTCCTCAGCCTACATTCACATCAAAATCAGAAATCACAATTACATGTGACCAATTCAATATTGAAAAGAAAAGGTTTTAGGATTAGTAAAATTTGATTAATTAAAATTAATCTTATCCCTCGAGACATTAAAAATCTTAACTATTTCATTTTTCAGAATTTCATAAGAATGGATTCCCAATCACATTATCAATAGCGACAAGAAAATTTCATAAAGGAAATATAATTAGAATTCAATGCCCTCTGTAACTATTTATATACTTTGTATTGAGATAAATCAAACATATATATGTATACTTACACGCATGAACATGTACTCATTGATGAATTTCTATAGCAAATTAGTGAAAAAGAAAGGAAAATTGGAACTTCCAAAAAATTAAAAGAAAAATTAAAAACAAAAACTACTTTTCTCCTTACATAATACACCTTCATTTAAGATTTTCCTTCTTTATAGAAAGTAAGATTAGGTTTAAAATTTTAACAATTTTGCTATTTTCTATAACGTTAAGAAAATTAAAAATTATTACGCAACTTTTTCACCTGTAAAAACCAATTATTTAAATACCAAATATCGCTATAATATCCAAATAATAATAATAATAATAATCTCAAAACCAACATGTTATAGAGAACTTGTGCATTTTAATTTTACCTTCCTAAAATTTATTGTACTTCTTTTAACGTTGTAGTAATTTTTTTTGTTTTTATGTTTAGCTTTTATGTAGTGAAAATATATTCTCACACTCTATGACACTGTAAGATTGATATATCATAAAAGGCAACAACAATAGATAGCTACTGTATTTGAACTAAATTTTAACTAATATACCACGAAAAATAAATTTCTAAATTATAATTAAAAATGCTAGCGTTTAGTCAAAGATTCTAAAAATATATTTTGACAATCTATTCTTAAATTTATTTGAATATGTAATTTAATCTGAAAATTTTGATTTTTAAATATTGTTTGGAACTTCTGGTCATACTTTAATTTTTTTCCAAATAAATACATGTTCAAGTAGAATTTCCAAATAAGAAAATCACTAGTTAAATCTTTTAATTTTCAAATTTTAACTTCTAAAAATATAGTCAAACGAGGCTAAAATTTTGAATGACACCAAAAAAATGTTAAGTTGAGTGGAAAGGACCCTCCATCACGTGAAGTGCACAAGTAACAAATTCTGCATGTGTTTTTAAAGAGAAAGCATCAACTAAAAATGACAATTTACCTCAAAGGATAATAGTATGGACAATTAACCTCATAGGATAATAGTATGGATTCGTGTCAAGTGTTTGGTAATAAAACTTCAAAATTTAATTTGAAGTTGAATCTCAAATTTGGGAAAAAGTGTTCTTAACATATATTTTTTTTTATCTCCATCTTCATAAATCAAATAACGTGTCATATTCTCTCTTTTGCAAAAAGTACAATCAAGAACAAGTTCATTCAACTTCCACTTTATAAATTTAAATAAATCAATAAAATATTTGAAATATATTATAAAGTTCACTTTAAATCCTAAAGATCTTGAGTATAAAAATCATAAAGGAAGATTTTAAGGGAATCTACTTGAAGACATTATCACAAAGCAAAAGCGTTTATTCAAAAAATGTTTCTATCTCTTTCCTCTAGCTTTATGTTACCACCAACGGCAGTAATAGAAATGTGCAAGAAAATGTGTAAACCCTAATGGGTGAAAAAGATAAATTTATAAGTGGTTTAGATTTAATCTAGAACATCCATCAACTAAGTCATCTAATGATAGATTAAGAGTCTTCATTAGTTATTAATGATGTACTTTACATTAATTGGGCCACATATAAAATAATAAGAAGTCTAACATTTTTTCAATTGGACCAATAACCACATAACGCTATTAAAGAGGAAATATCATAAACAACAAAGAGAGTTAAAATTAATAAGCATCATTATCTACAATTTACCTAATTTTGCTCCATAACTATAGTTTCATTTCCTATGGGTATTTCCGTTTTTATAATTCGCTTGTCAATATACAAATATAGTAAGTCAGTCACTATAATACAAATTAATTATGTATTAATATGGTTAGAATTTTTTCAAAACTTATATAAATCAAATGTATTAACAAATGTACCAACATGATATCATATACAAGTTACGGTAAGCATATACAAATTTTAGATTTGTACAATTATGAACTAAATTATAAAAAATCTGAATTTATACAATTAGGAGTCGAATTATATAAATCTCGACGTGACCCACATGAACATGGTTATATATTAGTGACGAAAAGTAATTTGTTCAAACTATAGTTATATTAAATAATTAACTAGTATTTGTGTAACATCTCACTGTTTTAATGAATTAGAGTTAAAAAGAAAATAGTTTTGGAAATATTCAATGAGGAAATTTTAGCATGTTATATTAAGTATATTTTTGGAAAGATTCAATTAGGAAATTTTAGCAAGTTATATTTAGTATATGAGCTTTAGGTCAATTTCAAACAACCACAACTTTCAATACATGATAAGTTAGGTCTATAATAAAATATCAAATGAAAGGTCATTGAATTACCTTTCCAACGCAATCGAGTTGGCTAATTTTTTTGTATAAGGGAAATATGCCCATTTGAAGTCAGGCTGTCTAGTTAAGGAAAACAACCCAAATTTAAGAGAGATATTTTGTTCTTGTAACGACCTGTTTAGTCGTTTTGAGCAGTAAAATTGTTTTTGTTAATAACTAACTGTGTCGACGGATCACACGACGGACCGTCATGGTCACGATGGACCGTTGAGGGTATTCGTGCCAAAACACTTAAACTCTGATATTTAGGTACGGGGAATCAACTCTCTGAACTTCGCGACGGAAGAGCAGCACGGACCGTCGTAGACACAACGGACCGTCACGAGCATCTTCACTAAAATCGACTCTCTGAACTCTGTGACGACCCTGCAGGACGGACCGTCGCAGGCACGACGGGCCGTCACGAACTGCGTAACCTTTACTGGGTCGGATTTCTGCTAAAGTTTTTAAAGGGGTGTTTTGGACTATTTATGACAAACTGTGTGAAATTAGTGGGTAAGTTTAATAACTTATTTACTTGGGGGTTAAAGGAGATAACCTTAAAATAAATAATGGGTTACTTTTATCATAAGGAATTATATGATAATTAGGGTAAAAAAAAAAGAGAAAGAAAAGAGGGGAGAACGAGCGAGAAAAGGTAGAAACAAAGAGGAAAAGCAAAAAGGCTTTGGGAAGCAGCTTGCTTGATCACAATTCTTTGGTGGAGGTAGGTTATGGTTTATGCTATTTCATAGTAAACTCTAAATAGCGATTGATATGTATTGGGTGTTGTAAAGTCTTCTATATGCTTAATTGTGTTGTTGCATGTTGTGATTATGTAAATGGTGATGGATTATAGAGATGATACTGTGGAACCTTAAAAACCTTAAATCCACTCTATTAATGATGATGCCTTGATATAAAAGAAGGTTTGATGAACTAAAGAATAAGGTTAATGGATTGGGTGTCACGAACCGACACGTAGTATTAGGGGATAGGGTGTCACGAACCGACACGTAGTGTTAGGGGATCAAGTGTCACGAACCGACACGTAGTATTAGGGGACCGGGTGTCACGAACCGACACGTAGTATTAGGGGATCAGGTGTCACGAACTGACACATAGTATTAAGGGATCGAGTGTCACGAACTGACACGTAGTATTAGGGGATCGGGTGTCACGAACCGACACGTAGTATTAGGGGATCGGAGTGTCACGTTCTGACACAAGAGGAATAAAGAGAATGAATCTTGAATTGTGGAATATAATCAAACTTAAAGAACCTTTTTCCCAAATGAGTATGGTGTGGAGGCTTGAGTCCTCATAGGTGTGCTTGGTGTTGTTGCCAATGCTTCCTGTACTTGTTGTTGCCACCTGTTAAGTGCTATAGTTGATTTTATATTATTACTCAATGTATATTGCTTTTTATTTTAAGTTGGTCGATGATACCTACTCAGTACGTATTCCTTGTACTGACCCCTACTTGTATGATTCTCTTTGTTATTTGTGGAGTGCAACAAACGTACCATCGACTTTGACTCGTCCGCAACTCTAGCCAGTCTTCAGTATATCAGAATTCAGGGTGAGCTACTGTTTCTAGCTCGGACTGGATTCTTTCCTTCACGTCTTGATGTCTTGAAGCTCGGACATGGGCCATCTCTTTTACTTATTTTAGTCTCTTAAATATTCTTAGACTTAGAATGTTGAGGATAGATGTTCTTGGTGTGATGACTTCCAGATTTGGGGGATGATAGTTTATAAACTTTTAGAATGTTTATTTATTAGTTATATTAATAAGATTTTGAGTCTTCCGCATTATATTCTGTTTATTATGGTTGAAATGTTGGGGTTTAGATTTGTTGGTTCGCTCACATAGTTGGATAAGTGTGGGTGCCACTCGCGACTCGTTTTGGGTCATGACAAACTTGGTATCAGAGCATTAGGTTCGTTGGTCTCATCACACAAGAATGAATCTAGTAGAGTCTTGAGGAACGGTAGGGGGACGCCTTTACTCTTCTTTGAGAGGCTATAAGACTTTAGGAAAATTCCATTCTTTTTATTTCTTTCGTGCTATTACTTCGATCCAATTGGCATCTGGGTGAAACAAATTGGTATCTGACCATCTTCACTCTATTTCGCAGATGGTTAGAACTAGAGCAACAACTTTGCCAACACCAACACCGACAAGACAGGGTGGGTCTGAGCCAGCCACTGTTGCTGTAGCTCGAAGAGGAGCAGTGGCAAGAGGCCGTGGTAGAGGTCGTGGGAGGACGTCCTCTAGAGGAAGAGGACAAGCACCTGGCCCAGCTAGTACTAAGGCGGTGAATCCTCCACCGACTGAGGAAGTAGTAAGAGAGGGTGAGGAAGGGGAGAATGAGCAAATGCAGAACGAGAAATTACCACCCCAACCTACCCCAAAGATGATTAACCTGGTTCTTGCTTATCTTAGAGGGTTATCTGATCAAGGCCAGACACCCCCACTGTTTTCCGCACCAACACCTCAGGTTCCGGGAGTACAACATGCAGCTGCTGTGGCTCCCCACATGGATGCCTCATTGGAAATAGGAACGTTCTCTCGGTTGACTACAGGGCCTATAATGACAAGTGATCAGCATGAACTTTTCACTAAGTTCTTGAAGTTGAAACCTACAGTCTTTAAGGGGGCTGAATCTGGGGATGCTTATGATTTCCTGGTTGATTTTCATGAGCTGCTACATAAGATGGACATAGTAGAACGGTTCGGCGTTTAGTTTGTGACCTATCAGTTTCAGGGAAATGCTAAAATGTGGTGGCGGTCGTATGTTGAGTGTCAACCTGCACAGACACCACCTATGACGTGGGCATCATTCTCTAGCCTATTTATGGAGAAGTATATACCCCGGACTTTGAGGGATAGGAGGAGAGATGAGTTCCTGAGCCTAGAGCAAGGCAGGATGTCGGTTACTGCTTATGAGGCTAAGTTTCGTGCATTATCCAGGTATGCCACTCAGCTTTGCTTCAGTCCACAAGAGCGGATTCGCCGTTTTGTGAAGGGATTGAGGTCAGATTTGCAGATTCTAGCCTTACAGGTAGCTGCTGCAGCTAAATCCATTCAGGAGGTGGTAGATTTTGTGATAGAAGTTGAGGGGGTGAAGCCAGACGACTTCACCATGGTGTCGACATCTAAGAAGTTTCGTAAGGGAGGTGAGTTTAGTGGTTCTCACTCCAGAGGGCAGAGTTCAGAAGGTTAGCCAGCCCGACCTATTCAGTCTTCACTGCAGGCTGTAGTTGGGGGTCCACCGCATACCGGTCAGCGTTTCTCTGAGTTTGGAGGTTATCCCCAGACTTCGTCGTTCTCACTGAGGCCTATGCTTGACTCCAAAGAGTGTTACGGATGTGGAGAGACTGTATATATTTGGAGGTTTTGTCCAAAACAGAGTTATAGACCCCCAATAATTAGGGGTAGAGGTGGTCATGGGAAAGGCCGCCATTCTGGAGGACGCATTGGTCAAGGTAATGGTGGTCACCAAATCAGCCGAGGTGGCGGACAAGTTGGAAATACTGCAACACAACATGGTAGGGGCAACAGACAGACAGGTAATCGGGCCCATTGTTATGCTTTCCCTGGGAGGTTTGAAGCAGAGACATCTGATGCTGTTATCACAGGTAATCTTTTGGTTTGCGATTGCATGGCTTCTGTATTATTTGATCTTTGATCCACATTTTGCTATGTATCCTCCTCATTTGCTACTGGTCTTGATTTACATTGTGATTGGCTTGACATGCCTATTCGTGTCTCTACTTTTGTGGGTGAGTCTGTAATAGTTGAGAAGGTGTATAGGTCGTGTCGTGTGACTTTTGTGGGGAACAATACTCATGTAGACCTTATTATCCTAGAAATGGTTGATTTCGATGTGATTCTGGATATGACTTGGCTTTCTCCAAATTTTGCAATCTTAGATTGTAATGCAAAAACTGTGACATTGGCCAAGCCTGGGACAGATCCGCTAGTGTGGGAGGGTGACTATACTTCCACCCCATTTTGTATTATCTCCTTTCTTCGTGCTAAGAGAATGGTTAGTAAGGGTTGTTTAGCTTTCTTGGCACACCTCAGGGATGAAACTTTCCAAGTACCTTCGATTGAGTCTGTCTCGATAGTCCGTGAGTTTCTTGATGTGTTTCCTGCAGACCTTACTGGTATGCCACCGGATAGGGATATTGATTTCTGTATTGATCTGGAGCCGGGTACTTGCCCCATTTCCATACCCCCTTATAGAATGGCTCCCGCTGAGTTAAGGGAGTTAAAGGCCCAACTTCAAGAGTTGTTAGGTAAAGGATTTATTAGACCAAGTTCATCCCCTTGGGGTGCTCCTGTTTTGTTTGTGAAGAAGAAGGATGGAAGTTTTCGGATGTGCATAGACTACAGGCAACTGAATAAGGTAACTATTAAGAACAAGTACCCTCTTCCTCGCATCGATGATTTGTTCGATCAGTTACAAGGTGCTTGTACCTTCTCAAAAATCTATTTGAGATCTGGTTATCATCAATTGAAAATACGGGCAACGGATGTGCCAAAGACTACTTTTCGGACCAGGTATGGGCATTATGAGTTCTTAGTAATGTCTTTTGGGCTTAGAAATGCCCCTGCTGCTTTCATGAGCTTGATGAACAGGATTTTTAAGCCATATCTAGATCTCTTTTTCATCGTATTCATTGATGATATACTGGTATACTCAAAGAGCAGTAAAGAACATGAGGAGCACTTGAGAATTGTATTGGAAATGTTGAGGGAGAAAAAGCTTTATGACAAATTCTCCAAGTGTGAGTTTTGACTAGATTCAGTGTCCTTCTTGGGGCACGTAGTTTCTAAGGATGGAGTGATGGTGGATCCTTCCAAGATTCAAGCAGTGAAGAATTGGGTAAGACCTACTAATGTTACAGAGGTAAGGAGCTTTGTTGGTTTAGCTAGCTACTACCGTCGATTTGTCAAGGGATTTTCTTCTGTTGCTTCCCAAATGACAAATTTGACTAAGCATAATGTTCCATTTGTATGGTCAGACGAATGTGAAGAAAGCTTTCAGAAACTCAAGACCTTGTTGACTACTGCACCAATTCTCACCTTGCCAGTGGAAGGTAAGAACTTCATTCTTTATTGTGATGCCTCCTATTCTGGTTTGGGTGCATTACTAATGCAAGAGAAGAATGTAATTTCTTATGCTTCGAGGCAATTAAAGGTGAATGAACGTAACTATCCGACCCATGATTTGGAGTTGGCTGCAGTCGTGTTTTCATTAAAGAAATGGAGACATTATCTATATGGGGTTAAGTGTGAAGTCTGTACAGATCATCGCAGTTTACAATATGTATTTACTCAGAAAGATTTGAATTTGAGACAGAGGAGGTAGATGGAACTACTGAAGGAATATGATATTACTATCTTGTACCACCCAGGAAAAGTTAATGTTGTGGCAGATGCTTTAAGTAGAAAGGCAGGGAGCATGGGAAGTCTAGCTCACTTGCAGGTTTCTAGACGCCCATTGGCTAGAGAGGTTCAGACTCTGGCTAATGACTTTATGAGGTTGGAAGTGCTGGAGAAGGGAGGATTTTTGGCCCGTGTGGAGGCAAGATCTTCCTTTCTTGACAAGATTAAGGGAAAACAGTTTACTGATGAGAAACTGATTCGGATTCGGGATATGGTATCGCGAGGAGAGACTAAAGAAGCAAAAATTGATGAGGAAGGCGTTTTGAGAATTAAGGGAAGGGTATGTGTGCCCTGCGTAGATGATTTGATTCACACTATTCTTACAGAGGCTCATAGTTCAAGGTATTCTATACATCCTGGTGCAACCAAGATTTACCGTGACCTAAAGCAATATTTCTGGTGGAGTAGGATGAAGCGCGACATTGTTGATTTTGTTGCTCAATGCCCGAACTATCAGCAGGTAAAGTATGAACACCAGAGGCCTGGGGGAACACTTCAGAGAATGCCCATTCCTGAATGGAAGTGGGAGAGAATTGCAATGGACTTCATAGTTGGTCTTCCAAAGACATTGGGTAAGTATGACTCCATTTGGGTAATTGTTGACAGATTAACTAAGTATGCTCACTTCATTCCGGTCAAGGTGACTTACAATGCAGAGAAGTTAGCCAAACTTTACATCTCAGAAATTGTTCGATTGCATGGAGTTCCACTTTCCATCATATCAGACCGAGGTACGCAGTTTACTTCTATGTTTTGCAAAACATTGCATGCTGAATTAGGTACTAAGTTGGATCTTAGTACCGCATTTCACCCTCAGACCGATGGTCAGTCTGAGCGAACGATTCAAGTGTTGGAAGATATGCTTCGTGCATGTGTGATAGAATTTGGTGGTCATTGGGATAACTTCTTACCTTTAGCAGAGTTCTCATACAATAATAGCTACCACTCAAGTATCGATATGGCCCCATTTGAGGCACTGTATGGGAGGAGATGTAGATCTCCCATTGGTTGGTTTGATGCTTTCAGGTGAGGCAATGGGGTACCGATATTTTGAGGGAGTCGTTAGATAAAGTGAAATTCATTTAGGAAAAGCTTCTAGACGCTCAGAACAGGCAGAAAGAATATGCAGATCGAAAGGTTAGGTATTTGGATTTTATGGAGGGTGAGCAAGTCTTGTAGAAGGTTTCACCAATGAAAGGGGTGATGCGGTTTGGTAAGCGAGGTAAGCTTAACCCAAGGTATATTGGTCCATTTGAAGTTCCGAAGCGCGTGGGGGAGGTGGCTTATGAATTGACATTGCCTCAAGGACTGTCAGGAGTGCACCCGGTATTTCATGTGTCTATGCTGAAAGGTATCATGGGGATAGAAACTACATTATCCTTTTGAATTCAGTTCTTTTTGATGAGAATTTGTCTTATGAGGAAGAGCCTGTTGCGATTTTAGATAGAGAAGTCCTCAAGTTGAGATCAAGGGAGATTGCATCCATCAAGGTTCAATGGAAGAATCGGCCAGTTGAAAAGTCCACTTGGGAGAAGGAGGCTGATATACAAGAAAGATATCCACACCTTTTTACAGGTACTCTTTCTCGCCCTTGTTTTCCTTCTTATGATCGTTCGAGGACGAACGATGGGTAAATTGGTATCTATTGAAACGACCTGTTTAGTCGTTTCGAGCAGTAGAATTGTTTTTGTTAATAACTGACTGTGTCGACAGATCACACGATGAACAGTCATGGTCACGACGGACCGTCGAGGGTCTTCGTTCCAAAACACTTAAACTCTGATATTTAGGTACGGGGAATCAACTCTCTGAACTTTGCGACGGAAGAGCAGCACGGACCGTCGTAGACACGATGGACCGTCACGAGCATCTTCGCTTAAATCGACTCTCTGAACTCTGTGACGACCCTGCAGGATGGATCGTCGCAGGCACGACGGGCCGTCACGAACTGCGCAACCTTGACTGGGTCTGATTTCTGCTAATGTTTTTAAAGGGGTGTTTTGGACTATTTATGACAAACTGTGTGAAATTAGTGGGTAAGTTTAATAACTTATTTACTTGGGGGTTAAAGGAGATAACCTTAAAATAAATAATGGGTTACTTTTATAATAAGGAATTATATGATAATTAGGGTAAAAAAATGGAGAAAGTAAAGAGGGGAGAACGAGCGAGAGAAGGGAGAAAAGAAGAGGAAAATCAAAAAGTCTTTGGGAAGTAGCTTGCTTGATCACAATTCTTCGGTAGAGGTAGGTTATGGTTTATGCTATTTCATAGTAAACTCTAAATAGCAATTGATATGTATTGGGTGGTGTTGTAAAGTCTTCTATATGCTTAATTGTGTTGTTGCATGTTGTGATTATGTAAATGGTGATGGATTATTGTGATGATATTGTGGAACCTTAAAAACCTTAAATCCACTCTATTAATGATGATGCCTTGATATAAAAGAAGGCTTGATGAACTAAAAATATGAGGTTAATGGATCGGGTGTCACGAACCAACATGTAGTATTAGGGGATCGGGTGTCACGAACCGACACGTAGTGTTAGGGGATCGGGTGTCACGAACCGACACGTAGTATTAGGGGATCGGGTGTCACAAACCGACACATAGTATTAGGGGATCGGGTGTCACGAACCAACACGTAGTATTAGGGGATCGGGTATCACGAACCGACACGTAGTATTAGGGGATCGGAGTGTCACGTTCCGACACAAGAGGAATAAAGAGAATAAATCTTGAATTATGGAATATACTCAAACTTAAAGAACCTTTTTTCCAAATAAGTATGGTGTGGAGGCTTGAGTCCTCATAGGTGTGCTTGGTGTTGTTGTCAATGGTTCCTGTACTTGTTGTTGCCACCTGTTAAGTGCTATAGTTGATTTTATATTATTACTCAATGTATATTGCTTTCTATTTTGAGTTGGCCGATGATACCTACTCAGTACGTGTTCCTTGTACTGACCCCTACTTGTATATTTCTCTTTGTTATTTGTGGAGTGCAGCAAGCGTACCATCGACTTCGACTCGTCCGCAACTCTAGCCAGTCTTCATTATATTGGAATTCAGGGTGAGCTACTATTTCTAGCTCAGATTGGATTCTTTCCTTCACGTCTTGATGTCTTGAAGCTCGGACATGGGCCATCTCTTTTACTTATTTTAGTCTCTTAAATACTCTTAGACTTAGAATGTTGAGGATAGATGTTCTTGGTGTGATGACTTCCAGATTTTGGGGATGATAGTTGATAAACTTTAAAATGTTTATTTATTAGTAATATTAATAAGATTTTGAGTCTTCCGCATTATATTCTGTTTATTATGGTTGAAATGTTGGGGTTTAGCTTTGTTGGTTCGCTCACATAGTAGGATAAGTGTGGATGCCACTCGCGACTCGTTTTGGGTTGTGATAGTTCTTTTTACTACCCAATTAACTTAAATAAAAAATTGATAATATTTAGGGGTCTAAATTGATCTGGTTCATTTTTACAATTCCTAAAATGTTCTAGGGGTTTGAGAGATGTTCAAGAACAGGAGAAAAAAAGAGAAAAGTCTATAGTTCGCCATGTTCTTAAAGATTTCGATGTGAATTTCGCCAAGGGTTTTATCTGTAGGAAGTATGTGAGTTCACATAGCGTTAGGTTCCTTCACCATGTGCCAACATGATTTAATTCGGTGAAATTACGTCCTTCAAAATAAAAGATTTAAGTGTTGATGAGTTATGTTGAAATTTCTTTCATTTTCTTGACTTTTGAGATTTGATGTATTGTTCATATAATCATATGCGTTTTAATGTCGTTTTTGGAGTTGATTCTTGTGTACATTGGTTGGGTATTAAAATATAAGTGTGTAGAGGAATAAACTAATCGAATCTAGAAAAAATCAGGGTCGAAAAACGGATAAGAAAATTCATGGGTTTTTAGGGTAGAGGCTAGCGCCGCAGTACTTAGTGCACCAGAGGAAGGGTTCTGTAGTTTCTCCCCTGGGGCGCCACGCTACTCAGTGAGATCTAGCAAGTATTCTGTACTTTAGGGTTGGTGCCCTACACCACTCACCATGCTAGGTTCGCCTAGTAATCTACCTTTTCCGACTTCCCTCAAATCGTACCTATGTTTCTAGTTGTTTTTTACACTCTAAGGTATGCTTAAACATCGAGAGATAATAAAAAAAATGAGATCATAACCCTTTAATTCACAATTTAAATTCAAGGTAGAGCAAAAAGTCAAGTCTCAAGAGTCCTTACGGTCTTTCAAAAGTCTTTTACAATTAATCTCGAAATTCTCCATCACAAAAAAAAGCTAGTAGACTATAGCACACAAAAATCAGTAAAATAGGGGGCTTACGTACTCTTTGGCTCATTTGACCTTGAAAATGGACCGTTTTAGCAATGGTGACCAACCAACTTCATTATATAAGGTCTTAACGGGTGTCTTTGTAAAATTTTGGTCAAAAATAATGATCTCAAAATTCTTGATCACCAAAAAAGATGGTGGACTATAGCACACGAAAATTGGTAAAATAGGGAGTTTACCTGATCTGCGGCTCTTTGACCTTGAATGTGAGTCGTTTTGGCTGTGGTGACTTACCGAATCCATAGATAAGGTCTTAACGAACATCCTTGTACATATTTGGCAAAAATGATCTCAAAATTTTGGATCATCAAAAAAGTTTATTAGCACATGAAAATCGGCAAAATAGCACGTTTACCTACTATGAGGCTTGTTTGACCTTGAAAACAGGTCGTTTTGACCGTGGTGACCAACTGAATCTGTAGATAAGGTCCTAAAATAGGTCCTTCAAAATTTAAGGTAAAAACGAATCTCGGAATTTTGGATCACTAAAAAAGATGGTGGACTACAACACATGAAAATCGGTCAAATGGAGGGCTTACCTGCTTTGAGCTCGTTTGACCTGGATAATGAGTCTTTATGGCCATGATGTAAAATATGCTCGATTAATATGGTCTTAATGGACGACCGTTTAATTTTTTGGCAAATATGATTTCATATCACTAATAAAGATGGTGGACTATGGCACACAAAAATTGGAAAAATGGGGGATTTACCTGCTTTGGCGTTCATTTGACCTTGAAGATCAGTCGTTTTGGCCGTGGTGACCATCCGACTCCATAGATTAGATATTAACGGACGTTTATGAAAATTTTTGTGAAAAATGATCTAAAAATTATGGATCACAAAAAAAAATGATGGACTATAACACACGAAAATGGGCCAAATAGAGGGTTTACTTACTCTGGACCTGTTTGACCTTGAAAATGGATCGTTTTGGTCGTGGTGACCAACCGACTTCATAGATAAATACTAATGGATGTTTGTGTAATTGTTTGGAAAAATGATCTTGGAATTAAGGATAACAAAAAAAGATGGTGAACTATAACAAACGCAAATCGGAAAAATTGGGGGTTTAGCTACTCTAAGCTCGTTTGACGTAGAAAATGGGACGCTTTGTCCATGGTGACCAACCGACACAATAGATAAGGTCTTAACGGACGTTCATGCATATTTTTGTAAAAAATGATATCGGAATTTTGGATCACCAAAAAAGATGGTAGACTATAGCGTACAAAAATCGATGAAATAGGGGGTTTACCTGCTGTGGGGCACGTATGACCTTAAAAATTGATCGTTTTGGCCGTGGTAATCGATCGACTCCATAGATAAGGTCTTAATAGACATTCGAGTAAATTTTTGGAAATAAAAGATCTCGGAATTCCAGATCACTAAAAAAGATGGTGGACTATAGCATAGGAAAATTAAAAAAATGGGGGGTTTACACTACTAAAAAAAGCGAATATCGACCTCAAATAATGTCAGTAATTTTCGACCTCCGGAGGTCAGTATTGTTAAGAAGAATAAAACTAGTTGTTTTTTTTATGAAAAATGAGGATTGAAAAAAATTCCGACCTCAAAAGATCGGTATTTTTCAAGGAAAAAATTAATTACAATAAAAACTGACTTCTTGATGTCGGTATTAAATAAGATAAATGAATAAACATATTTTATTTTTGGTAATTTTATTTCATCAATATCCAAATACCGACGTCATAAAGTCTGTATTTTCATTTCATCCAAATACTGACATCATGAAGTTGGTATTTCATCCAAATACTGAAATTATGAAGTTGGTATTTTTAGTTCATCAAAATACCGACCTCATGAAGTCGATATTTTTTCTTCATTCAAATATCGACCTTATGAGGTCAGTATTTTTACTTCATCTAAATACCGACTTCATGAGATCAGTATTTATCTTTCATCTAAATATTGACCTAATAAGGTCGGTGTTTTTATTTCATCCATATCCAAATACAAATATCATGAGATCGGCATTTTTATTTCATCAAAATACCGACCTCATGAAGTTGGTATTTTTTCTTCATCAAAATATCTACCCCATGAGGTCGGTATTTTTACTTCATCTATATACCGACTTCATGAGATCGGTATTTATCTTTCATCTAAATACCGACCTAATTATGGTGAATATAGTGTTTGAATTAAGTTAAACTAAACTAATTAGACTTAGAAAGTTGTTAAGTTATTTAAATAAGTAATGTGATATACTTGGTGAATATAGTGTTAGAAGTAAAATAAAACTAACATAATTAGACTGAGAAAGTTGTTAAGTTTTTCAAATAAGTTAATGTGATTTAGTTGGTGAATATAGTGTTAGAACAAAATTAAAATTATTATTATTATTTGTGTAGATGGATCCTGATCGTAGTTCGATGTATAAAAGAACATTCTAGGTCGAGCGGGTATGATACCAAAATTTGCAGATGGTGTCACTAGATTAATAAATCATGCAAAGACACTTGATGATTTTTTAACTTCAAATATTGATTAGGTGTCCTTGTGTGAATTGTGAAAATGTGAGATATCATACAACATAGACTATTGCTATGCATCTTATGAGGGATGGATTCAAACAAAGGTATACAGTTTGGACTAGTCATGGTGAGGTTGAAAGTGACACCATGTTTAATAACTTTGCCGCTGGTTAAAGTAGTAGATCTATAGAGTGTAATTATTTCCAAGGTTCTAGAATGTCGGATATGGTTGATAATGCTTTTGGGATGCATTCTGATTTTGAATTTGGGGAAAATGTAGAAGAAGCTCCCAATAAAGAAACAAACATCTTTTATGAACAATTTCGTAATTGTAGTAGTCCTTTGTTCAACGGGAGTCAACACTCTGAATTGTCTGTAGTAGTTATATTGTTGAGAATCAAATCTAACAATAATATTTCTCAAGGAGGAATGGACTCTATGATAGAACTTATGAAGGAATTAGTTGATCACAATGTAAAGATTCATGATTCTTATTTTAAAGAAAATGCATCGGTGTCTAGGTTAGGACTGTCCTTGATAAGAATTGATTGTTGTGAAAATGGTTGTATGTTATACTATAAGGAGGATGTCGATGTAGTGTCTTGTATGTTTTGTAGTCATCCCCGCTATAAGACTAGTTGTACAGGAAATGAACTTGTTGTTAAAGCTATATATGCATTATTTATCTCTTATACCAAGATTGAAGAGGTTATATGCATCAAATATTTATTCTCATCATATGATATGACACCATGAAAATAGAAGGTCACCTGGTGTCATGTGTCATCCATCTGATTCAGAGGCTTGGAAACATTTTGATAGACCTTATCCAAATTTTGTAGCTGAACAAGGAATAATATGTTGGGTTTGTGTGCGGATGGTTTCGCCCCTTTTTCAATTGGGCCTGCACCATATTCTTGTTGGCATGTGTTTATTACGCCGTATAAACTTCCACCTGAGATGTGTATGACAAGTCCATATATATTTCTAAATTGTGTCATTACTGGTCCGAGTAATCCAAAAAGCAAGATTCATGTGTGCTTACAACCTTTGATTGATGAGTTGAAATTGTTGTGTTCTAAGGGGGTAAAAACATGGGACATTTCTCATAAACAAAATTTCAACATGCGTGCTACTTTAATGTGGACTATTAATGATTTTCCTGTCTATGAGATGCTATATGGATGGATGACAGCTGAAAAGTTAGCATGTCCCTATTGTATGGAAGATACTAAATCATTCTAATTAAAACATGGTCCGAAAAATTCATGGTTTGATTGTCATCGTCGATTCTTGCCACCTGATCATGTGTTTAGGAGTAAGAAATGTACATTATAAAAGAGTAAAACTGAACGAGATGGTCCACACCCAATATTAACGGGTGATGATATTTGGGAAAGGGTTCAAAATTTTCCAAAGGTAACTGAGGAATCACCGTACAAATTTAATGGGTATGGTGTTGCACATAATTGAACTATACAGAGTATATTCTTGAAGTGGCCTTATTGGGAGGATAATTTGCTTAGACATTATCTTCATGTCATGCATATTGAGAAGAATTATTTTGATAATTGTTCAACACTGTAATGGATGTTACTGGCAAGACAAAATATAATGTTAAGGCTTGACTTGATTTACCAGAACATTGTAGACGGCTGGAGTTGCATTTACAAGACTCTTCCAACAACAAGTTACTTAAGCCCAAGGCTAGTTATTCATTCACAATGGAACTGAAGAGATAAAATTGTGAGTGGGTGGAAAGCTTTAAAAAGCCAGATGTATATACCTCAAATTTGGGAAAAAGAGTTGACAAGGAGCGTGGAATATAATATGTCATGAAATGTCACGACTCATGTTTTCATGGAAGAATTACTTCCCATTACTTTTTTGGATTGCCTTAAAACATATGGAAACCGATGACAGAGATAAGTTTGTTCTTCAAAGACTTGTGTTCCAGCACATTAAGAATAGAGAATCTGGTTCAAATGGCCAAAAATATTGTTGTCATTTGTAATAATTTGAAGATGATTCTTCCACCTAGGTTATTTGATATGATGGAACATCTTCCCATTCACCTTGTTCATGAAGCCCTACTTGGAGGTCCAGTTCAATATAGGTGGATATATACTTTTGAGTTGTAAGTAACTATACCACATTTATTCTTATTTGATAAATTGTTCATATATCTTTTTAAATTATATATCTAATATAAATTTACAGGAGCATTCGCAAGTCTAAAAGGAGTATTAAGAATAAACATAGAGTGGAGGGATGTATGGTTCAAGTATATCTAACTAAAGAATGTTCCCATTTTGTTCTTACTACTTTGATGATTATGTGTCCTGTTTGAGAAACAGACCTAATCGACATGATGATACTGAGATGATCCTGCAGTACAATATTTATCAATTTTTAACGAACTGGGTAAGGGTTCAAAAAAGTGTACATTGCGCAAACATACCGAAAAGGAGAAAAAAATCTGCAGAGCTTCATGTCTTGTTGAATTGTCCAGAAGTCCAACCCTTCTTAGAGTAAAAAATTTAAATATTTAAAAGGCATATATTCAAGTACGATTTTATCAAGAAACTAACTGTGTTTTAAATGTGAATCTACAGTTATTTTGTGAGCCAATATGGTTATGATCAAATGTTTTCCATCATTTATACCATCGTATACTAATTGGGTAAGTATTGTAATATATACACCTATTCATATATTAGTTTACTCCACTTTATACTAACAAATCCTTTAATTAACTAACGATATATAGGCCTACAACTCAAAAAATTGCCACATTTGATAATTTTTTCAAGGATATTTCTTGGGGACCGATTACTGTTCACACAATGTCCCAATATATCGTGAATGGTTTTAAATTGTCTTTTGTTTAGAGACTCAACGCGGTCAACCATATTGGAGATAACATCCCATTGAAACTCCATAATTCAATCATTATTCTATCTTTTTATGTATTCAAACTCATGTAATTAACCTCTATGCCATTTATCTACGGAATTTACTATTAGGTAATCTTCTTATTCATTGCAAGAAAAAATTTCACCCCTATAAATAGTGGGTTCTTACTTTGTTAACACAATGTTGAGAGTAATTGCATTTTATTTAGTGATTGAACATGGACAGTCATATTGGCCATAACTTCTCATTGAAATTATTATTTCACTCATTATTCTATCTTTTTATGTGTTGTCACTCATATAATATCTACTTCATTTTTCTATCCAATTTACTACATCATAATCTTCCTATTCACTGCAAGGAAGAATTTCTCCACTACAAATAGTGATGATCTTACTTTTTTTTGTTGTATTAGAAAATATGAGTGCATAAAAGTGAGTTTAAAAAGAAAGTTCTTATCATAGAGTTCTGGATTCAACTCTTGTTCAGTATTTATTTAGTTATACTTTGAGTTTAAGGTATGTTGTCTAGGGGTGATTATCGCTAGATTTGTGAACAGAGTTTTTGTCATGGGCTTAAATCTCCTTAAAGAAAGAAAAATATACATCCCTGTTTCTACCTGAAGATAATTTATTTTAAATTGTAATTTTAAAATTTCACCAACAACAACTACTTGACTTTCCCATATAAATGTATATCACCCTACAATTTTTTATTTTATTTTTCAACAAAGACTATATTATCTAATCACTTGAAGAATATCTACATGTAAACCTAAATTTTCTTTCTATATTGCTATTTTTTGGTCATATTTTTTTCTTACAACCATGTTCTCAAATTTTCTTTTGAATCGTGGGTCTATTACAAAATTAATTATTATCACAAAGAGAAAGGCATAAAATATGTGTACATCTTAGTCTTACCCTCCTCAAATTCACTTGTGGGATATTAAATGTTCACTATTAGAAAAACAAACATCAAAAGGGGTTTGGATAAACCCATCTTTTGAATTGTGGATCAATTATAAAAAAATCTTTTTATTCTGCAAAGGGGTAAGATTTGTGTACATGCTGCCTCTTAGACTCAACTGTACATTAATATGTTTTTACTACTAAATATGATATTGAGCAAGACTTTATTAGCATAAGAGATGGTGATGTGTAAAAATTTGATCATAAATCTTGACAAATTGCCTTACAAAAAGTTAAGGTGATCATAAAAAATTTGTCCACAAAAATATGGATGTATCGCCAGTTCGTCACAATATTTTTTGCAACAACAAAAATATCATATTGATTGATTTTTATCTCGATATATTTGACATTTTTTTGAAGGAAGTATAATTGATATACTCCCTACTATACACGCCGTCCAGTTATACTTTGTAGTTTTAGAAAAATCAAATCATTCTTTTGCTATTAAACTAAAACTATGCTCTTGACAAGTCAATGATAAATGAATGTGTGTATAGAACTTTTCAAGACATTTCAATGAAATATCGTTTATTTACTAATCATAAGTAACTTGGTTCTACGAGTTGAAATCTCTCTTTTTTGAAGGGTTGAACACGTTGAACTTTGATATTTTATCTAAGAAACTTGGTGATGATTTAACCAATTATGGGATAATGAGTGATGAACTTGTAGAAATGGTAGCTATGGGAAAGGAAAGTTGTGAAGAACTCTGTAATAATAATCTGGAATGTTGTTTATCCATTAAAATTATCTTAAATTTATTTTCTTAAATGCTCCTTCTTGAACTTTTAAGTGAAGACTCCTGTCTATCGATTATAACTTAAAAGAATTCTTAACCATAATTTCTATATTCAACAATGCTAATCTAGGAATTCTCATTCTTTGTCCTCAATCAATTGAAAGTTTTTATTTCTCTAGTTATCTCAATATGTTATCCGTAAATTTACGAGGAAGCATGTCACCTATATTTCTATGCACTTTTGCATTTATATGGTTAAAAATGATATTGTGAAATCACTTTGACCATACAAAATAGTAAATGATTTGAAATTTACTTCATCTCCATTACAGACTCACTCTTCTTCACTTGCAATACAATTTTTTTTCTTAAATAGTCTTGCCTATAGAAAGTATGACACGTCAATATTGAAGATGAAAATGTAGGTAAGGTAAGAATTCACCATATTCCCTTTAGCTAATGAGGAAAGGGAATATGTGGACAATTTTTCTCGAGATGATAATATTGTGCCCTCCTTATTTGATGCACATAATTTATTTTCGTAGCTATAAAATAGGTGAAAAGTATAATCGATAAGTAGGAGACCTGACATCGATCTATAATCCTCATGTCCTTTTACTTGTTCGCGCAAGGTGATTCATATTAAAGGGAAGGATTTCTACCTTTAAGCCTGTGGCATAAGTACTTGAACATGAGATGGGTTTCAATGTTTACCAAATTCCTCTATGGAGTAAACAATCCTTGGTCATTGTGCATGAAGTTCATTGAGACAATCAATTAATTCAATTTATATTGTTCTAAAATATTTGGAGGAGATAGAAAACTCTTTAGGATTACTTCATCCTTGGAGATCAGTACATTTGTTATACTATTATTATCTACAGTACATAGAAATTCGATTAATTATATTCTCGCACAATCCGAATGTTTGTAGTTGTGAAAGGGGGATGAAGGTATTTATAAAATGAGGAACTCACGAAAATATGACAATTCCATATATATTTTAGCCATTTTGATAATATTACAAGGTTGCCATTTCTTTTCCATATTCAGATATTTGCTATATTCCCTAAAAAGCCATTGTTAAAAAAAGATTTTTCTTTGGTCGTATAGGCCATTTTATTAATTAACCAAAAATGAAAATAAAATTTTGGCCCAAGCCCAAAATAAAACAATCAAAATAATTTATTTCTAATATGATTAGGGTAAAACCCACTTTCATTAACCCTACCTATAAATGCTAATTGCAGGTTACACTTGAGCTCATTTTCTTTGTTCACGGCTGAATGTTACTCAATTAATTTTTCTCATGAGGGCTGTTCCAGCTCTGTAATCCAACGTTCTTGTCTCTCTTCTTCTCAAACAAGAAGTGTCAATCAACCAAGGTGATGTAACTCCTATCTTTTCCTTCTCTTTTTCATCACCATTCTAACTCTTTGTTGTTTCTCGAAGTGAAAGAGCTTTTTTCACGTAAAAACTTATCTAGTATTTTAAAATTTTCTTTCGAGTTCAAAAATCGGCTATAAGAGAATCAAAGCAAACTCTTCAATTTCTTACCTAGAAGATGATAATCTATTCCAAATCACACATGTACTCATTACACATTAATAATTTATATTTAGTGATTTGCGATTAAAATGGAAATTTAAACATGAGATTACTACATTTCAAATAAGTAATAGATTAGACTTTCCTTTGTTTAAGATCAAGGGTGTTATTGCAATTCGCTTGGGTTAGTTTATCTACTATTATAAATAGTAGAAACTAGGGATTATTTTAGGGGTTGATTTTTGAATGAAAATTTGATGTTTATACTTCTTTGTGAGTTTGTGGAAACCCTCATATCTGTTCAATTGAACCTTCTTAATAGGTATTCACTTGTATGAGTTCAATTTCTTTTTACCCTTATGAGTTTATTCTAGTAATTAAATACTTTTAGTTGCTAGATCATCTGTTTTTCTTCTTCTGAATCTCTGTGTCTTTCTTTCTACTTCTTGATAGTATATTTTGTTTGATTGATTGTAGTTCGCTTTATTGGTTTTGCATTTAGGATTACATCAATTGGTATCTCTCACTCTGCCTTTCTATTTCTATTCCATAATTCTTGCTTACTTGATTGTGGTACTAGGCAAGTCTATCCTTCAAGGCATAAACAAATTAAATAACCAAGATTTTTTGTCACCGTTGAGAATAGTACTTGATACGTCATGGTTCTCAACTCACTTCCTTGACGACCAGGTAATGTTTTGACTGTATTTTAAAAAAATTATATTTCGGATGCAAAAGAAATTTTCCTCTAGTGAACAATATATTGTATTGTCTTTTTATTACGTTTCATGAATCTACTAGTCTATGTAGGTATTATGTGAATTTTAGTGCACCTCTAATATTTGAAGTTCTTTATGTCTTCATAATCCAATTATTAGGCCATTAATGCATGTATACATGTCATCTATACCTCCATTCCTCCTCGTCCTGATTCAAAAATTTAAGAGAATTGACCCCAACAAGCTTAAAATTGACACGTAGTTGTTGTTTATATCAATATTTTTTTGACAAATGCCTTTATTACAACTTCCACATAATGCCTCATAAAGTAATTTTATACTAGTATGATCAATATATGGCTAGCTTTGATATTCACTTAAATTTTCCTTAGTTTGGTATTGGATTACTCAGCATTGGGTATTTAGTGGGTGTGCAGGATTTATTATTGTCCAATTATCTAGTGTAAAGTGTCACTTGACTTGCACCACAATGATCAATAGCTTATGTAAAAATATAGGATATAAAAGAAAATTAATAATGTTTTTTTCTATAATAAAGTATTTGGGCGATCAATTAAATGTTGAGACATTTAATACTAGAATTTTTGTATTTTGAATGAGTATGATTTGCATATGTTGACCACAATGATGTTGAAACCAAATTAAAGATTTTCTTAAGTTACAAAGTGTGTTGAGCTCTTTCGGGACAATGTTCCCACTAATTGTGACTTTCCAAATTGTCACATTTTTCTTGTGGATGTGATTCATCTGATAGAGTTACACAAAATTTCGGTGTCTATAAATTCCCCTACTTCAAGGCTTGTCAGCATGTAGAATCAATAATCTCGAATACAAGAGTTGATGTACCCTGAAAAATAGAGTTTCAGTCTTTGCGGTTAGTGTATTCAGATTTGCATTTGATTTGTGAGAGAGAAGATGAAGGGTAAATTGGGTCACACTAGGTGTGCCAATTTATTTGCAATTTTTTTTGTCACAAATTAAAAAATATATTGCAATCAAATAGTAATAAAAAGAATAATTTTATTCATAAATATTGTGAGTACAAATATGTTTATTACTTGTTTCCTCTCTCTTAGGATTTCTCCGTGATTCAAGGGTTGTTAGTGTCACACAAACTAAGGATGATGTGGACCTCCTTAGGATTTATTTGATCTCCATGAAATAATTTTATGGATCTTGTTAAAAAATCTTGTTGCCAAGAAGAGGGCACCCACATCATCAGCACTTTACGAATATTTCATAAATATAGGAAATTTTAAAAATGCCTATTCAAGGATATATATTACACTATATATAAGTAGTCTCTAAGAACCTTAAATAAAATGGGACTCATCTTATAGAGTCCCATCTCCAATGTCGAATTGTTAAATAAATTGGACTCACTCTTGTCCCGTGAAAATTTTTTGGTAGTTCACTTAACTGTCTTGTTGGTTAGAGTTCTATTGTGTGATTGACTATTCCAGAAGTGATCTTATGCTTATAAATGTAATATCTAATAGAAGCCAATATCAACAAAGATCTCACTCTAGCAAGGTACTCAAAAACACCTCCAAGCACATTTGGGAAAGTAGTTTCACTCTACCCCATCCAAATGTGGACACGAGATCCAATTTCTAGAATTCCTCGACAGTACAACATATCTGCCTTTGCAGATCTAGCACGAGGCATGAACAATGTGCTCAAGCATACTAGCCTAAACTTAAGATTGAGCAGAATATTCATTATTTACAAAACTAGACTGAAAATAAGTAATTCGTCTTGGAATCAATCTCGAATATTTAAATAGAGATGTGTTGTAGCAACATATTCTAGCACTACATCTCCACGAAATTCCAAGTGCTAATAGCATTGTGGAATCTCAGGTAGAATGTAAGATCCGTGAGTTACCGCTTTAATAAGCAGCAAAGGGTCGTGAAACTTTTAATGTTGTAGTGATTTCCAAGTGTCGTACAATGACTAACTTCTTAGCATTCACTATGAAGTGCCTTTCCATAGTTTCATCAATAAAATCAATGTCCATCCCAATCCATTTCATTAATGATAAAGCTGCTACTTTGTCCGCCCGAGCTGAGAGGGTAGGCACCTATTAGTGCCTCAACTCCTGTGGGGAAGTAGCAACTTTATCATTCATGAAATGGTTAGGATTGCACATTGATTTAGTGGATGCACCTATGCCGTGTGAATGCTAAGAAGATAGTTAATGTCTGGTACTTTGAACTCCTGCTACTGACAAATTCCATGATCCTTCACTGCTTGTTGACGCTCTAACTCAGGATCATACATGCTAGTTGAGATTTCACGATGATATCAACACTAGGATTTCTTGGACATGAAGTGCTTGATTACGTTGTTACAACACACTTTTATTTCAAATATTTGAACTGACTCCATGACTAATTATTGATTTGATGTTTGCTTCTGTAAACAATGACTGATATGCTCAATCTGCAACTAAGACTGGCATGCACAAACACTTTTTTAATGTCTCGCCAAATCTGCAGCGATAGATGTACTGTTGAGAATTTGAGAATTGGGAACTTCTATCCACGTTCGAATGGGAAGCTGAAACTACTTTTCAAAGGTGCTTGGAGATGTTGTTGGTGCGACCTTTGTTAATTCTAGCTTCGACAAAGATAGTTAATGCATTTCTTAACATAAGACCTCTTGTAGAACTGTTGGTTACACCTCAAAAAATAAAACTCCTACCAATAAGAGAGTTAAGTGAACTATGTGCCCAGAAAGGTTATTTAAAAAAGAAATCAGTTTCCTAATGAGACAGAGACTCGACATTTGTAGACATTCAAATTGTGTGGGACTCTACCAGATGAGTCCAACTTCAGTTTGAATTCTTGAAGATTAATCGTAGCTCACACTATATAAATGGTAGTATATTCCTTAGAGAGGGATCACGAGAAATTCAAAAATTCATAGAACATTTACAAAAAGATCAAGATATGGGCGGACTATTCGTGACAACAAAATACGTCATGAAAGTCCACAAAATCCTCTTTACATGGAGATTAAATAAAATTCATTTTAGATGGAAACTATCCAACATAAGAATCAACAAAGAGACAAAATTGAACTTTAAATAACGGTTAATTAATAAAATATTATTGTTTCTTTATACAAAAAATTTATTGCAAATAAATTGTCTCCTAGAACCCTAAATAAAATTTATATTTTATTTTGAGGTTTAATAAGTTGGTTCCGAGTTAAAGAATTGGTCAAAATCCATTCAACGTTGTAAAAAGATTGAATATTTATTTATCAAATTCTTCATTCAAAAGTCAAATAGATCGTTTGATGAAATTAATTAACCAGACGAGAGTAAAGATAGATCGAGTGTCTTTGGGGTCTATCTCATACCTTCTAAATAGTATTTTTCTCCAAAAAGTTTGGATATGCACGAAATTTGATGAAGTTTAACATAATATAATGAGATTGACCTAAATTAGTATAATTAACATTGTTCATTGATATAAGATGTCACAATATAGATGCCACATTTCATTTAATTATGAGAACTATCTCTGTGGATGGAGCTGATCTATCTTGGGGATATAACAATGGTGTGTTTCTTCTATATATGTTCTTGTTTCCCATCATTAATATTATTATTGTTTAAAACTAAGATAGTTTTGACATGAAAAGATAAGATGTGTAGATTACGTATCGATGAGGAGGTGAGAGAGGTTGGCTATAGAGGGTGCAAGGAAAGACAGAAGTAGACAAAAAAAAAATTGGAGAGAGGTGATAATAGAAAATTTAATGCAACTTCATATTACCAAGGACATGACTTATATAAAAAACTATGGAGGATACATACTAGCATATCAAGTTACTAGGTGGTGTATAAATATCTTGATTACAATGGTTGGTGTTTGTCATTGTATATATACAATTGTTGATTCTTATTTTAAATAATCTATCCCAGCAAATTGTTCATCGTATTACAATGTTGTTATCTCTGCACCCTTCAGATAGATTTTGCATCGTTTCCTCGTTACTTCCTATTTTTTTTTTACTTGAGCCAAGAGTCTTTCAGAAATAATCTTTTACCTTTAAGAGATAATGGCAAGATGCACGTATATTCAATTATTGTGGGTCGTGCTAAAAAATGGACTCTTTCAAGAACCCTTTTCGTCAGTTAGTACTCCCCTCCTCTCTTTTAATTGTATAATGTTTGTTTGGAGTATAGATATTTGTAGAAAATGAGCTTAAAATTCGTAATGGGTGTTTGATGATGTTATTGAAATTGAGTTTTTTGTTGATGGAAGTGAATTATTTACCAATAAGCATGCCCCCTTTGAATAATCTGCTAGTAAGGAAGAAGAAATTGGGAAATTTTGAGAAATTGGTGAATTTCAATTATGTGGTAGGAATCGAGTGTTGTATTTTGAGCTGAGGGTCTATTGGAAACTCCCTGTTAGGGGTAACGTTGCGTACACACAATCCTCTTTAGACCCTCTTAGACTCAACTGTACATTAATATGTTTCTACTACTAAAATATGATATTGAGCAAGACTTCATTAGCATAAGTGATGGTGATGTTCAAAAAATTGTTCATAAATCTTGACAAATTGCCTTACAAAATGTTAAGGTGATCGTTAAAATTTTGTCCACAAAATTATGGATGTATCGCCAGTTTGCCACAATATTTTCAGCATCAACGAAAATATCATATTGATTGATTTGTCTCAATATATTTGACATATTTTTGAAGGAAGTGGAATTGATACACTCCCTACTCCGTCCAGTTATACTTTGTAGTTTTAGAAAAATCAAATCATTCTTTTGCAATTAAACTAAAACTATGATCTTGACAACTCAATGATATAGTAATGTGTATGTAGAACTTTGCAGCCCATTTCAATGGAAAGTTTTTCTTTACTAATCATGAATATCTTGGTTCTGCGGGTTGAAATCTCTCTTTTCAAAAGGGTCAAACACGGCGAGGTTTGGCAATTTATCTAAGCAACTTTGTGATGAATTAACCATTTATGGGATAAAGAGTGATGAACTTGTAGAAGTGGTAGCTATGAGGAAGAAAGTCGTGAAGGACACTAGGATAGCAATTTCGAATTCTAGTTTATCTATTAATATTTTCTTAAATTCATTTTAAAGGTTAGTTAACATTTCTTTTTCTTGGCATTTCTAGTAAGGTTGTAACTTAAAGAACTCTTAATTACCATTCCTATATTCCATTATTCTAATCTAGGAATTCTTCCTTTTTGCTCCAATTCTTTTTTATCAATTAATTTAAATGTTTTTATCTTTTGAATTATCCCAATACATTGTTCGTATATTTATGAGGAAGCATCTCAACTATATTTCTTTGCACTTTTCAATATTTATTGTTATAACGATATTGTGAAATTACTATGACCATACAAAATAGTAAATTCTTTTAAATTTATTTCATATCCATTAAAGACTCATTGTCCTTAACTTGCAATACACTTTTCATAATTAAATAGTCTTGCATATAGAAAGTAAGATACGCCAATACTGAAGATGGAAATATAGTTAAGGTAAGAATTCTTCATGTTCCCTTTATTTAATGATGAAAGAAAGTGTGGACCATTTTCTTGAGATGATAATTTTGTGCCCTCCTAATTTGATGCGCGTATTTCCTTTTTTGTAGCTAAAAGAAGGTTGAAGGTATAGTCGATAAGTTGGAGACCTGGCATCGAACTATCGTCCACATCTACTTTTACTTGTTTGCACATTCTTAAGTTTGTGACATAAGTACTTGAACATGAGTAGGGTTTCAATGAATACCATATTCCTCTACTATATAAGTCTAATGCTTAGGGGGACATAATTTGTTTAGACTTTGTTGATTACGGTGTATTAGAGATTATATCTAAAGAGTAAATCATCGTTGGTCATTGTGCATACTGGGAGTTCATCGAGGGAATCAACAAATTCGATTCATATTGTTCTCTAACTTTGGAGGAGCTAGAAAACTCTTCAGGATTACTTCATCTTTGGTGATCAATAAATCTCTTATCATTATATACTATAGATGAAATTTTCATTTCTTATATTCCTACACCGTCTGCATATTAGTAGTTTTTAAGGGGGATGAAGTTATTTTCTATATAAGAAACTCACGAAAAACTTTGCAATTTCATATTTTAACAACTTTGAAAATATTAGGTTATTGAAATTTCTTTACAATATTTAATATTTTATACTCCTAAATTACCCAGAAAACCCTTTTTTTAAAGATTTTTTTTGAGGCCATATAGACCATTTAATTAATTATCAAAAAATGAAAATAAAGTTTTGGCCCAAGCCCAACCTAATCTTATTAGGGTAAAGCCCACTTTTATTAACCCTAACAATAAAATCTTTTCTTACTGTTTTGCCTCCTTGCTCGCGGCTGAATATTACTCTTCACGATTCTTCTGGCCTGTACCAGCTCCCTATTCCAACGTTCTCATATCTCTTCTTCTCATACAAGATGTGCCAGTCAACAAAGGTAAGAACTCCTATCTTTTTCCTTCCTTTATTCATTACTGATGAAGTCGATTCGAAGTAATTTGGATACCTTAGAAGATTAATAAAACAAGCATTGAAGGTTTAAAATACACTTAAATGAAAACTAAGCAAGAGGTGACTACATTTTAAATAATTAATAGGGTAGCCTTTTCTTTGTTTTAGCTCAAGGTTATTATTGTAACTAGCTTAGGTTCGTTTATCTACTATTATAAATAACATATATTAGGATTTATCTTAGGCGTTGGTTTTTGAATGCAAATTTAATGTTTAGGCTACTTTGTGAATTTGGGAAATCCTTACATTTGTTCAATTTAACCCTCTTGATTATTTGGGTAAGTCTTCACTTTTATGAATTAAATTTCTTTCACCTTTAGATTTTACTCTAGTCTTTTAGTTGATAGATCATCCTTTTTTTCTTCTAAATCTCAGCGTCTTTTATTCTATTTCTTAATAGTATATTTTGTTTCCTTTATTGTTCTTGCACCTACAATTACATCAAGTATCTGTCCCTCTTCCTTTATATTTCTAAATCATATATCTTGCATGCTTGTTCGTGTTACTAGGTTGGTCTATTCTTCAAGGCATAAACAGAAGAATTCACCTAGATTTTTTTCACTGGTGAAAATTGTACTTGATACCTCATGCTTCTCAACTCACTTCCTTGTTGACCAGGTAATGCTTTGATTGTATGCTAAAAAAATATATTTCTGATGCATAAGGAATTTTTCCACTAGTGAAAAATATATTGAATGACCTTTTTATTATGTACTATGAACCCTACTATTGTAGGTAGGCATTGAATACATTTTGCTACACCTCCAATATATGAAGTTATTTTTGTCTTCACAATCCAATTATTAGGTTATCATAGTGCGAGTATTGGAAGTATAACTTATACATGTCACCTATATATTCATTCCTTCCCGTCCTGATCCAAAAAACCAATAGAATTAACCCTAACTAGCTTAGAATTGACATGTAATTGTTGTTTATATCAACTTTTGTTAGACAAATGTCTTTACCATAACACATCTTTTTATACTAGTATGATCAATATACTGTTAGCTCTAATATTCACTTAAATTTTTCTTATTCTAATATTGGATTACTTAGCATTGGGTGTTATTGGGATGTTCAGGATTTTTTATTGTCCATATACCTAATGGATAGTGGCATTTGGCTTGGACCTTAGTGATCCATAGCTTATATAAAAATATATGAAATATAAAGAAACTTTTTAGCATTGTGTGTTGCAGGAGTTATTATTGTCTAGATACTAATGCAAAGTGTGATTAGCTTGGACCCTAATGATCCATAGTGTCATGTCCCACCACTTCCTAGATTTGTGAAGAGGTTAGTAAAATACTCTAGAACTTCCTAGATATATTCGAGAAGGCTTAAGAATTCCCTAAAACTTTTAGAGAATTCTAGAATAGGAGTGAAGTGTAAATATTGTAGGGAATTTTAAAGTAGATAAAATTTACACTTAGGCCTTTAGGAGGTAATATAAATAAAGGGCCTCACATTGAAAAATGTCCCAACCAAGTGTAAAACATTCGACAAAGTAATACAAAGCCTTTTTTGAAAGCTTTTCAAGTTTCTCTAAGTCTTTCTTGTATTCTCTTAGCGGTCTTAGATTGAAAAGTCCTACTTGAGCTTACAAGACCGTGAAATATTGTAAGTAAGTTGTCTAGTGTTGCATGAAACATTAGTTAGACTCTAAGTCTCCGACAATGTGGTATCATATAGAAGGTTTGCAGTAAGAGAATGATCAATGAAGGAGATGTAAAATGTTGCAAGCACCACAACAATCAGGATGGATGGTGGAAGTAAGATCTGCAAGGAAAATAAGCACCACAAGAGTAGTAAGGAAATGTTGTTTGACCCTACACCAAGCAAGGCACCAAAATGTTAGCCACATCGGAGAGGAATGAGTCATAAGGGTTCAAATGGAGAGGTAGACCGTAGAGATATTAGGGCGGCATCTGGATGAGGTTAATGAAAATTTCAAGACTCCAAAGGACTTCAACCTTAGGGAAACAACAACATCCACAAGGAGTTAGAGGGACTCCATCATGTCGAGTTCGAGATGAAGGAGACCATCACTTTCTTGGAGTGTCGGCTCATTGATGCGCTAAGTATGATTGCAGCTATGAGAGTCGAGAATAAAGCACTCAATGAAGGAGTGTAAGCTAAAGGATCGACATCATCCGGCCGAGATAGGGAAACCTAGGTCGAGGCTCCCAAGTCTCATATGTTCAAAGGCATCCATGACGCCCAAGAAGCGGAGAAATTCTTATGGCACTTGGAGAATTACTTCAAGTTCAGTTCGGTAAAGAGTGACAAAAACAAGATCAACATTGTCGTGTTGTATCTTCAAGGCTTTTGAGAGTGTAAACCTTATTAACTAAAGATGCTACTTGAAGTACCCATAGAATGGAGTTTCAATTTTTGAAGTTTGTGGCTTGATATTTGCATTTTATTTGCAAGAGAGGAGATGCCGAGTAAATTAGGTCACACTAGGCACGCAAGTTATTTGCATAAATTTTTGCAAATAGAAAAAAATTATTGCAATAACTGAATAAATAAAAAAGAATGAGATTATTCATAAAAATTGTGAGTACAAATATGTTTATCCCTTCATTCTTCTCTCATATGATTACTCCACGATTCAAAGGCTATTATTGTCACCCAAACTAGGATGTTGTGGACCTTCTTAGGATTTATTTGATCCTTGTGAAAGGATTTTACCTATCTTGTTAAAGTATTTGCTTGTCAAGAAGAGTGCGCCCATATCTAGATCACTTCATGAATATATGAAATTTTAGAGATACATAGTCAAAGAAATATATGCACTTTATATAGGTGTTATATAAGTGTGAGCTAGAGTTTAGGGTATGTAGTCTCGAAAAACCCTAAATGAAATTGGATTTATCTTGTAGAGTCCCACAAAATTTTGATGTCTCAAATCTCAAGATTTTGTCCCATGAATTTTTTTGGGACGCATAATTCACTTAATAATCTTGCTGGACAGAGTTTTATTGGTTGAGGCCTAATCAACTATTCCAGAAGAGGTCTTATGCTTAGAAATGTGGTATCTTTGTCGAAGCCTGTAGTAACAAAGATCTCTCTCTAGCAAGGGACTCAAAATCATATCCAAGCACATTTGGGAAAGTTGTTCCACTCTCCCATCTAAACGTGGACACAAGATCTAATTTCTCAAAATCCTTAAAAGTACAACATAACCTTTGTATATCTAGCGAGGCATGAAGAATATGCTTATGCAAGCTAGCCTTAAGTGCAGATTGAGCATAACATTCATTATTTACAAACGTAGACCGCAAATAAGTAAGTAGTCTTCGAATTAGTCTTGAATATTTGAAATAGAGATGTGTTGTAACAACAGAATATAGCACTACATCTCCAAGAAATTCCAAGTGCTAATAGCATCTTGGTATCTCATGTATCATGTAAGATCCGTGAGTTAGAGCTTTAACAAACAACGAAGAGTCACAAAACTTGTAAAGTATCCGTGATTTCCAAGTACCCGTATATTGATTAGCTTATCAATATTCACGAGGAAGTATCTTAGAATAGGTGCATCAATAAAATCAATATCCATCCAGATCCATTTCAATAAATGATAAAGTTGCCACTTCCGCGCCTGAGCTGAGGTAGGTACCTATTAGTGCCTCACCACATTAGCTATTATCTTACTTATCATCTCCTACTTTACCCGATTATACAATTCTACCAAAGGCAAACTCTTTGAAAAAATTCTGAACTTGAGAATTATCCCTAGGAATGAACCCCATTTTATGATTTAATGGTTCATTACGGATAAATCACAGAATTTTACGAGTACATCCAAGCTTGAACAATGCAACACTCAAAATTATTTTATTCTTCCTAATGCTAAAAGATCCTCATTATGATTTTCATGAGTCTTAAAAAACTGTATACTGATAGTATATTTGAGAAAATATTCTCCAAGTTACCTATGTGATTCCAAATGAGACTTCTGCATGCATTTCTTTGTTGTCAACACTTTCAAAACCTTAGCAGTTGGGATAAAATTTTTTAGTTTGCCCTAAAAAGTCCAAAGGTTCTAGCTGACAGATAGTAATTGGTGAAAGATTCTTGACCTAGAGAATCTTATGAATCTAAGTTATACACATATGACACTGAATTTGTTCGGGTGGAATATAACAGATTCACTGCCACACGTGTATACCTTTGAATTCATAATATTCTAAAGGTTTGGAATCTCTCCTAATACATATCTGTCGTGCTACAACCTTAAGATTTTATATGGGATGTAGTCATGCCGAATAAACTTCAACTGCAAGGAAAAACTTTGTATCCCAATTGCTAAGGTTTTGGAAGTAATGACAACAAAAAAAAAATGCATCTAGAAGTTACTTTTGGAATAACTTGGGAAATTTGGAGACTTTATTCTCATATGTGATGTTAGTATACAATTACTTAAGACTTATGAAAGTCATCACGAGGGTTTTCTCAAAATAAAGAAAAATAAAATCATTTCCAATGTTACACTGTGCAAGTTTGGATGTGCTCGTATAATATAAAAATTCATCTATAATGAACCATTCAATCTTAAAATGTGATCATTCCTGATGAAAATTCTCGAGCTCACTACTTTTGTTAATAGTTCCTATTGCCTTCAATAAAAATGTATAGTAGGCTAAGACAAACGATTAGAAATAGTAAGAAGTAGTTGATGTGGTTGAGGAACTAATAGCTTGCTACCTCAACTAATGTGGGGAAGTAGTGTCTTTACCATTTATGAAATGACTTTTGTTGCACAGTAATTTTGTCGGTACACCTATGACAAGACACTTCCCTGTGAATGCTGAGAAACAAGTTAATATGTCTGGTACTATGAATCCCTGCTACATTACAAGTTCCACGATCCTTTACTTCTTGTTAAAGCTCTAACTCAAGGATCATACAAGCTACCAGAGATTCCACGATGATATCAACATTAGGAATTCTTGGAGATACAATGCTAGATTATGTTGTTATAATATATATCTATTTCAATTATTCAAACTGACGCCATGACTAATTATTGATTTGATGTATGCTTCTATTAACAATGAATGATATGCTCAATCTACAAAAAAAGGCTGGCATGCACAAGCACCTTCTTCTTCATGCCTTGCCAAATTTTCAAAGAATGTACTGTTGAGGATTGTTGAAAATCGGATCTTGAGTCTACGTTCGTATGGGAGGCTTAAACTGTTGCAAATCAGTGTTACAGAATCACAAATTACTGATTCTAATATATTGTTTAGAAATAGAAGTAATTGAAATTTGTAGAACCTGTAAGAGAGATGAACAAAAATTTAATTTACAAAGTAAAATTTGTAAAAAACGTACCAAAATCATAAAAACCTTTAGACCAGAAAAAGATCAAGTCCACTGAACTCACAGTGTCCCCTTAAGGAAATTATTCCCCTCTAGTATCCGAGGTTTGATTTGGAATATAACATCCTAGGGTAAAATGATCTTAATCAGCAGAGTGTAGATACCAAAAACTCAACTGTTAGTGAACCAATCTGCAGTAGGAAAGTACACGAAGAAAAATATGTGCAGACGACGACGAAGAAGAAGATCATAAAATTTGTAAGGAAATATTCCGAAGGATTAGTGGTATTTATAGGCAAAAAAAATAGGTTCCGAAAGGTTGCAACCATTTAAGATTTCACATGACCATTAATGAAAGTTTGCAACCTTTCAAATGGTATTGAATGTTCCTCAAAGGAGAAACGTTTTAGAACGGTCATGGCGGAAAATTTAAATAACATGGGAAAATTCAAATAAAATGGGTCGCGTGCGGATCCGAATTAGGTAGGGTTAGTCAACTAAAAAGTTGAAAAATTTCGGCTAATTTTCAACTTCTGTTATCAACTAATTAATTGAAAACATTTTTGGTCATTTAATTTATAAATTAATTAAATAATTAAAATAAACTTTGTCCAAAAAATAATCTTTCGATCATTTGCCAAAGCCAAAGCCGAAGCCGAAGCTGACACGAGCGAGCGACGACGACGACAGCATGAGGGGGGTCCCTCTTTCTAACCCTTTTAACAATTAATAGGAGTGTTTCTGTATTTAAACTCTCCTATTTTTCTTTTGACCACCGATGAGGGACACATGCCTTTTAATTAAAGCATAAGAGGACTTTTCAAATTTCTAACTCTTCAAGTTCTCAACATTTCAATTTCCTCTCTTTCCCTCTATTTCCCATTAATTCCTTCTACATACCCCAAAATCCACCACATTGATGGGGAAGGATTATAACATAGGAATGCACGAACAATTGTGTAATTTACAGGCAAGAATTAATTGCATCTGGATAAGTAGGTTTCTCTTTGGACTTTCCGTAGTGAACATATGTCGGATATACTCGGTCAATAGATAGATGTGATATCTTTGAACCGTCGATCTTTTGTGTATACCTATACAAGTATATGTCACACAATAATCCTTTTCTGTTTATGGTTCTTACGGTTGTGTTTGTTTCAGCTATGAAAACCTCCTGGTTTCATGAGTGTATAGAGAATAGGCTTTTGCCATAAATTCTCTTTGAAGCGGATTTCACTTCACACTCACATACGTGATTTCTAGACGTGTCATCTCGTAGATACACCATTTGTTAAAATCTATTAAACATAGCAAATCATTTAAAACTTTAAGCTTTATTACCTCATTAACAAGCCTTAGAGTCTTAACCTTGTTCCTGAACATTATCTTCATCATGAGAATGGATTAAGTTAATTGACAATGTCGAACCGTCAGCCATAACTTTGTTTTTCTCCATGAATCTACCTCTTGGGATCTCAAGTCTGCTAGATAGAGTTACCATCATGCTGCCGTAAACCCATTCCCTTAGATGATCTTTTAACTGCCTCTCTCACTAGGACTTTCATTAGTAGATCTGACACATAATCTCTTGACTTTACATAGTAAATTGTGATAATTCCACTAAAGAGCAGTTGTCTTATGGTGTTATATCTCCGTCATATATGACGAGATTTCCCGTTGTACATAATGCTTCCTGCCCTACCTATTGGGTCTTGACTATGACAATGTATGCAAATAGGTCCAATAGGTTTGGGCCTGAATGGAATATCCTCTAGGAAATTCCGGAGTCATTCAGCTTCTTCACCAACCTTATCCAAAGCAATGAATTCAGATTTCATTGTAGAGCGAGCAATACATGTCTGTTTCGACGATTTTGAAGAGGCTCCTCCTCCATCAAGTATGAACACATAACCACTCGTGCATTTTACATCATTTGACCAAGTGATATAATTTTCATCACTATATTCTTCAATCAACAGCAGTATAGTTATTATAATGCAAAGCATAATGTTTTGTATATTTTAGATAACCCAACACACATTCATTTCCATCCAATGAGTTTGATTTGTATTACTAGTGAACTAAATCAGTTAACTAATAGCACATGCTAAATCTGGTCGCGTACAATTCATAATGTACATTTAACTTCCCAACACTCTTGCATATTCCAATTAAGAGTCCTTCATTCTTTTTAAATGTACAACTTAAATCAATTGGAGTTTTGACAACATTAAAATTAAATTACTTGAACTTATCCAATATTTTAATATAATCAGATTGAGATAATACTAGTCCTTGGGGAGTTTTGATAATCCTGGCCTCTAAGATCAAATCAGCAACTCCTAAGTCTTTCATATCGTACTTGCTAAATAGCATGCGCTTAGTAGCATTTAAATCGTCCATGTCTTTACTCATTATTAAAATGTCATCAACATACAAACAAACAATGACTTAATGATTCATATCACTTTTAATGTAAACACATTTATCATATTCGTTAATCTTGAATCCATTGGCCAACATTGTTTGGTCAAATTTAGCATGTCATTCTTTGCGTGATTAACATTCTAATTGATGTTATCCTTGTTACTGTAGAGTATGTGTCAAAGTAGTCCAGACCTTCCTTTTGTCCATACCCTTTGACTACCAGTCTAGACTCATATTTGTCAATAGTCCCATCACGTTTCATTTTCCTTTTAAAGATCCACTTTGATCCTAAAGGTTTATTCCATGGAGGAAGATCAGTCAATTCCCAAGTGTGATTTCTTAAAATTGATTCGATCTAACTATTAATTGTTTCTTTCCAATAAGTTGACTCAGACGAAGACATAAATACTTTAAATGTTTGAGGCTCATTTTAAAGAAATAGTGCTAGAAAATCTTGTCCGAAATAAGAGTTTTTTTTTGGCGAGTACTACTCCTATGTTCCTCACTTGTTAGATTATTTTCCATTGATTTTTCTCGTGTTCGTTTAGGTCTTTCACTTGTTGACTCACTTTCTATTTTATACGGATAAATATTATCAAAAAACTCTGCATTAATTGATTTAATTATCGTATTAATATGGATCTCAGGAATATCAGATATGTGAACTAAGAATTAATAGTCTTTACTTTTCACAACATACCCAATAAAGACACATCTACTATTTTGGGTCCAATTTTAATCCTCTTCAGTGAATAAACCTCTACCTTGGCTTAACACCCCCACACTTTGAAATATTTTAAGTTGGGTTTCCTTCCTTTTCAAAACTCATATGTAATTGATTGTGTTTTTCAATGGGGTACTCTATTGAGTATTTTATTACATGTAAGGATGGCTCCCACCCAAATGTTTTGCGGTTAACTAGAATTGATCCTTAAGGCATTCGTCATTTTCTTTAATGTTCTGTTCTTCCGTTTTGCCAAACCATTTGATTGTGGTGTATAAGGTGCAGTAGTTTGATGAATAATACCATATTCCAAATATATCTCTGCAAAAGGATATTCATATTCTCCATTCCTATAACTCCGAGTCATTTTTCTCTTTAGATTCACTCGGTTGTCCACTTCATTTTTGTGTTGCTTAAATGCATCAATTGCTTCATCCTTACTATTAAGCAAATATACATAACAAAATTGAGTACAGTCATCAATAAAAGTTATAAAATACTTTTTCCCACCACGAGATGGCGTTGACTTCATATCGCATATATCTTTGTGAATTAAGTCTAAAGGTTAGGAATTTCCTGCAACAGACGTATAAGGATGTTTAACAAACTTACTTTTCACACAAATTTCGCATTTCGATTTATTACATTTAAAATCAGGCAATACTTAAAGATTAACCAATTTTCGCAAGGCTTTGTAATTTATATGTGCAAAACGGGCATGCCATAAATCATTCAACTCCAATAAGTAAACAGAAGCAAAATTTTTATTAATTTTGTCAACAACCATAACATTCAGTTTGAAAAGACCCTCATTGAGGTATCCTTTTCTTATGAACATTTCGTTCTTACTTATTAGAACTTTATCATTTACTAGGACACACTTAAACCCATTCTTAACGAGTAGTGCAACATACAGTAAATTCTTCCTAATAGCAATGACATGCAGAACATTGTTCAAAGTCAACACCTTGTCGGATGTCATTTTCAACATTACTTTCCCAATTCCTGCAATCCTTGTTTTTACTGTGTTTCCCATGAATAAATCTTCATCGTACTTAGCAGGAGTGTACATTGCAAAAGCTTCTTTCGCAGAACAAATATGTCTAGTTGCACCTGAGTCGAGAAATCACTCCTTGTTATTTCCAACTAAGATACACTCCGAGGTCATTGCACACAAGTCATCTTCATCTTCCATCTTTTCCATGATGTTTGCTTGACTTTTGTCTTTGCCTTTAAACTCTCCTATTTTTTCCCCACCATCGATGAGGGACAAATGCCTTTTTATTAAAGCATAAGTGAACTTTTAAAGTTCCCAACTCTTCAGGTTCTTATTTTTTAAATTCCTCTCTTTCCCTCTATTTCCCATCTTCTGGCTACATAGCCAACAAAAAATACTTCCAAAATGTGTTGGGAGATATTATTAGGTTAGTTGTTTGTGCGATCTTTGTTGATTCTAGATCCAAAAACTCAACATTCGTAGACATCAAATTTGTGTGGGACTCTATTAGATGAGTTAAATTTCAATTAGGCCTTATTGAAAACTACTCCTAGCTTACACTATATAAAGGGTAATGTATCCCTTAGAGAGGGAACTTAAAGATTTAATAAATTCATGAAATATTTACAAAGATATCAAGATGTGGGTGGAATCTTCTTGTTAACAAAATACTTAAAAAAATATCCATAGAAACTTATTTACATGGATATCAAATAAAATTCATTTAAGGTGCAAATTATCCGTTAGAAGAATCAAGAGAGGGATAGAATTGTACCTAAACTATTAATTATTAAAATATTCTTGTTTCATCATATTTATATTGTGGTCAGAGTTTATTTTCCATAAATAAGAATTAAGGCAAATAAATTTTGTCTCCTCGAACATAACAAATATTTATAACTTCTTTTGGAATTTGATTAGTTCGATTGGAGTTGATAAATTGGTAAAATTCGTTAGAAATTGATGAAAAAAATGAATATTCATTGATCAAATCATTCATTCCGTAGTCTAATAGATCGTTTGTAGAAATTAATTAATCAGACAAGAATAAACATAAATCAAGTGCCTTTGGGGTCATCTCTTACCTTATATGTAGTATTTATCTCCCCAAAGATTGGAGATGCACACACAAGAAGAGGCCTTATGTTTATTAATGTATTAAGTATCTTTTTCAAAGCTAGAATAAAAAAAGATCGCACCAATAAAGGACCTAACAACATCCCCAACTACATTCCGGAAAAGTAGTTTCACTCTCTCATCCAAATGTAGACACAATATCAAATTTATCAAAATTCTCAACTGTATAACATATATGCCATTGCAAATATGGTGAGGCATGAAGAATGTGCTCATGCAGGCTAGCCTTAACTGCAGATTGACTATATCATTCATTATTTAATAATCTAGACCACAAATAAGTAATTAGTCATGTAATGCACCTTGAATATTTGAAATAGATATATGTTGTAATAACATAATCTAGCATTACATCTCCAAGAAATTTCAAGTACTAATAGTATCGTGGAATCTCATGTAGCACGTAAGATCCCTGAGTTAGTGTTTTAACAAGCAGCGAAGAGTCGTGAAACTATTAGTGTAGCAATGATTTCTAAGTACCGTACATTGACTAGCTTCTTAGCATTCAGGATGAAGTGTCTTAAGATAGGTACATCAATAAAATCAATGTCCATCTCGATCCATTTCATAAATGATAAAGATGCTACGTTGCCTGTCCTAACTGAGGTAGGCACCTGTTAGTGCCTCAACCATATCAGCTACTCTCTTTTTTCTAATCTCCTATGCTTTACTCTACAACACATTTCTACTGAAGGCATAAAGAAATTTTTGCTAATTTGTAAACTTGAGGATTATCACTAGGAATTGTCCACACTTTAAGATAGAATGGTTCATTACGGATAAATCTCAAAATTTTACGAGCACATCCAAGCTTGAACAATGCAACACTGGAAATGACTTTATTTTTCTTAATGTTGAGAAGACCTCCATGATTCCAATCAGTATTCTATCTTTTTATGTCTTCAAACTCATGTAATTAACCTTTAGGCCATTTATCTACCCAATTTACCACTCTGTAATCTTCTTATTCATTGCCAGAAAAAATTTCTCCCCTATAAATTGTGATGGTTTTACTTTGTTAGCAAAATTTTGAGAGTAATTGCATTTTATTTAGTGATTTAACATTGACAGTCATATTGGACATAACTTCTCATTGAAACTCTATTATTTCACTCATTATTCTATCTTTTTATGGCTTGTCACTTTTGTAACATCTATTTCATTTTTTCTACCCAATTTACTACCTCATAATCTTCCTATTCATTTCGAGGAAGGATTTCTCCACTTCAAATAGTGATGATCTTACTTTTTTTTGTTGTATTAGAAAATATAGAGTGCATAAAAGTGAGTTAAAAAGAAAGTTCTTATTATAGAACAGTAACAAGCCACACAGACTCAGTTGATCGATACTTTGTTTATGAGAGAAAATATATGCAAAGAAGAAAAATTTCAAATTTCTGAAAACATGATAAATTACTTCCTTTTATAGCCATGTTCAGCAAGAAATGTGTTTGTTCAGACAAGTATGTTCAGACAAATTTTTTCCCAGATTGTTGTGTCTTTTGAAAAAATATTACCTTTTAGAGAAGATCTGTTTTTTGATAAAATTAACGAATTTTTGGAAATCAGTCCGTTATGACCGTTGCACGCGAATTTCAAATAAATTCTGTTGCGTCAAAATTAATTCGGTTATTTAATTCATTATGAATTAATTTATAAGAGAAAATAAATTGATTAACAGCTCACATGATTTGTCAAATCCAAATCCAATTTCGAAGCCAAAGCGGAGGTCGACCAAGCAATGACGGCGCGAGGGGGCACCTTCTTCTCAGACATTTAAGAACTAAAGGAATTGTTTCCTAATTTAAGGACAACAATTTTCTTTCTTCTACCGATATGGGATAAATGACTTTTCATTTGCACTTTGAAAATAACTTTTCATTTTCCCTCCAAAATAGATTCCTCCTCATTTAATTTTGCTCTTCTCATTTCCTATTCACACTTTGTTAAAACCCAACATTTACTGCCCCTGTAATCTTCCTTTTCAACATTGGAAGGAAGAATTTCTCCCTTATAAATAGTGATGGTCTTACTCTGTTAGCAGAACTTTGAAAATAATTATCTTTTGTTTAGAAAATGAATATGGTCAACCATGACCATAACTTCTCATTGAAACTTCATTATTTTATACTTTATGTTTTTTAATTCATGTAGCATTTAAGACATTTATCTACCCAATTAACCACCCCGTATTCTTCCTATTCATTGCAAGTAAATAAGGACGGTTTTACTTTGTTAGGAGAACGTTGGGAGTAATTGTCGTTTGTTAAGTGACTGAACGCGGTCAACCATATTGGCCATAACATCCCATTGAAACTCCATGATTTCAATCAGTATTCTATCTTTTTATGTCTTCAAACTCATGTAATTAACCTCTAGGCCATTTATCTACCCAATTTACCACTCTGTAATCTTCATATTCATTGCAAGAAAAAATTGCTCCCCTATAAATTGTGATGGTTTTACTTTGTTAGCACAATTTTGAGAGTAATTGCATTTTATTTAGTGATTTAACATTGACAGTCATATTGGACATAACTTCTCATTGAAACTCTATTATTTCACTCATTATTCTATCTTTTTATGGCTTGTCACTTTTGTAACATCTATTTCATTTTTTCTACCCAATTTACTACCTCATAATCTTCCTATTCATTTCGAGGAAGGATTTCTCAACTTCAAATAGTGATGATCTTACTTTTTTTAGTTGTATTAGAAAATATAGAGTGCATAAAAGTGAGTTAAAAAGAAAGTTCTTATTATAGAATTCTGCATTCAACTCTTGTTCAATATTTATTTAGTTGTACTTTGAGTTTCAGGTATGTTGTTTGGAGGGGACAAATTAAGAAGATTATTGCTAGATTTGTGAAAAGAGTTTTTGCCATGAGAATAAATCTCCTTACAGAAAGAAAAATATATATTCATGTCTCTACCTGAAGATAATTTTTTTAAAATTGTAATTTTAAAATTTTACCAACAAAAACTACTTGACTTTCCCATATAAATTTATATCATCCTATAATTTTTTATTTTATTTTTTAACAAAGAATATATTATCTAATCACTCGAATAATATCTACGTGTTAACCTAAATTTGTTTTCTATATTGCTATTTTATGGTCATATTTTTTTCTTACAGCCATGTTCCGAAATTTTCTTTTGAATCGTGGGTATATTAGAAAAAATATTATAATCACACAAAGATAGGAATAAAATAAGTGAACATCTTAGTCTTACCCTCCTCAAAATCACTTGTGGGATTATACTAACTGTTCACTATTAGAAAAACCAACATCAAAAGGGGTTTTGATAAACCTATCTTTTGAATTGTGGACCAATTAGAAAAAAATCTTTTTATTCCACAAAGGGGAAAGATTTGTGTACATCCTGCCTCTTAGACTCAACTGCACATAAATATGTTTTCACTACTAAAATATGATATTGAGCAAGACTTCATTAGCATAAGTGATGATGATCTTTACAAAATTGATCATAAATATTTACAAATTTCCTTACAAAAAGTTAAGGTGATCGTCAAAATTTTGTCCACAAAAATATGGATGCATCGCCAGTTTGTCACAATATTTTCTGCAACAATGAAAATATCATATTGATTGATTTGTCTCTCGATACATTTGACATATTTATGAAGCAAGTGGAATTGATACACTCCCTACTAGTATTTTTGAGCTCCATCTAGTTATACTTTGTAGTTTTACAAAAATCAAATAATTCTTTTGCTATTAAACTAAAAATGTTCTCAAGACAACTCAATGATATAATAATGTGTGTGTAGAACTTTTCCAGCCATTTCAGTGAAATATCATTTATTTACTAATCATAAATAACTTGGTTCTACGAGTTGAAATCTCCCTTTTTTAAAGGGTTGAACACGTTGAAGTTATGCATTTTAGCTAACAAACTTGTGATGAATTAACCAATTATGGGATAATGGGTGATGAACTTGTAGAAGTGGTAGATATGGGAGAGGAAAGTTGTGAAAAACTCTATAATAATAATCTGGAATGTTGTTTATCCATTAAAATTTTCTTAACTTTATTTTCTTAAATGCTCTTTCTTGAATTTTTGAGTGAAGACTCTTGTTTATCGATTATAACATAAAAGAACTCTTAACCATCATTTCTATATTCAACAGTGCTAATGAAGGAATTACCATTCTTTATCCTCAACCAATTGAAAGCTTTTATTTCTCTAGTTATCCCAATATGTTATCCGTAAATTTACGAGGAAGAATCTCACCCATATTTCTATGCACTTTTCAATATTTATGATTAAAAATGATATTGTGAAATCACTTTGACGATAAAAAATAGTAAATTATTTGAAATTTACTTCATGTCCATTACAGACTCACTCCTCTTCACTTGCAATACAATTTTCTTATTTAAATAGTCTTGCCTATAGAAAGTAAGGTTTGTCAATATTGAATATGAAAGTGTAGGTAAGGTAAGAATTCACCATATTCCCTTTAGCTAATGAGGAAAGAATATGTGGACCAATTTTCTCAAGATTATAATATTGTGCCCTCCTTATTTGATGCACATAATTTATTTTCGTAGCTACAAAATAGGTGAAAAGTATAATCGCTTAGTAGGAGACGTGACATTGATCTATCATCCTCATGTACTTTTTTTACTTGTTCGCACATTCTTCATGCAAGGCGATTCAAATTAAAAGGAAGATTTCTACCTTTAAGCGTATGGCATAAGTACATGAACATGAGACGGGTTTCAATGTTTACAAGATTCCACAATGGAGAAAATAATCCTTGGTCTTTGTGCATAATGTTCATTGAGACAATCAACAAATTCAATTCATACTGTTCTCAAATTTTTAGAGGAGCTAGAAAACTATTCAGGATAACTTCATCCTTGGTGATCAATACATTTCCCATACTATCATTATATACAGTAGATAGAAATTCAATTAATTGTATTCTCGCTCAATCAGAATGTTTGTAGTTGTGAAGGGGGGATGAAGGTATTTACAAAATGAGGAACTCACGAAAAATAATGACAATTCCATATATATTTTATCCATTTTGATAATAATACAAGTTTGACATTTCTTTACCATATTCAGACATTTGCTATATTACCCTCAAAAACCTTTTTTAAAAAAGATTTTTCTTTGGTCGTATAGGCCATTTTATTAATTAACCAAAAATGAAAATAAAATTTAGGCTCAAGACCAGAATAAAATAGTCAAAATAATTTATTTCTAATATGATTAGGGTAAAAACCACTTTCATTAACCCTACATATAAATGCTAATTGCAGCTTACACTTGAGCTCATTTTCTTTTCTCTCAATGTGTTGCCTCCTTGTTCACGACAGAATGTAACTCAACTTATTTTTCTCTTGTTGGCTGTTCCAGCTCACTAATCCAACGTTCTTGTCTCTCTTCTTCTCAAACAAGAACTGTCAATCAACCAAGGTAATGTAACTCCTATCTTTTCCTTCTCTTTTTCATCACCGTTCTAACTCTTTGTTGTTTCTCTAGGTGAAAGCTTTTTTCACTGAAAAATTTATCTAAAATTTTGAGATTTTCTTTCGAATTTACAAATTGGATATAAGTGAATCAAAGGGAAATCTTCAATTTCTTACCTAGATGATGTTACCCTATTCCAAATCACACATGTACTCATTACACATTACTAATATATATTTCGTTATTTGAGATTAAAATGGAAATTTAAACAAGAGATTAATACATTTCAAATAAGTAATAGATTAGACTTTTTTTTGTTTTAGATCAAGGGTGTTATTGTAAAAGCTAACTAGCTTGGGTTAGTTTATCTACTATTATAAATAGTAGAAACTAGGGTTTATTTTAAGGGTTGATTTTTGAATGAAAATTTGATGTTTATACTTCTTTGTGAGTTTGGGGAAACCCCCATATCTCTTCAATTTAACCTTCTTGATAAGTCTTTACTTGTATGAGTTCAATTTCTTTTTACCCTTAGAGTTTATTCTAGAAATCAAATATCTTTTAGTTGCTAGATTTTCCTTTTTTTGTTATTCTGAATCTCTCTGTCTTTCTTTCTACTTCTTGATAGTATATTTTGTTTGATTGATTGTGGTTCCATTTATTGTTTTTTCATCTAGAATTACATCAATTGGTATCTCTTCTTCTGCGTTTCTATTTCTAAACCATAATTGTTGCTTGCTTGATTGTAGTACTAGGCAAGTCTATCCTTCAAGGCATAAACAAATTAAATCACAAAGATTTTTTTGTCACCGCTGTAAATTGTACTTGATACCTCATGGTTCTCAACTCACTTCTTTGACGACCAGGTAATGTTTTGATTGTAGTCTAATAAAATTATATTTCTGATGCAAAAGGAAATTTCCTCTAGTGAAAAATATATAGTATTGTCTTTTTATTATGTTCAATGAACCAACTACTCTAGGTAGGTATTAAGTTAATTTTGATGCACCTCTAATATCTGAAGTTCTTTATGTCTTCATAATCCAATTATTAGGCCAAGTAATAGATGTATACATGTCATCTATACCTCCATTTCTCCTCGCCTTGATCCATAAATTCAAGATAATTGACCCCAACAAGATTAGAATTGACACGTAATTGCTGTTTATATCAATATTTTTTTTGACAAATGCCTTTATAACAACTTCCACATAATGCGTCATAATGTAATTTTATACTAGTATGATCAATATACGACTATCTTTGATATTCACTTAACTTTTTCTTAGTTTGGTATTGGATTACTTAGAATTGGGTATTTAGTGGGTGTGCTGGAGTTATTATAGTCCAAATATCTAGTGCAAAGAGTCACTTGGCTTGCACCACAATGATCCATAGCTTATGTAAAAATATATGATATAAAAGAAAATAAATAATCTTTTTTTCTATACTCAAGTATTTTGATCGATCTATTAAATGCTACATTTAATACTTTAATTTGGTATTTTGAATGAGGATGATTTGCGTACGTTGACCGCAATGATGTTAAAACCCAATTTAAATTTTCCTAAGCTACAACATGTGTTGAGCTCTTTCGGGAGGATGTTCCCACTAATTGTGACTTTCCAAATTGTCACACTTTTCTTGTGGATGTGATTCATCTCAGAGAGTTCAACAAAATTTTCGTGTCTATAAATGCCCCCTACTTCAAGGCTTGTTAGCGTGTAGACTCAATAAACTCGAATACAAGACATGAAAGGCCCTGAAAAATAGAGTTTCAGTCTTTGCGGTTAGTGGATTCAGATTTGCATTTGATTTCTGAGAGAGAAGATAAAGGGTAAATTGGGTAACACTAGGTGTGCCAATTTATTTGCAACTTTTTTTAACAAATACAAAAAATATATTTCAATCAAATAGTTAAAAAATGAATAATTTTATTCATAAAGATTGTGAGTACAAGTATGTTTATTACTTGTTTCCTCTCTCTTAGGATTTCTCCGTGATTCAAGAGTTGTTAGTGTCACTCAAACTAAGCATGATGTGGACCTCCTTAGGATTTATTTGAACTCCATGAAATGATTTTATGGATAATTTTAAAAAATTTGGTTGCCAAGAAGAATGCACCCACATCATCATCACTTTAAGAATATTTCAGGAATATATGAAATTTTAGAAATGCCTATTCAAGTAAATATATTACACTATATATAAGTAGTTTCTAAGAACCTTGTATAACATGGGACTCATCTTGTAGAGTTGTCCCACATAATTTTGATATCTCAAATGTCAAATTTTTAAATAAATTGGACTCGTCTTGTCCCGTGAAATTTTATTGGTTGTTTACTTAACTGTCTTGTTGGATAGAGTTCTATTGTTTGATTGACTATTCTAGAAGAGGTCTTATGCTTATAAATGAGGTATCTAATAGAAGACAATATCAATAAACATTTCACTCTTACAAGGTACTCAATAACACCTCCAAGAACATTTGGGAAAGTAGTTTCACTTACCCATCCAAATGTGTACATGAAATAAAATTTCTCAAATTCCTCGACAGTACAACATATTTGCCTTTGCAGATCTAGCATGAGGCATGAACAATGTGCTCAAGCATACTAGACTTCACATCAGATTGAGCAGAGCATTCATTATTTATAAAAGTAGACCGCAAATAAGTAATTAGTCTTGAAATTAGACTCAAATATTTGAAATAGAAATATGTTGTAACAACATAATCTAGCACTACATCTCCATGATATTCAAAGTGCTAATAGCATCGTGAAATCTCAGGTAGAATGTTAGATCCATGAGTTACCGCTTTAATAAGCAACGAAGGGTCGTGAAACATTTAATGTTGCACTGGTTTCCAAGTGTCGTACAATGACTAACTTCTTAGCATTCACTATGAAGTGCCTTTCCATAGTTGCATCAATAAAATCATTGTCCATCCCAATCCATTTCATTAATGATAAAGCTGCTACTTTGTCCGCCCGAGCTGCGAGGGTAGGCACCTATTAGTGCCTCAATTTCTGTGGGGAAGTAGTAACTTTATCATTCATGAAATGGTTTGGATTGCACATTGATTTAGTGGATGCACCTGTGCCGTGTGAATGCTAAGAAGATAGTTAATGTCTGGTACTTTGAACTCCTGCTACTGACAAATTCCATAATCCTTCACTGCTTATTGACGCTCTAACTCAGGATCATACATGCTACTTGAGATTTCACGATGATATCAACACTAGGAATTCTAGGACATGAAGTGCTTGATTACGTTGTTACAACACATTTTTATTTCAATTATTTGAACTGACTCCATGACTAATTATTGATTTGAAGTTTGCTTCTGTAAACAATGACTGATATGCTCAATCTGTAATTAAGACTGGCATGCATAAACACTTTTTTAATGTCTCGCCAAATCTGCAGCGATAGATGTACAGTTGAGAATTTGAGAATTGGGATTTTCTGTCCACGTTCGAATGGGAAGCTGAAACTACTTTTCAAAGGTGCTTGGAGATGTTTTTGGTGCGATCTTTGTTAATTCTAGCATCGACAAAGATAGTTAATACATTTCTTAACATAAGACCTCTTGTAGAACTGTTGGTTACACCTTAAAAAATAAAACTCCTACCAATAAGAGAGTTAAGTGAACTATGTGCCCAGAAAGGTTATTTAAAAAAGAAATCAGTTTCTTAATGAGACAGAGACTCAAAATTTGTAGACATTCAAATTGTGTGGGACTCTACCAGATGAGTCCAACTTCAGTTAGAATTCTTGAAGATTAATCCTAGCTCACACTATATAAATGGTAGTATATTCCTTAGAGAGGGATCACGAAAATTTCATAAATTCATAGAACATTTACAAAAAGATCAAGATGTGGGCGGACTATTCTTGACAACAAAATACTTCATGAATGTCCACAAAATCCTCTTTACATGGATATTAAATAAAATTCATTTAAGATGCAAATTATCCAACATAAGAATCAAGAAAGGGACAAAACTGAACTTAAACAAAATATTAATTAATAAAATATTATTAATGATTTATACATACATTTTTTTGCAAATCAATTGTCTCCTAGAACCCTATATAAAATTTAAATTTTTTTTTGGGGTTTAATAAGTTGGATCCGAGTTGAAGAATTTGTCAAAATCCATTAAATGTTGTAAAAAGATTGACTATTTATTGATCAAATTCATCACTCAATTGTCAATAGATCATTTGGTTAAATTAATTAACCAGACGAGAGTAAAGATAGATCGAGTGTCTTTGGGGTCTATCTCATAGCTTCTAAATAATATTTATCTCCAAAAAGTTTTGAGCTACACAAAATTTGATGAAGTTTAACTTAATATAATGAGAATGACCTCAATTAGTATAATTAACATTGTTCATTGATATAAGATGTAACATTTCATTTAATAATGAGAACTATCTCTTTGGATGGGGCTGATCCATGTTGTGGATATAACCATGGTGTGTTGCTTCTATATATGTGCTTGTTTCCCATCATGAATTTTATTATCTTGTAAAAACAATGATAGTTTGGACATGCGAAGAGAAGATGTGTAGATGACGTATCGATGAGGAGATGAGAGAGGTTGGATATAGAGGGCTCAAGGAAATACAAAGGTAGACAGAAGAAGTATTGGAGAGAGATGATAAAACATAATTTAATGCAACTTCATATTACCGAGGACATGACTTCATATAGAAAACTGTGGAGGATAGATATTAGGATATCAGGTTAAGAGGTTGTATATGGAGATCTTGATTACAATGGTTGGTGTTTATCGTTGTATATATACCATTGGTTATTCTTATTTTAAATAATCTATCCTTGTTCATTGATTTATCGATTACAATGTTGTTGTCTCTTCACCCTGCCGATAGATTATGCATCATTTGCGTGTTACTTACTATTTTTTTACTTGATCCAAGAGTGTTTCACAAATAATCTTTTACCTTTATGGGATAATGGCAAAATGTAAGTATATTCAATTCTTGTGATATTCCATTTTTGATATTTCACTAATTACATAACTATTTTTATAATATGACAATTCGGTACATTAATCGAATTCAAAAAAGTCAAAAGCAAGAGTCTATTGTATGTCGTAATTTTATTGAATATTTATATAGAAAACTATTTTCAGAGCTCTAATTCTTGATTAATCCGAGTCCAACAAGACCTGATTGACAACCTTTGTATTGTCATTTGCCACTCTGTAGCCATTTTTCTCTTAGGATTTAGATTCTCCCAGAAAAAAAGGATCTAAAAAAGTTGATGTTTTTTGATTAAATCAACAAAATTTAAGGATGGAAAATGGATTTACTGTAGAAGATCTGTCGAAGATCGGAGGTATTGCTATCGTATCACTGTTTCATTCCTTCATGCTAACTCATTGATTTCCATTTTCCATTGTGGGTCGTGCTAAAAAATGGACTCTTTCAAGAACCATTTTTGTCAATTTGTACTCTCCTCTCTTTTAATTGTATAATGTTTGTTTGGAGTACAGATCTTTGCAGAAAATGAGCTGAAAATTCGTAATGGGTGTTTGATTATGTGATTGAAATTGTGCTTTTTGTTGATGGAAGTGATTTATTTACCAATTAGCATGCCCCCTTTGATAAATCTGCTAGTAAGGAAGATGAAATTGGGAAATTTTGAGAAATGGATGAATTTCGATTATGTGGTAGGAATTGACTGCTGCGTTGTGGACTGAAGGACTATTGAAAACGCCTTGTTAGGGGTAACGTTGCGTACACACAATCCTCCTTAGACCCTCTTAGACTCAACTGTACATTAACATATTTTTACTACTAAAATATGATATTGAGCAAGACTTCATTAGCATAAGTGATGATGACGTTCAAAAAATTGATCATAAATCTTGACAAAGTGCCTTACAAAAAGTTAAGGTGGGTGTCAAAATATTGTCCACAAAAAAGAAGGATGTATCCCCAGTTCGCAATAATATTTCCATCATTGAGGAAAATATCATATTGATTGATTTGTTTCTTGATATATTTGACATATTTCTGAAGGATGTGGAATTGATACACGCTCTACTCCGTCCAGTTATACTTTGTAATTTTACAAAAAGTAAAATCATTCTTTTGCTATTAAACTAAAACTATGATCTTGACAACTCAATAATATAGTAATGTGTACGTAAAACTTTTACAGTTCATTTCAATGGAATGTTTTTGCTTACTAATCTTGAAGAGATTGGTTCTACGGGTTGAAATCTCTCTTTTCAAAAGGGTCAAACACATGATGAATTAACCAGTTATGGGATAACACGTGATGAACTTGTAGAAGTGGTAGCTATGAGAAAGAAAGTCGTGAAGGACACTAGGATAGCTATTTGGAATGCGAGTTTGTCAATCAGTATTTTCTTAAATTCATTTTAAAGGTTAGTTAACATTTCTTTTTCTTGACATTTCCAATAAGGTTGTAACTTAAAGAACCCTTAATTACCATTCCTATATTCCATTATGCTAATGTAGGAGTTCTTCCTTTTTGCTCCCACTCTTTGTCATTAATTAATAATGTTTTTATCTTTTGAGATATTCCAATACGTTGTTAATATATTTATGAGGAAGCATCTAACCTATATTTCTTTGCACTTTTCAATATTTATTGTTATAACGATATTGTGAAATTACTATGACCATACAAAATAGTAAATTCTTTGAAATTTACTTCTTCTCCATGAAAGACTCATTTTCCTTAAATTGCAATACAATTTTCTTGCTTGAATAATTTTGCTTATAGAAAGTAAATACGCCAATACTTAAGATGGAAATATAGTTAAGGTAAGAATTCTTCATATTCCTTTTAGCTAATGATGAAAGAGAATATGGACAATTTTCTCGAGATGATAATTTTGTGCCCTCCTAATTTTATGCCGGTATTTCCTTTTTTGTAGCTAAAAGAAGGTTGAAGGTATAGTCGATAAGTTGGAGACCTGGCATCGAACTATCGTCCACATATACTTTTACTTGTTTGCACATTTTTAAGTTTGTGACATAAGTACTTGAACATGAGCAGTGTTTCAATGAATACGGTTTCCTCTACTATATAAGTCTAATGGTTGAGGGGGACATAATTTCTTTAGATTTTCTTGACTATGGTGTATTAGAGTTTTATATCTAAAGAGTAAATCATCGTTTGTCATTATGCATACTGGGAGTTCATTGAGAGAATCAACAAATTCGATTCATATTGTTCTCAAATTTTTGGAGGAGCTAGAAAACTCTTCAGGATTAATTATCTTTGGTTAGCAATAAATCTCTTTTAATAATATACTATAGATCAAGTTTTAATTTCTTATATTCCTAGACCATCTGCATGTTTGTAGTTGTTAAGGGGGATGAAGGTATTTTCTATATGAGAAACTCACAAAAATGTTGGCAATTTGGTATTTTAAATTTTTTGAAAATATTACGTAATTGACATTCTTTATACTCCCTAAATTACCCCGAAAACCCTTTTTTAAAGACTTTTTTTTGGGACATAGACCATTTAATTAATTATAAAAAATGAAAGTAATGTTTTAGCCCAAGACCAACCTAATCTGATTAGGGTAAAATACACTTTTATTAACCCTATAAAATGTATTCTTACTATGTTGCCTCCTTGCTCGTGGCTGAATGTTACTCTTCGCGATTCTTGTGGGCTGTACCAGCTCTCTTTTCCAACGTTATTATATCTCTTCTTCTTATACCAGTTGTGTTAGTCAACCAAGGTAACAACTCCTATCTTTTCCCTTCCTTTATTCATTACTAATGAAGTCGATTCAAAGTTATTTGGATACCTTAAAGATTAATAAAACAAGCATGGAAGGGTTAAAATACACTAAAATGAAAATTAAGCAAGAGGTGACTACATTTTAAATAATTAATAGGCTATCCTTTTCTTCGTTTTAGCTCAAGGTTATTATTGTTACTAGCCTAGGTTTGTTTATCAACTATTATATATAGTAGAAACTAGGATTTGTCTTAGGGGTTGGTTTTTGATTGCACATTTATTGTTTAGGCTACTTTGTGAATTTGGGAAACCCTTACAGCTGTTCAACTAAACCCTTTTGATTATTTGGGTAAGTCTTCACTTTTATGAATTAAGTTTCTTTATCCTTTAGATTTTACTTTAGTAATTAATTGCGTTTTAGTTGATAGATCATCCTTTTTTTCTTCTAAATATCCCCTTCTTTCTTTCTATTTATTCATAGTATATTTTGTTTCCTTTATTGTTCTTGCACCTACAATTACATCAAGTATGTCTCCCTCTTCCTTTCTATTTCTAAATCATATATCTGGTTTGCTTGATCGTTGTACTAGGTAAGTCAATCCTTCAAGTAAAAAATAGAAGAAATTACCAAGATTTTTTCCACTGGTGAAAATTGTACCTGATACCTCATGGTTCTCAACTCACTTTCTTGTTGACTAGGTAATGCTTTGATTGTATGCTAACAAAATATATTTCAGATGCAGAAGAAATTTTTCCTCTAGTGAACAATATATTGAATGCCTTTTTATTATGTTCTATGAACCCTACTATTCTAGGTAGGTATTGAGTACATTTTGGTGCACCTCAAATATATGATGTTCTTTGTGTCTTCATAATCCAATTACTAGGTTATCATAGTGCGAGGATTGGAAGTAAAACTTATACATGTGACGTATATACCCATTCCTTCTCGCCCTGATCCAAAAAACCAAAAGAATTGACCCCAACTAGCTTAGAATTGATACATAATTGTTGTTTATATCAATTTTTGTTTGACAAATACCTTTGCCATAACACATCCTTTTATACTAGTATGATCAATATACTGTTAGCTCTGATATTCACTTGAATTTTGCTTACTCTTATATTGGATTACTTAGCATTGGGTGTTATAGGGATGTTCAGGATTTTTTTGTCCATATGCCTAACGGAAAGTTGCATTTGGCTTGGTCCTTAGTGATCCAAGCTTATGTAAAAATATAGGAAATACGAAGAAACTTCGTAGCATTGTGTGTTGCAGGAGTTATTAATGTGTAGATACTAATGCAAAGTGTGATTATCTTGGACCGCAATGATCCATTGTGTCATGTCCCACCACTTCCTTGTTCAAATTCAGCATCTGGACAAGGGAAAAATCTAGATTTATGAAGAGGTTTGTAAAAAATACTCTACAACTTCTTAGATATATTCAAGAAGGCTTTAGAATTCCCTAAAACTTTGAGAGAATTCTAGAATAGGACTGAAGTGTAAACATTGTAGGGAACTTTAGAGTAGTTAATATTTACACTTAGACCTTTAGGAGGTAAAATAAATAAAGGGCCTCTCATTGAAAATATGATCCAACCAAGTGTAAAACATTCTACAAATTAATACTAATACTTTTTTAAAGCTTTTCAGGTTTGTCTAAGTCTTTCTTTCATTCTCTTAGCGGTCTTAGATTCAAAAATCCTACTTGAGCTTACAAGACCGTGAAATATTGTAAGTTGTCAAGTGTTGCATGAAACATTAGTTAGACTGTAAGTCTCTGACAATGTGATATCATATCAAAGGTTTGCAGTAAGGGAATGACCAATGAAGGAGATATAAACGTTGCTAGCATACCAACAATAAAGATGGATGTTGGATGTAAGATCTGCAAGGGAAATAATTACCACCATAGAAGTAAGGAAATGTAGTTCGACCCTACACCAGGCAAGGCACTAACATGTCACCCACATTTGACCATTGAAAAAACTAACGATGATTATGGAGATGAGGCTATTGAGGGCGTGTAGCTGAAGGACCGACATAATCTGGCAGATACAGGGAAGCCAAGGTCGAGGATCCCAAGTCACATATGTTCAATGTCATCCGTGACGCCCAAGAAGCGGAGAACTTTTTAAGACACTTTGATAATTACTTCAAGTGTAGTTGGGTAGAGAGTTATAAAAACAAGATCAACATTGTCATGTTGTATCTTCAAGGCTTGTCATAGGGTAAACCTTATTAACTCAAAGATGATACTTGAACTATCCATAGAATGGAGTTTCAATTTTTGAAGATTGTGTCTTGATATTTTCATTTTATTTGCAAGAGATGAGATGCCGAGTAAATTATGTCAAACTAGGCATGCAAGTTAGTTGCACAATTTTTTCCAAATAGAAATAAATTAATGCAATCATTAAATAAATAAAAAAGAATGAGTTTATTCATAAAAATTGTGAGTACATATATGTTTATCCCTTGATTCCCCTCTCATAAGATTACTCCACGATTCAAAGGCTATTAGTGTCACCCAAACTAGGATGATGTGGACCTTTTTAGGATTTATTTGATCTTTGTGAAAGGATTTTACCGATCTTGTTAAAGTATTTGGTTGTCAAGAAGAGTGCACCAATATCTTGATCACTTCATGAATATGTGAAATTTTAGAGATGCATACTCAAAGAAATATATGCACTTAATATAAGTGTTATATAAGTGCGAGCTAGAGTTTAGAGTAAATATTCTCCAAAAACCCTAAATGAAATTGGATTCATCTTGTAGAGTCCCACAAAATTTTGATGTCTCAAATGTCAAGTTATTGTCCCATAAATTTTTTTGGGATGCATAGTTCACTTAATAGTCTTGCTTGATAGAGTTTTATTGGTTGAGGTCTAATCAACTATTCCAGAAGAGGTCTTATGCTTAGATCTTTGTCGAAGCCAATATTTACAAGGATATCTCTCTTGCAAGGGACTAAAAATCATCTCCAAGTACCTTTAGGAAAGTAGTTCCACTCTCCCATCTAAATGTGGACACAAGATCTAATTTCTCAAAATCCTTAAAAGTACAACACAACCTTTGTAGATCTAGCGAGGCATGAATAATGTGCTCATGCAGGCAAGCCTTAACTGCAGATTGAGCATAACATTCATTATTTACAAAAGTAGACCACAAATAAGTAATTAGTCTTGGAATCAGTCTCGAATATGTGTTGTACCAACATAATATAGCACTACATCTCCAATAAATTCCAAGTGCTAAGAGCATCTTCGTATCTCAGGTAGCATGTAAGATCCGTGAGTTAGAGCTATAACAAACAAAGAAGAGTGAACATTTTTGCAAAGTAGCAGTAATTTCCAAGTACCGTATGTTGACTAGCTTCTCAACATTCATGAGGAAGTTCCTTAGCATAGGTGCATCAATAAAATCAATGACCATCCAAATCCATTTCAATAAATGATAAAGTTTCTACTTCTGCGCGTGAGCTGAGTAGGTACCTATTAGTGCCTTACCACATTAGCTACTATCTTACCTATAATCTCCCGCTTTACCCGATTATACATTTCTACCAAAGGCAAACTCTTTGAAAAAGTTTTGAACTTGAGAATTATCCGTAGGAATGAACCCCATTTTAAGATTTAATGGTTCATTATGGATAAATCTCAAAATTTTATGAGCAAATCCAAGCTTGAACAATGCAACACTCCAAATTATTTTATTTTTCTTAATGTTGAAAGACCCTCATGATGATTTTCGTAAGTCTTAAACAAATGTATACTAATGGCATATTTTAGAAAAGAGTCTACAAGTTACCTAAGTGATTCCAAATGAAACTTCTGCACGCATTTCTTTGTTGTCAACACTTTCAAAACCTTAACAGTTGGGATTAAAATTTTTAGTTTGCCCTATAAAGTCCAAAGGTTCTAGAAGACAGACAGTAATTGGCGAAAGATTCTTGTCCTAGAAAATCTTATGAATCTAAGGTATATAGGTATTGAGTGAATCTGTTCGGGTCGAATATAACAGATTCACTAGCATACGTGTATACCTTATAATTCATAATATTCTCAAGGTTTGGAATCTCTCCTAATACCTATCTGTCGTGCTACAACCTTAAGATTTGTATGGGAAGAAGTCATGCAGAATAAACTTGAACTGCAAGCAAAAACTTTGTATCCAAATTGCTAAGGTTTTGGAAGTAATGACAACAAAAAAATGCCTCTAGAAGATACATTTGGAATAACGTTGGAAACTTGGAGACTCTATTCTCAAATGTGATTTTAGTATACAATTATATAAGACTTATTAAAGTCATTACGAGGGTTTTCTCAAAATTAAGAAAAATAAAATCATTTCCAATGTGACACTTTGCAAGTTTGGATGTGCTCGTAAAATATTAAATTCATCTATAATGAACCATTCAATATTAAAATGTGAATCAAACCTGATAATAATTCTCGAGTTCATTACTTTGTTTAAGAGTTCCTATTGCCTTAAATAAAAATGTATAGTAGGCTAAGACAAACTATTAGAAATAGTAAGAAGTAGTTGATGTGGTTGAGGCACTAATAGGTTCCGACCTCGACATGTGTGGGGAAGTAGCGTCTTTACCATTTATGAAATGACTTTTGTTGCACAATAATTTTATCGATACACCTATGACAAGACACATTCCTATGAATGCTAAGATACAAGTTAATATGTCTGGAACTTTGAATCCCTGCTACATTACAGGTTCCATGATCCTTCACTGCATGCTAAAGCTCTAACTCAAGGATCATAAAAGCTACATGAGATTCCACGATGATATCAACACTAGGAATTCTTGGAGATAAAATTCTAGATTATGTTGTTACAACATATATGTATTTCAACTACTCAAACTGTCTCCATGACTGATTATTGATTTGATGTATGCTTCTATTAAAATTGAATGATATGCTCAATCTGCAGAAAAAGGTTGGCATGCACAAGCATCTTGTTCTTCATGCCTCGCCAAATTTGCAAAGACTGTACAGTTGAGGATTGTTGATAATCGGATCTTGTGTTTACGTTTGTACGAGAGGCTGAAACTGTTGCCAATTTGAGTTATAAAATCAGAAATTACTAATTGTAATAAATTATTCTGAAACATGAAGTAACTAAAATTTATAGAACCAGTAAGAGAGATGAACAAAAGTTGAATTCAAAAAAGTAAAATTTGTAAAAAACATACCAGAATCTTAAAAACCTTTTAAATCGTAAAAAGATCAAGTAAAATGAACTCGCAGTGTCCCCTTAAGGAAATTATTCCCCTCTAGTATCCGAGGTTTGATTTTGAATATAACCTCCTAGGGTAAAATGATCTTAATCAGCATAGTGTAGATACCAAAAATTCTACTGTCAGTGAACCAATCCATAGTAGGAAAGTACATTAAGGAAAATGTGTGCAGACGACGACGAAGAAGAAGATCTTAAAATAAGTAAATAAATATTTTGAAGAATGAGTGGTATTTATAGGCAAGAAGAATAGGTTTCGAAATGTTGAAACGCTTTTAGAATTCACATGACCATTAATGAAAGTTTGAAATCTTACAAATGGTACTGAATGTTCCTGAAAGTTGCAACCTTTTAGAAAAGTCATGGCTGAACATTTAAATAAAATGGGAAATTTCAAATAAATGGGTCGCACGCAGATCCGAGTAAGGTCGGATTAGTCAACTTAAAAGTTGAAACATTTCGCCTAATTTTCAACTTCTGTTATCAACTAATTAATTGAAAACATTTTTAGTCATTTAATTAATTAATTAATTCATTAACTAAAATTAACCTTGTCTAAAAAATAATCTCTCGATTATTTGCCGAAGCCTAAGCCAAAGTCGAAGATGAGACAAGCGAGCGACAAAGACGACGGCGTAGGGGGGTCCCTCTTTTCAACCTTTTTAACAATTAATAGGAGTGTTTCTATATTTAAACTCTCATATTTTTTTTCACCACCGATGAGGGACAAATGACTTTTCATTAAAGCATAAGTGGACTTTTCAAATTCCCAACTCTTCAAGTTCTCAACATTTAAAATTCCTCTCTTTCCCTCTATTTTTCAACAATTCTTGCTATACCAAACAATTCACCACATTGATGGGGAATGGTTATAACATAGGAATGCACAGACCCTTGTGTACTTTATAGTCAAGAATTAATTGCATCTGGATAAGTAGGTTTCCCCTTGGACTTTCCGTGGTGATAATATATCGGATATACTCGGTCAATCGGTAGGTCTGATATTTTTGAATTATCAAGATTTGGTGTCTACCTAGACAACCATATGTCTTACAATTAACCCTTTACTATTTATGGTTCTTACGGTTGTGCTCATTTCAGCAATGAACACATCCTGGTTTCATTAGTGTATAGAGAATGGGATTTTTACATAAGATTCTCTTTGACGCGGCTTCCACTTCACACTCACATAGGTGATTTCTAGCCGTGTAATTTCGTAGATACACTATTTGGTAAAATCTACCAAACATAGCAAATTATTTAAAACTTTAAGCTTTATTACCTCGTTAGGAAGCCTTAAAGTCTTAACCTTGTTCCTTAACATTCTCTTCATCATGAGAATGTATTAAGTTAATTGACAATGCCGAACCGTCAGCCACAACTTTGTTTTTCTCCATGAATCTAGCTTTTGGGATCTCCAGTCTGCTAGATAGAGTTACTGTCATGATGACTTGTCCTAAGCCGTAAACTTATTCCATTAGATGATCTTTTAACTGTTTCTCTCACGAGGACTTTCGTTACTAGATCTGTCACATAATCTCTTGACTTTACATAGTCAATTGTGATAATTCCACTAGAGACCAGTTGTCTTACGGTGTCACATCTCTGTCATATATGACGATATTTCCCGTTGTAGATAACGCTCCCTACCCTACCTATTGCTGCTTGAATATCGCAATGTATGCAAATAGGTCCAACAGGTTTGGGAAAGAATGTAATATCCTCTAGGAAATTTCGGAGCCATTCAACTTCTTCACCAGCCTTATACAAAGCAATGAATTAAGATTTCATTTTTGAGCGGGCAATACATTTCTGTTTGGATGATTTCCAAAAGGCTGCTTCTCCACCATGTATGAATACTTAACCACTCCTGGATTTTACATCATTTGACTAGGTGATCAAATTTGCATGTATCCTTTAACCACAGTAGGATATTTATTATAATGCAAAACATAATTTTGTGTATATTTTAGATAACCTGACAAACGTTTCTTTGTTATCCAGTGAGTTTGATTCAGATTAGCAGTGAACCGACTTAGTTTAATAATAGAACATGCTATATCTGGTCGCGTGCATTCATAATATACATCAAACTTTCCAACACTCTTGCTTATTCCAGTTGAGAGTCCTTCATTCTTTTTCAATGTACAGCTTAAATAAATTGTAATTTTGAAAACATTGAAATTCAAGTATTTGAACTTATCTAATACATTTTCAATATAATGAGATTGAGATAATGCTAGTCCCTAGGGAGTTTTGATAATCCTTACCTCTAAGGTCATATCAGCAACTCCTAAGTCGTTCATATTGAACTTGATGGACAGCATGCACTTAGTATGATTTATATCGTCAATGTCTTTACTCATTATTAACATGTCATCAACATATAAAGAAACAATGACTACATGATTCATAACATTTTTAATGTAAACACATTTATCACATTCGTTAATCTGGAATCCATTGGCCAACATTGTTTGGTCAAATTTAGCATGTCATTGTTTGGGTGCTTGCTTGACTCTATAAAGTGTTTTCACAAGTTTGCGCACGTTCTTTTCTTTACCACGAACTATAAACCCTTCTGATTTTTCATTATGAATTTCTTTCTCCAACTCTCCATTTAAGAATGTTGTCTTTTCATCAATTATGTGGATTTTAAGATCATGCACTGCTGCTAGTTCTATTAACATCCTAATGTGTCAAAATAGTCCAAACCTTCCTTTTGTCTATACCATTTGACTACAAGTGTAGCCTTATATTTGTCAATAGTCCCATCACAATTCATTTTCCTTTTAATCATACACTTAGATCCTAAAGGTTTATTCCCTGGAGGAAGATCAGCCAATTCCCAAGTGTGATTACTTAAAATTTATTTGATCTCACGATTAACAGCTTCTTTCCAATAAGTTGGCTCAAACGAACACATAACTGCTTTAAATATTTGAGGATCATTTTCGAGAAGTAGTGCTACAAAATCTGGTCCGAAATAAATAGATTTCTGTTGGCGAGTACTAAGCCTAGGTTCCTCACTAGTTAGAATATTTTCCATTGATTCTTGTCGTGGTCGTTTATGTCTTTAACTTGTTTACTCACTTACTATTTTATACGGACAAAATATTTTCAAAAAAACTCTGCATTATCTTATTTAATTCTGGTATTAATATGGATCTAAAGATTCTAAGATTTGTGAACTTAAAACCGACAGGCTTTACTATTCACATCATACCCAATAAAGACACAATGTAGTGTTTTGGGTAAAAATTTTACCCTCATTGGTAAAGGAACCTCTAACTTGCTATACATCCCCACACTTTGAAATATTTTAAGTTGGGTTTCCTTCCTTTCAACAACTTATATGGAATTTATTGTGTTTTGCGATGGGGTACTCTATTGCGTATTTTATTACTTGTAAGGATGACTTCCCCCAAAGGTTTTGTGGTGAACCAAAATTGATCATTAAGGCATTCATCATTTCCATTAATGTTTTGTTCTTCCGTTCTGCCAAAATATTTGACTGTGGTGTATAACGTGTAGTAGTTTAATGAATAATACCATATTCCAAATATATCTCTTCAAAAGGATATTCATATTCTCCACCCCTATCACTCCGAGTCATTTTTATCTTTAGATTCAATCGGTTCTCCACTTCATTTTTGTATTACTTAAATGCATCAATTGCTTCATCCTTACTATTAGCAAATATACATAACAAAAATGGGTGCATTCATCAATAAAAGTTATAAAATACTTTTTCCACCACAAGATGGTGTTGACTTCATATCACATATATCTGTGTTAATTAACTCAAAAGTTCTAGAAGTTCTTTCAATAGACTTATAAGGATTTTTAACAAACTTACTTTCCACACAAATTTCGAATTTCGATTTATCATATTTAAAATAAGGCAATACTTCTAGATCAACCAATTTTCGCAAGGCTTTGTAATTTACATGTCCCAAACGGGCATGCCATAAATCATTTAACTCCAATAAGTAAACAGAAGCAGAATTTTTATTAATACTATCATCAACCGTTACTTAAGTTTGAAAAGAAACTCATTGAGGTAGCTCTTTCCTATGAACATTTCATTCTTACTTGTTAGAGTTTTATCACTAACTAGGACACACTCAAACCCATTCTCAATGAGTAGTGCGGAACAATCTTAATTCTTCCTAATAGTAGATACATGCAGAACATTGTTCAAAGTCAACACCTTGCCGGATGTCATTTTCAACATTAATTTCCCAGTTTCTGCAATCCTTGCTGTTACTGTGTTTCCCATGAACAAATCTTCATCTTTCTTAGTAGAAGTGTACGTTGCAAAGGCTTCTTTTGCAGAGCAAATATGTCTAGTGGAACCTGAGTCGAGAAACCACTCCATGTGATTTCCAACTAAGTTACACTCTGAGGTCATTGCACACAAGTCATCTGCATCTTCCATCTTCTCCATGATGTTTTCTTGACTTTTGCCTTTGCCTTTAAACTCTCATATTTTTCTTTCCACCACCGATGAGGGAAAAATGCCTTTCATTAAATAATAAGAGGACTTTTCAAGTTCCCAACTGTTTAAGTTCTCAACTTTTCGAATTCCTCTCTTTCCATCTATTTCCCATCTTCTTGCTACATACCCGACAAAAACTACTTAAGAATGTGTTCGGAGAAATTTTTGGGTTCTTTATTTGTGCGATCTTTGTTGATTCTAGATCCAAAAACTCGACATCGTAGACGTCAAATTTGTGTGGGAATCTACTAGATGAGTCAAATTTAAATGAGGCCTTCTTGAAAAATACTTCTAGCTTACACTATATAAAGTGTAATATATGCCTTAGAGAGGGATCTTGAAATTTTCATGAATTCATGAAATATTTACAAAGATATCATGTTGTGGGTGGAGTCTTCTTGATAACAAAATACTTAATCCATAGAAACCTATTTACATGGATATCAAACAAAATACATTTAAGGTGCAAATTAACCGTTAGAAGAATCAAGAGTGGGATATAATTGTACACAAACTATTAATTAATAAAATATTCTTGTTTAATCATATTTATTTTGTGATCGGAGTTTATTTTCCATAAATAAGATTTAATGAAAACAAATTTTGTGTCCTTGAACCTAACAAATATTTATAATTTCTTTTGGTGTTTGATTAGTTCGATCAGAGTGGATTAATTGGTAAAAATTGTTAGAAATTGAAGAAAAAAATGAATATTCGTTGATCAAATCATTCAATCTGTAGTCTGGTAGATCTTTTGTAGAAATTAATTAATCAGACGAGAATAAAGATAGATCAAGTGCCTTTGGGGACATCTCTTACCTTTTATGTAGTATTTATCTCCCCAAAGCTTGGAGATGCACACACAAGAAGAGGCCCTATGTTAAAAAATGTATAATGTATCTTTTTCAAAGCTCGAATCAACAAAAATCGGACCAATAAAGTACCTAACATTATCCCCAACAATAATTGGGAAAGTAGTTTTACTCTCCCAGGAAAACGTAGACACAATATCCAATTTCTAAAAAAATTCTCAACTGCATAACATATCTGCCTTTGCAGATCTGGCGAGGCATAAAGAATGTGCTCATGCAGGCTAGTCTTAACTGCAGATTGAGCATATCATTCATTATTTACATAAGTATACCACATAAAGTAATTCATCTTGTTATCACCCTCGAATATTTGAAATAGAGATATGTTGTAACAACATAATCTACCATTACATCTCCAAGAAATTTCAAGTGCTAATAGCATCGTGGAATCTCATGTAGTACGTAAGATCCGTGAGTTAGAGTTTCAATAAGCAGCGAAGGGTCGTGAAACTTGTAGTGTAGCAGTGATTTCTAAGTACCGTACATTGACTAGCTTCTTAGCATTCATGATGAAGTGCCTTAAGATAGGTGCATCAATAATATCAATGTCCATCCCGACCCATTTCATAAATGATAATGCTGCTACGTTGCCCGTCTGATATGAGGTATGCACCTGTTAGTGCCTCAACCACATCAACTACTCTTTTGTTTCTAATCTCCTATACTTTACCCTACAACACATTTCTATTGCAGGCATCAAGAAATTTTTGTCAAGTTGTAAACTTGAGGATTATAACTTGTAATTGTCCACACTTTAAGATAGAATGATTCATTATAGATCAATCTCAGAATTTCATGAGCGCATCCAATCTTGAACGATGCCACATTGGAAATGATTTTATTTTACTTAATGTTGAGAAGACCCTCATGATAATTTTAATAAGTCTTAAACGATTGTATACTAATATCATATATGAGAAAAGAGTCACCTAGCTTCTCAAGTGATTCCAAATAAAAATTCTGGAGACATTTCTTTGTTGTCATTACTTCCAAAATCATAGCGGTTGGAATAAAAAGTTTTACTTTGTGGTGATTCAAAAGCATTCTTTTAATGTTTATTCGGCATGGATGCTTTCCCTATAAGATCTAAAGGTTCTATCATGGTAGATAGTTATCGTTGACCTCAAGAATCTTATGAGTTCTAGGTATACACATATGGTAGTGAATCCCTAAACTCCACCGAACAGATTCACTGCTATATGTATATAACTTAGAATTTATAAGATTCTTGCAGTCAAGAATATTTTGACAATAACTATCTGCCGTGCTAGAATCTTTAGACTTTATTTGGCAAGCATTCATACTGAATAAACTTGAAAATAATACTTTTGGATCATTACAAACTAAAACATTGTATCCCAACTGGTAAAATTTTGGAAGGAATTACAACAAAGAATAGAAGTTTCATTCGGAATCACTTGGGAAACTTGGAGACTCTTTTCTCAAAAGTGATGTTAGTATACAACTATTTAAGATTTATGAAAGTCAGCACGAGGGTTTACTCAAAATTAAGAAAAAAAATCATTTCCAAGGTTACATTTTCTAACTTTGGATACGCTCATAAAATATGAAATATATGCATAATGAACCATTTGATCTTCTAATGTGAATCATTCTTGATGATAATTCTCAAGTTCTTCGACTAAGAGTTCCCTTTGCCTTCAATAAAAAGGTATAGTAGGCTGAGTCAAACGATTAGAAATAGTAAGAAGTAGTTAATGTGGTTGAGCAAGTAATAGGTGCCTACCTCAGCTCGTGTGGGGAAGTAGCCACTTTACCATTTATGAATTTGATTGGGTTGCACATTGATTTTGTTGATTCTGAGAAGCTAGTTAATGTCTGATACCTTGAAACCTTGCTACTTACAAGTTCCATGATCCTTCATGGCTTGTTTAAACTCATACTCACGGATCATATTCCACAATGATATTAACGCTAGGAATTCTAGGAGATGCAGTACTAGATTATACTTGTGCAACACATATCTATTTCAAATATTCAAACTGACTCGATGACTAATTAATGATTTGAGGTAAGCTTCTGTAAACAATGAATAATATGCTTAATCTGCACTTAAGGCTCGTATGAACAAGCACCTTCTTCATGCCTCGCGAAATCTGCAAAGACAAAAATGTTGTACAATTGAGGATGTTTTAAAGATTGGATCATGTGTCTACACTCGGATGGGAATCTGAAACGTGCTTGGAGATGTTGTTGGGTCCTATGCTGGTGTGATCCCTTAAGACCACCCCTATGAACCGTTGATTACACCTCAAACAATAAACTCCTACCAATAAGAGATTTAAGTGAACTATGTGCCCAGAAAGGTTATTTAAAAAAGAAGTTAGTTTCTTCATGAGACATAGACTCGACATTTGTAGACATTCAAATTGTATGAGACTCTACCAGATGAGTCCAACTTCAGTTAAAATTCTTGAAGATTAATCCTAGCTAACAACATTATATAAAGGGTACTATATTCCTTTGAGAGAGATATCGAAAATTTCAGAAAATCATGGAACATTTACAAAAAGATCAAGATGTGGGCGGACTATTCGTGACAACAAAATACTTCATTAAAGTCCACAAATCATTTTAGATGCAAATTATCAAACTTAAGAATCAAGAAAGGGATAAAGTTGAACGTAAAAAAACTGTTAATTAATAAAATATTATTGTTTCTTTATACATAAAATTTATTGCAAATAAATTTTCTCCTAGCACCCTAAATAAAATTTATATTTTATTTTGGAGTTAATAAGTTGGATCCGAGTTAATGAATTGGTCAAAATCCATTCAACGATGTAAAAAGATTGAATATTTATTGATCAAGTTCTTCACTCAATAGTCAAATAGATTGTTTGATGAAATTAATTAACCAGACGAGAGTATTGATAGATCGAGTGTCTATCTCATACCTTCTAAATAGTTATTATCGCCAAAAAGTTGGAGATACACAAAATTTGATGAAGTTTAACTTAATATAATGAGATTGACCTCAATTAGTATAATTAACATTTATCATTCATATAAGATGTCACATTGCATTTAATCATGAGAACTATCTCTGTGGATGGAGCTGATACATCTTGTGGATATAACTATGGTGTGTTTCTTCTATTTATGTGTTTTTTCCCATCTTTAATATTATTATCTTGTAAATACTAAGATAGTTTGGACATGCGAAGACAAGATGTGTAAATGACGTATCGATGAGGAGGTGAGAGAGGTTGGTTATAGAGGGTGCAAGGAAAGACAGAGGTAGTTCGAAGAAGTATTGGAGAGAGGTGATAAAACAGAATTTAATGCAACTTCATATTACCGAGGACATGACTTTATATAGAAAACTATGGAGGATACACATTAGGATATAAGGTTAATAGGTGGTGTATGGATATCTTGCTTACAATGGTTGGTGTTTGTCATTGTATATGTACCATTGTTTATTCTTATTTTAAATAATCAATCCCAGTAAATTTTTCATTGATTATCGTATTACAACGTTGTTGTCTCTGCACTCTACCGATAGATTTTGCATCGCTTCCTTGTTACTTACCATTTTTTTACTTGAGCCATGTGTCTTTTAGAAATAACTTTTACCTTTACGAGATAATGGCAAGACATACGTATATTCAATTCTTGTGATATTCCATTTTTGATATTTCACTAATTACTAAACTATTTTTATAATATCACAATCCGGAACACTATTTGAATTCAAGAAAGTCAAAAACATGAGTCTATTGTAAGTCGTAATTTTATTTAATATTTATATCGAAAACTATTTTCACAGCTAAAATTAGTGATTAATTCGAGTCCACAATACCTGATTGATAACATTTGTATTGCCATTTTCCACTCTGTCGCCATTTTTTTCGTAGGATTCAAATTCTCCCAGAAAAAAGGATCTATAAAAGTTGATGTTTTTTTGAATAAATCAGCAAAATTTAAGGATGGAAAATGGGTTTACTGTAGAAGATATGTCGAAGATCGGAGGTATTGCTGCCGTATCACTTCTTCATTACATCATCCCAGATAATTTGTTGCCATTTTCCATTGTGGGTCGTGATAAGAAATCGACTCTTTCAAGAACCCTTTTCGTCAGTAAGTACTCTCCTCCTCTCTTTTAATTGTATAATGTTTGTTTGGAGTACAGATCTTTGCAGAAAATGAGCTGAAAATTCGTAATGGGTGTTTGATTATGTGATTGAAATTGAGTTTTTTGTTGATGGAAGTGATTTATTTACCAATTAGCATGCCCCCTTTGATTAATCTGGTAGTATGGAAGAAGAAATTGGGAATTGAGAAATGGGTGAATTTTGATTATGTGGTAGGAATCGAGTGTTGTGTTGTGACATGAGGGTCTATTGGAAACGCCTTCTTAAGGGTAACATTGCGTACACACAATCCTCTTTAGGCCCTCTTAAAATCAACTGTACATTAATATGTTTTTACTACTAGAATATGATATTGAGCAGGACTTCATTAGCATAAGTGATGTTGATGTTCAAAAAAATTATCATAAATATTGACAAAGAGTGATGTTCAAAAAAATGATCATAAATATTGAGAAAGAGTGATTTTCAAAAAAATGATCACAAATCTTGATAAATTGCCTTACAAAAAGTTAAGGTGATCGTCAAAATTTTGTCCACAAAAATATGGATGTATCACCAGTTCTCCACAATATTTTCAGCATCAACGAAAATATCATATTAATTGATTTTCCTCTCGATATATTTGACATATTTCTGAAGGAAGTGGAATTAATACACTCCCTACTCCGTCCATATATACTTTGTAGTTTTACAAAAATAATCAAATCATTCTTTTGCTATTAAACTAAAACTATGATCCTGACAACACAATGATATAGTAATGTGTATGTACAACTTTTGCAGCCCATTTCAATGGAATGTTTTTCTTTACTAATCATGAATAGATTTGTTCTACGGATTCGAATTTCTCTTTTCAAAAGGGTCAAACACAGTGAAGTTGGCATTTTCGCTAAGCAACTTTGTGATGAATTAACCAGCTATGGGATAACGAGTGATGAACTTGTAGAAGTGGTAGCTATGAGAAAGAAAGTCATAAAAGACACTAGGACACCTATTTGGAATGCTAGTTTATCTATCAATATTTTCTATAATTAATTCCAAAAGTTAGTTAACATTTCTTTTTCTTGACATATCCAATAATGTCGTAACTTAAAGATCTTAATTACCATTCCTATATTCCATTATGCTAATCTAGGAGTTCCTTTTTGCTCCCATTCTTTGTCATCAAATAATTGAAATGTTTTTATCTTTTGAGTTATCCCAATACGTTGTTCGTATATTTATGAGGAAGCATCTCAACTATATTTCTTTGATCTTTTCATGTTTATTTTTATAACGATATTGTGAAATTACTATGACCATACAAAATAGTAAATTCTTTGAAATTTACTTCTTCTCCATTAAAGTCTCATTTTCCTTAACATGCAATACAATTTTCTTACTTAAATAGTCTTGCTTATAAAAGTAGATACACCAATTCTTTTTTGTAGCTAAAATAAGGTTGAAGGTATAGTCGATAAGTTGGAGACCTGACATCGAACTATCGTCCACATCTACTTTTACTTGTTTGCACGTTCTTAAGTTTGTGACATAACTACTTGAAAATGAGCAGTGTTTCAATAAATACCATATTCCTCTACTATATAAGTCTAATGGTTAGAGGGACATAATTTCTTTAGATTTTCTTGATTATGATGTATTAGAGTTTTATATCTAAATAGTAAATCATCGTTTGTCATTATGCATACTGGGAGTTCATTGAGAGAATCAACAAATTCGATTCATATGTTCTCAAATTTTTGAAGGATCTAGAAAACTCTTCAGGATTACTTCATCATTTGTGAGCAATAAATCTCTTTTCATACTATACTATAAATGAAATTTTAATTTGTTATATTCCTAGACCATCACGTGTTAGTAGTTGTTAAGGGGGATGAAGGTATTTTCCATATGAGAAACTCACGAAAATCTTGGCAATTTTGTTTTTTAATTATTTTAAAAATATTACGTTATTGACATTTCTTTACCATATTTGATATGTTTTATACTCCCTAAATAACCCCGAAAACCCTTTTTTTAAAGATTTTTTTTGGGGCCATATAGACCATTTAATTTAATATAAAAAATGAAAATACTGTTTTGGCCCATGCCCAACCTAATCTGATTAGGGTAAAGCCCACTTTTATTAACCCTAACTATAAAATCTATTCTTACTGTGTTGCCTCCTTGCTCGCGGCTGAATATTACTCTTCTCGATTCTTGTGGGCTGTACCAGCTCTCTTTTCCGACGTTCTTATATCTCTTTTACTCATACAAGATATGTCAGTCAACCAAGGTCACAACTCCTATCTTTTCCCTTCCTTTATTCATTACTGATGAAGTCGATTCAAAGTTATTTGGATACCTTAGAATATTAATAAAACAAGCATGGAGGGTTTAAAGTACACTTAAATGAAAATTAAGAAAGAGGTGACTACATTTTAAATAATTAATAGGCTAGCCTTTTCTTCATTTTAGCTCAAGGTTATTATTGTAACTAGACAAGGTTTGTTTATCTACTATTATAAATAGAAGAAACTAGGATTTGTCTTAGGGGTTGGTTTTTGAATGCACATTTAATGTTTAGGCTACTTTGTGAATTTGGGAAACCCTTACAGTGGTTCAATTTAACCCTTTTGATTATTTAGGTAAGTCTTCACTTTTATGAATTAAATTTCTTTCACCTTTAGATTTTACTTTAGTAATTAATTGCGTTTTAGTTGATATATCATCCTTTTTTTCTTCTAAATCTCCCGGTCTTTCTTTCCATTTATTAGTAGTATATTTGTTTCCTTTATTGTTCTTGCACCTACAATTACATCAAGTATGTCTCCCTCTTCCTTTCTATATCTAAATCATATATCTTGTTTGGTTGATCGTGGTACTAGGTAAGTCTATCCTTCAAGTCTAAATAGAAGAAATTACCAAAACTTTTTCCACTGGTGAAAATTGTACTTGATACCTCATGGTTCTAAATTGACTTCCTTGTTGACCAGGTAACGCTTTGATTGTATGCTAACAAAATATATTTCAGATGCAGAAGGAATTTTTCCTCTAGTGAACAATATATTTAATGTCTTTTTATTATGTTCTATGAACCCTACTATTCTAGGTAGGTATTGAGTACATTTTAATGCACCTTAAATATATGATGTTCTTTGTGTCTTCATAATCCAATTAGTAGGTTATCATAGTGCGAGGATTGGAAGTATAACTTATACATGTCACCTATATATCCATTCCTTCTCGCCCTAATAAAAAAAACCAAAAGAATTGCCCCAACTATCTTAGAATTGACACGTAATTGTTGTCTATATCAATTTTTGTTTGACAAATGCCTTTACCATAACACATCCTTGTATACTAGTATGATCAATATACTGTTAGCTATGATATTCACTTAAATTTTGCTTACTCTGATATTGGATTACTTAGCATTTGGTTTTATAGGGACGTTCGGGATTTTTTTTGTTCATATACCTACTGGAAAGTTGAATTTTGCTTGGACCTTAGTGATCCATAGATTACGTAAAAATAAAGGAAATACGAAGAAACATCGTAGCATTGTGTGTTGCAGGAGTTATTATTGTCTAGATATTAGTGCAAAGTGTGATTATCTTGGATTGCAATGATCCATTCTATTATGTCCCACCACTTCCTTGTTCAAATTCGGCATCAGGACTAGGGAGAAACTCTAGATTTATGAAGAGGTTGGTAAAATACTCAAGAACTTCCTAGATATATTCAAGAAGGCTTTAGATTTTCCTAAAACTTTGAGATAATTCTAGAATATGATTGAAGTGTAAATATTGTAGGGAACTTTAATGTATATAATATTTTCACTTAGACATTTAGGAGGTAATATAAATAAAGGTCCTCTCATTGAAGAAATGTTCCAACCATGTCTAAATCATTTGACAATGTAATACTAAGCCTTTTTTGTAAGCTTTTAAAGTTTCTCCAAGTCTATCTTGCATTCTCTTAGTGGTCTTAGATTCAAAAGTCCAACTTGAGTTTACAAGACCGTGAAATATTTTAAGTTGTCAAGTGTTGAATGAAACATTAGTTAGACTCTAAGTCTCCGACACTGTGGTATCATATCAAAGGTTTTCAGTAAGGGAATGACCAATGAAGGAGATATAAACGTTTCTAGCACCACAACAATCAAGATGGATGGTTGAAGTAAGATTCTCAAGGGAAATAACCATCACATGAGTAGTAAGGAAATGTTGTTCGACCCTACACCAAGCAAGGCACTAACATGTCACCCACATTTGACCATTGAAACAAGTGACGATGATTGTGGTAATGAGGCTATTGACGCCACCATCAGAGAGGAATGGGACTAAATGGTTCAAATGGAAAGTTAGACCATAGAGATATTAGGCCGACATTTGGATGATGTTGATGAAAAGTTCAAGACTCTAAAGGACTTCAACCTTAGGAAAACAACAACATTCGCAAGGAGTTGGATGGACGCCAACATGCCGAGTTCCAGATGAAGGAGGCCATCACATTCTTGGAGTTTCGGCTCATTGATGCGCTAAGTATGATTGGAGCAATGAGAGTCGAGAATAAAGAACTCAATGAGGGCATGTAAGCTAAACGATCGACATCATCCGGCCGATATAGGGAAGCCAAGGTCGAGGCTCACAAGTCACAGGCATCCGTGACACCCAAGAAGCGGAGAACTTCTTATGGCACTTGGAGAATTACTTCAAGAGTAGTTCGGTAAAGAGTGAGAAAAACAAGATCAACATTGTCGTGTTGTATCTTGAAGGCTTGTAAGAGTGTAAACCTTATAAACTCAAAGATGATACTTGAAGTACCCATAGAATGGAGTTTCAATTTTTGAAGATTGTGGCTTGATATTTGAATTTTATTTGCAAAAGAGGAGATGCGGAGTAAATTTTATCAAACTAGGCAAGCAAGTTAGTTGCACAAATTTTTTATAAATAGATATAAATTATTGCAATCACTGAATAAGTAAAAAAGAATGAGTTTATTCATAAAAATTGTGAGTACATATATGTTTTTTCCTTGATTCCCCTCTCATAAGATTACTCCACGATTCAAAGGCTATTAGTGTCACCCATACTAGGATGATGTGGACCTTCATAGGATTTATTTGATCTTTGTGAAAGGATTTTACGAATCTTGTTAAAGTATTTGGTTGTCAAGAAGAGTGCTCCGATATCTTGATCATTCATGAATATATGAAATTCTAGAGATGCATATTCAATGAAATATATCCACTTTATATAAGTTTTAAAGAAGTGTGAGCTAGAGTTTAGGGTAAGTAGTCTCCAAAAACTCTAAATGAAATTGGATTCATCTTGTAGAGTCCCACAAAACTTTGATGTCTCAAGTGTCATGTTTTTGTCCCATGAATTTTTTTGGGATGCATAGTTCACTTAATAGTCTTGCTTGATAGAGTTTTATTGGTTGAGGTCTAATCAACTATTTCAGAAGAGGTCTTATGCTTAGAAATGTGGTATCTTTGTCGAAGCCACTATTAACAAGTTTCTCTCTCAAGCAAGGGACTAAAAATCATCTCCAAGGACCTTTGGGAAAGTAGATCCACTCTCCCATCTAAATGTGGACAGAAGATCTAATTTCTCAAAATCCTTTAATGTACAACATAGCCTTTGTAGATCTAGCGAGGCATGAAGAATGTTCTCATGCAGGTTAGCCTTAACTGCAGATTGAGCATATTATTAATTATTTACAAAAGTAGACCGCAAATAAGTAATTAGTCTTGGAATCAGTCTCGAATATGTGTTGTAACCACAAAATATATCACTACATCTCAAAGAAATTCCAAGTGCTCATAGCATTTTGGTTTCTCAGGTAGCATGTAAGATCCGTGAGTTAGAGCTCTAAAAAACAACGAAGAGTACAAAACTTGTAAATTAGCAGTGATTTCAAAGTACCTTATGTTGAATAGGTTCTCAAAATTCACGAGGAAGTTCCTTAGCATAGGTTCATCAATAAAATCAATGTCCATCAAGATCCATTTCAATAAATGTTAAAGTTGCTACTTCCGCGTCTGAGCTGTGGTAGGTACCTATTAGTGCCTCACCACATTAGCTACTATCTTAGTTATAATCTCCTACTTTACCCGATTATACATTTCTACTGAAGGCAAACCCCTTGAATAAGTTTTGAACTTGAGAATTATTCCTAGGAATGAACGCCATTTTAATATTTAACGGTTCATTACGAATAAATCTCAAAATTTTACGAGCACATCCAAGCTTTAACAATGCAACACTCCAAATTATTTTATTTTTCTTAATGTTGAAATACCATCATGATGATTTTCATATGTCTTAAACAAATGTATACTGATAGCATATTTGAGAAAAGAGTCTCCAAGTCTTAAACAAATATATACTGATAGCTTATTTAAGAAAAGAGTCTCCAAGTTACCAAAGTGATTCCAAATGAAACTTCTGCATGCATTTCTTTGTTGTCAACACTTTCAAAACCTTAGTAGTGGGGATAAATTTTTTTAGTTTGCCCTATAAAGTCCAAAGGTTATAGAAGATAGATAGTAATTGGCGAAAGATTATTGTCCTAGTTAATCTTATGAATCTAAGGTTTACACATATGAGAGTGAATCTGTCCGGGTGGAATATAAAAGATTCACTGCCATACGCGTATACCTTAGAATTCATAATAATCTCAAGGTTTCGAATCTCTCCTAATACCAATATGTCATGCAGAATAAATTTGAACTGCAAGCAAAAACTTTGTATTCCAATTGCTATGGTTTTGGAAGTAATGACAACAAAAAATGCCTCTAGAAGTTACATTTGGAATGACTTGGGAAACTTGGAGACTCTATTCTCAAATGTGATGTTAGTATACAATTATTTAAGACGTATGAAAGTCATCACGAGGGTTTTCTAAAAATTAAGAAAACTAAAATCATATCAAATGTTACACTGTGCACGTTTAGATCTGCTCGTAAAATATCAAAATTCATCTATAATGAACCATTCAATCTTAAAATGTGAATTGTTCCTGATAATAATTCTGGAGTTCATTACTTTGGTTAAGAGTTCCTATTGCCTTCAATAAAAATGTATAGTAGGATATGACAAACTATTAGAAATAGTAAAAAGTAGTTGATGTGGTTGAGGCACTAATAGGTTTCTACCTCAACATGTGTGGGGAACTAGCGGATTGACCATTTATGAAATGACTTTTGTTGCACAGTAATTTTGTCAATACACCTACGACAAGACACTTCCCTATGAATGTTGAGAATCAAGTTAGTATGTCTGGTAGTTTGAATCCCTGCTACATTACAAGTTTCATGATACTGCAGTGCATCTTAAAGCTCTTACTCAAGGATCATACAAGCTACATGAGATTCCACGATGATATCAACACTAGGAATTCTTGGAGATACAGTGCTATATTATGTTTTTACAACATATCTATTTCAACAATTCAAACTGACCCCATGACTAATTATTGATTTGATGTATGCTTCTGTTAACAATAAATGATATGCTCAATCTGCAGAAAAAGGTTGGCATGCATAACCACCTTCTTCTTCATGCCTCGCCAAATTCGCAAAGACTATACTGTTGAGGATTGTTGAAAATCGGATCTTTTGTATACGTTCGTATGGGAGGCTGATACAGTTGACAATATGTTTTATATAATCAGAAATTACTAATTCTAATAAATTATTCAAAAAAATAAAGTAACTGAAATTTATAGAACCAATAAGAGAGATAAACAAAAATTTAGTTCAAAAAAAGTAAAATTTTTAAAAAACATACCAAAATCTTAAAAATCTTTTAAATCGGAAAAATTCAAGTCCACTGATCTCACATTGTCCCCTTAAGGAAACTATTCCCCTCTAGTATTCGAGATTTGATTTTAAATATAACCTCCTAGGTTAAAATGATCTTAAGCAGCATAGTGTAGATACCAAAAACTCTTTTGTCAGTGAACCAATCCATAGTAGGATTACACGAACGAAAATGTGTGCAAACGAAAAAGAATAAGAAGATCATAAAATTAGTAAGGAAATATTCTGAAGAATGAGTGGTATTTATAGGAAAGAAGAATAGGTTTCAAAAGGTTGCAACCCTTTCAGAATTCACATGACCATTAATGAAAGTTTGCAACCTCTCAAATTGTACTGAATGTTCCCGAAAGTTGCAATATATTAGAACAGTCATGGAAAAAAAATCAAATAAAATGGGAAAGTTCAAATAAAACGAGTCGCGCGCGGATCCGAGTCAGGTTGGGTTAGTCAACTAGAAAGTTGAATCATTTTGGCTAATTTTCAACTTCTGTTATCAACTAATTAATTGAAAATATTTTTGGTCATTTAATTAGTTAGTTAATTAATTAATTATAAATAATCTTTGTCCAAAAAATAATCTCTCGATCACTTGCCGAAGCCAAAGCCGAAACCGAAGCTGAGACGAGCGAGTGAAAACGACGACGGTGCAAGGGGGGTCCCTCTTTCCAACAACTTTAACAATTAATAGGAGTGTTTTTGTATTTAAAGTCTCCTTATTTTTTCTTTTCACCACCGATGAGGGACAAATGCCTTTTCGTTAAAGCATAAGAGGACTTTTCAAATTCCCAACTCTTCATGTTCTCAACATTTCAAATTCCTCTCTTTCCCTCTATTTCCATACAATTCTTGGTACATACCCAACAATCCACCACATTGATGGGGAATGGTTATAACATTGGAATGCACAGATAATTGTGTACTTTATGGTCAATAATTAATTTCATCTTGATAGGTAGATTTTCCTTTGGACTTTCCGTATTGATCATATATCGTATATACTCAGTCAATCGCTAGATGTGATATCTTTGAACCGTCGAGCTTTGGTGTATACCTAGACCACCATATGTCACACAATTAACCCTTTACTGTTTATGGTTCATATGGATGTGTTCATTTCCGCCATGAACACCTCCTAGTTTCATCAGTGTATAGAGAGTAGGATTTTGACATAACATTCTCTTTGACGCAGCTTCGATTTCACACTCACATAGGTGATTTCTATCCGTGTCATATCGTAGATACACTATTTGGTCAAATCTACCAAACTTAGAAAATCATGTAAAACTTTAAGCTTTATTACATCATTAACAAGCCTTGAAGTCTTAACATTGTTCGTGAACATTGTCTTCATCATGAGAAAGAATTAAGGTAATTAACAATATCGAACCGTCAGCCACACCTTTGTTTTTCTCCATGACTCTATCTCTTGGGATCTCCAGTCAGATGGATAGAGTTACTATCATGGTGACTTGTCCTAAGCCATAAACTCATTCCCTTAGATGATCTTTTAACTGCTTCTCTCACTAGGACTTTTGTTAGCAGATCTGACACATTATCTCTTGACTTTACATAGTAAATTGTGATAATTCCACTAGAGATCAGGTGTCTTACTGTGTTATGTTTCTGTCGTATATGACGAGATTTCTCATTTTACATAACGCTCCCTACCCTACCAATTGCTGCTTGACTATCGCAATGCATGCAAATAGGTCCAACAGGTTTGAGCCTGGGTTGAATATCCTCTATGAAATTCTGGAGCCATTCAGCTTCTTCACCATACTTATACTAAGCGATTAATTCCGATTCCATTGTGGAGCGAGTAATACATGTCTGTTTGGAAAATTTCAAAGAGGCTGCTCCACCACCAAGTATGAATACAAAACGACTCATGGATTTTTTATCATTTGACCAGGTGATTTAATTTGCATCACTATATCCTTCAATCATAGGAGGATATTTATAATAATGCAAAGCATAATGTTTTGTATATTTTTTATAACCTAACACATGTTTCATTGCCATTCAGTGAGTATGATACGTTTTAAATGTACAACTTAAATTAATTTGAGTTTTGACAACATTGAAATTTCAGTACTTGAACTTATCCAATACATTTTCAATATAAAGAGATTGAGATAGTGCTAGTCCCTAGGGAGTTTCGATAATCCTGACCTCTAATATCAAATAAGTAACTCCTAAGTCCTTCATATCGAACATGCTAGACATCATGCACTTAGTATTATTTATATCGTCAATGTCTTAACTCATTATTAACATGTCATCAACATACAAACAAACAATGTCTTCATGATTCATAACAATTTTAATGTAAACACATTTATTACATTTGTTAATCTTGAATCCATATGCCAACATTGTTTGGGTGCTTGCTTGAGTCCATAAAGTGATTTCACAAGTTTGCACACTTTATTTTCTTTACCAGGAACTATAAACCCTTTAGGTTGTTCATTGTAAATTTCTTCCTTCAACTCTCCATTTATAAAGGTTTTCATTACATCCATTTGGTGGATTTTAAGATCATGAACTACTGCTAGTGCTATTAACATCCTAATTGATGTTATCCTTGTTACTGAAGAGTATGTATCAAAGTAGTCCAAACCTTCCTGTTGTATATACACTTTGACTACTAGTCTAGCATATATATTTTTCAATAGTCCCATCCCATTTCATTTTCCTTTTAAAGATCCATTTTGATCTTAAAGGTTTATTTTCTGGAGGAAGATCAGTCAATTCCCAAGTGTGATTACTTAAAATTGATTTCATCTCACGATTAACTATTTCTTTCCAATAAGTTGACTCAGACGAAGACATAACTGCTTTAAATGTTTGAGGCTCATTTTCAAGCAGTAGTACTACAAAATGTGGTCCGAAATAAGCAAATTTTTTTTGGCGAGTACTACGCCTAGGTTCCTCACTAGTTAGAAAATTTTCCATTGATTCTTCTTGTCGTCCTTTAGGTCTTTCACTTTTTGACTCACTATCTATTTTATACGGATAAATGTTTTAAAAATACTCTGCATTATCTGATTTAATTATTGTACTAACAAGGATCTCAGGATTATAAGATTTGTGAAGTAAAAACCAACAGGCTTTACTATTCACAATATACCTAATAAAGACACAATCTAGTGTTTTGGGTCAAATTTTTACCCTCTTCGGTAAAGGAACCTCTACCTTTGCTAAATACCCCCACACTTATATATATTTTAAGTTGGCTTTCCTTCCTTTCCACAACTCATATGGAATTGATTGTCTTTTTCGATGGGGTACTCTATTGTGTATTATATTACCTGTAAGGATGGCTTCCCCAAAAAGGTTTTGTGGTGAACCAGAATTGATCATTAAGGCATTCATCATTTCTATTAATGTTCTGTTCTTCCGTTCTGCAATACCATTTGACTGTGGTATATAAGGTGCAGTAGTTTGATGAATAATACAGTATCGCAAATATATCTCTGCAAGAGGATATTAATATTCTCTACCCCTATCACTCTGAGTCGTTTATATCTTGAGATTCAATCGGTTCTCCACTTCATTTTTGTATTGCTTAAATGCATCAATTGCTTCATCCTTACTATTAGCAAATATACATAACAAAATTGAGTGCAGTCATCAATAAAAGTAATAAAATACTTTGGTTTTGACTTCATATCGCATATATCTGTGTGAATTAAGTCATAAGTTTTAGAATTTCTTTCAATAGACTTATATGATTTTTAACAAACTTATTTTCCATACAAATTTTGCATTTCGATTTATCATATTTAAAATCAGGCAATACTTCTAGATTAACCAATTTTTGCAAGGCTTTGTAATTTACATATCCCAATCGGGCAATGCCATAAATCATTTAACTCCAATAAGTAAACAAAAGCAATTTTTTTTATTAATACCATAAAGGACCATTAGATTCAGTTTGAAAAGACCCTCATTGAGGTAGCCCTTTCCTATTAACATTTCATTCTTACTTTTTAGAGTTTTATCACTAACTAGGATATGCAGGACATTGTTCAAAGTCAACACCTTGTCGGATGTCATTTTCAACACTAATTTCCCAGTTCCTGCAATCCTTGTTGTTACTGTGTTTGCCATGACCAAATCTTCATCGTACTCAGTAGGAGTGTACGTTGCAAAGTCTTTTTTTGCAGTGCAAATATGTCTAGTGGCACCAGAGTCGAGAAACCACTCCTAGTGATTTCAAAATAAGTTACACTCCGAGGTCATTGCAAACAAGTAATCTGCATCTTTCATCTTCTCCATGATGTTTGCTTGACTTTTTCCTTTGCCTTTAAACTTTCATATTTTTCTTTCCACCACCGATGAGGACAAATGCCTTTTCATTAAATCATAAGAGGACTTTTCAAGTTCCCAACCGTTCAAGTTCTCAACTTTTCAAATTCCTCTCTTTCCCTCTATTTCCCATCTTCTTGGTACATACCAAACAAAAACAACTTCAAAAAAGTGTTTTGAGATATTTTTGGGTTCGTTGTTTGTGCGATCTTTGTTTATTCTAGATCGAAAAACTCGACATTCGTAGTCATCAAATTTTTGTGGGACTCTACTATATGAGTCAAATTTCAATTAGGCATTCTTGAATACTTCTCCTAGCTTACACTATATAAAGTGTAATATATCCCTTAGAGAGGGATCTTGAAAATTTCAGAAATTCATGAAATATTTACAAAGATATGAAGATGGGGGTGGACTCTTCTTGATAACAAAATACTTTAAAAAAACTATCCATAGAAACCTATTTACATGGATATAAAATAAAATTCTTTTAAAGTGCAAATTATCCGTTAAAAGAATCAAGAGAGGGATATAATTGTACCCAAACTGTTAATTAATAAAATATTCTTGTTTCATCATATTTATTTTGTGGTCGGACTTTATTTTCCATAAATAAGATTTTGTGAAAACATATTTTATCTCCTTGAACCTAACAAATATTTATAATTTCTTTTAGGGTTTGATTAGTTCGATCAGAGTTGATTAATTGGTGAAATTCGTTCGAAATTGAAGAAAAAAATGAATATTCATTGATCAAATCATTCATTCCGTAGTCTGATAGATCTTTTGTAGAAATTTTATAATCAGACGAATAAAGATAGATAGAGTGCCTTTGGGGTCATCTCTTTCTATGTAGTATTTATCTCCCAAAATCTTTGAGATGCACAGAGGCCTTATGTTTCACTCCCCATAAAGATCGCACCAATAAAGTACCTAACAACATCCCCAACCACATTTTGGAAAGTAGTTTCAATCTCCCATCCAAACATAAACACAATATCCAATTTCTCAAAATTCTCAACTTTATAACATATCTCCCTTTGCAGATCTGGCGAGGCATGAATAATGTGCTCATGAAGGCTAGCCTTAACTGCAGATTGAGTATATCATTCATTATTTACAAAAGTAGACCACAAATAAGTTATTATTCTTGTAATCAGCCTCTAATATTTGAAATAGAGATATGTTTTAACAACAGAATCTAGAATTACATCTCCAAGAAATTTCAAGTGCTAATAGAATCGTGGAATCTCATGTAGTACGTAAGATCCGTGAATTAGCGTTTGCACAAGCAGCAAAGGGTCATGAAACTTGTAGTGTAGCAGTGATTTCTAAGTAACGCACATTGACTAACTTCTTAGTATTCATGATAAAGTGCCTTAAGATAGGTGCATCAATAATGTCAATGTCTATCTGGATCCATTTCATAAATGATAAAGCTTCTACGTTGCCTGTCTGAGCTTAGGTATTCACCAGTTAGTGCCTCAACCACATCAACTACCCTCTTCTTTTTAATCTCCTATACTTTACCCTACAACACATTTCTATTGAAGGCATCAAGAAAGTTTTTTCAAGTTATAAACTCGAGGATTATAACTAGGAATTGTCCACACTTTAAGATATAATGGTTCATTACGGATAAATCTAAGAATTTTATGATCACATCCAATCTTGAACGATGCAACATTGAAAATGATTTTAATTTTCTTAATCTTGAGAAGATCCTCATGATAATTTTCATAAGTCTTAAACGATTGTATACTAATAGAATATATAAGAAAAGAGTCGCCAAGATTCTCAAGTGATTCCAAATTCTGGAGATATTTCATTGTTGTCATTACATCAAAAATCTTAGCAGTTGGAATACAAAGTTTTACTTTATGGTGATTCAAAAGCATTCTTTTAAATTTTATTCGGCATGGAGGTCTAGAGGTTCTAGAACGGTAGATAGTTATCGTTTACGTCAAGAATCTTATGAATTTTAGGAATACACATATGGTAGTGAATCCCAAAACTCTGCCGAACAGATTCACTGCTATATTTATAAACCTTAGAATTCATAAGATTCTCGCGGTCAAGAATATTTTTCCAATAAATATCTGCCATGCTAGAACCTTTAGACTTTATTGGGGAAGCATTCATACTGAATACACTTGAAAAGAATACTTTTGGATCATTGTAAACTAAAACTTTGTATCCCATCTGGTAACATTTTGTAATGAATGACAACAAAGAAATGCCTCAAGAAGTTTTATTATGAATCACTTAGGAAACTTGTAGACTCTTTTGTCAAATGTGATGTTAGTGTACAACTATTTAAGAATTATAAAAGTCAGCATGAGGGTTTACTCAGAATTAAGAAAATCAAATTATTTCCAAGGTTACACTTTCCATTTTTGGATATGCTCGTAAAATATGAAATTTATGCATGATGAACCGTTTGATCTTCTAATGTGAATCATTCTTAGTGATAATTCTCAAGTTCTTCGACTAAGAGTTCACTTTGCCTTCAATAAAAAGGTATAGTAGGCTGAGTCAAACGATTAGAAATAGTAAGAATTAGGTAATGTTGTTTAGGAAGTAATAGGTGCCTACCTCAGCTCGTGTGGGAAAGTAGCAACTTTACCATTTATTAATTTGATTGGGTTGCACATTGTTTTTGTTGGTTCTGAGAAGCTAGTTAATGTCTGATACTTTGAAACCTTGCTTCTTACAAGGTCAATGATCCTTCATGGCTTGTTGAAACTCTTATTCACGGATTATATTCCACAATGATATTAAAGCTAGGAATTTTAGGAGATGCAGTGCTAGAGTATGTTGGTGCAACACATATCTATTTCAAATATTGGAAATGACTCCTTGACTAATTAATGATTTGAGGTATGCTTCTGGAAACAATGACTCAATCTGTAGTTAAGGCTCGCATGCACAAGCACCTTCTTCATGCCTCGCGAAATCTGCAAAGATAAAAATGTTGTACTATTGAGGATTTTTGAGAAATTGGATCATGTGTCTACATTCAGATGGGAATATGAAACATGCTTGGAGATGTTGTTGAGTCCTCTATTGTTGCGATACCTTAAGACCTCTCTTGGAACCGTTGATTACACCTCAAACAATAAACTCCACCTAATAAGAGAGTTAAGTGAACTATGTGAACAAAAAGATTATTTAAAAAAGAAATCAGTTTCTACATGAGACAGAGACTCGACATTTGTGGACATCAAAATTGTGTGGGACTCTACAAGTTGAAGACTAATCCTAACTCTGACTATATAAAGGGTACTATATCCCTTAGAGAGGAATCTCAAAAATTTCATAAATTCATGAAACATTTACAAATAGATCAAGATGTGGACGGACTCTTTGTGACCACAAATACTTCATGAAAGTCCACAAATCCTCTTTACATAAGATCAAATAAAATCCATTTTAGGTGCAAATTAACATACAGAAGAATCAAGAAATGCACAAATTGTACTCAAACTGTTAATTCGTAACATATTCTTCTTTCTTCATATTTATTTCATAGTTGGAGTTTATTTTCAATAAATAAAAGTTGTTTGAAAGAAATTATCTCCTAGAACCCTAAGTAAAAATTATAATTTATTTGGTGTTTTAGTAGTTTGATCCGAGTTGAAGAATTTGTAAGAATCCATTAGACATTGTTGAAAGAACTGAATGTTCATTGATCAAATCCTTCAGTGAATAGTCAAATAGATCATTTGACGAAATTAATTAACAAGAGAGAGTAAAGATAGATCAAGTGTCTTTAAGGTCATCTTATACCTTCTAAGTAGTATTTATCGCCAAATAGATAGATATACAGACACAAGATTTACTGAAGTGTAACTTTAAATTGTTTCGTGTGAGTTTTCATGAGATGTTACAAAATGTGGAGTTGGTGGATTCCGACAGAGTGGATTACACTACTTTTCACATGTGGGGCCTATCTAGGAAGTAGTGGCAGTCTAATGTCGATACTAGCACATCATGTTCATTCCCTGTAACTTCAATTTGATAACTTGAGTTAAGATGGTATTTCAGATTGATTTTTAGAAATATTTCATGCCTTGTCTCACCATGCTTTGGTGATTTTACCAGATGAGACTAAGAATTTTTCAATTCATGAGAAGTTTGACTTATTATATCCATTGAAGCAGCTTATCAAACAACCTTGTCTGAAGATTCTGTTCACAGAGCACTCAAAGGTGGTCATGGAGCATATGCGCCGCATGGAATTTGGGGATTTGGCAGACAAGAAGTCTTGCCCTTGTTGTTATTTAAGTAGTACCTCATCTGGAGGGTGATCCTTAAGGGGGGGGGGTATTCGTCCTCGGTTAAGTATACATGTTCATGTAGTTATGTAAGTGTCTCAGGGATGTTATATTGGAAAAAGATTCTATAACTTGGTTCAAGACTTATCACGGTTGCTATTAAAGGTTTTCAGGTTACGGTGACCATTACATGTATTTAGATTTTTGTTAGTATATGGCGGTTCCTAGTCCTATTATAAGTGTTGTTAGTTAGGAAAAATCAATAGATATTCCTCCAGACTTGGAGCAGGAGGCCGGCATCAATAATGTTTTGTAACGTTGTTGATTCATTTCTGTTATTACAAAATAATGTTTGGAAAATTCTTTCTTTAAAACCGAGTAAAATATTCAAATTCAACTTGAAAAAAATGAACAATTTCATAGCAAAACACTAATATTATAAAAAGAAATATTATTTAAAGAAAGTGTATATACTTTAAATACCATAACTTTTATGAGAAAGTAACAATGAACAAACATATATTTCGTTTACCTAATTCTCCTTAAATGGTCTTCATTCATTCATTTCATATTTGATAATTTTTTTTTATGAATCTAACAACTACTCCTTAATGCAAGGCATGTCTATTTGAAGAAGAAAAAATTTGGATCATAATTTACCAAGTGATTTAGATCCTCTAAAATAACACTCAAAACTTTTCTTTAAAAATGGATAGAGTTGAAGAAGATATGGTGTTGGCATGTTTTGCGCGACGTCATGGATTAGAAAATTGGAAATGATGGCTGAAAAATTCTCATATTCCATTACCAATTGACGTAGATGTATTCTCAAATTTTCATAAGTAAAATGTTAGGTTTAAGTATGAAAATTTAAAAGGGCGTTGTAAGCGTCTAGATCAGTCAAATTTTACTTATGAAGAAATGATGAGACTGCATTCATAAAGTTGTGACATATAAACTTACAAAGACTTATAGAGATTATTGGACAAACTAAAGGATCCTCAATCTTTTTCATAAATCTCTCTTTATTTGTTTTTAAATATTTTTTACTTATGATGTTTGAAGAATTATGAGTTTTCACTAATGTTTTGTTTGATCCACATTTATGATGGTTTTTACATAATCAAAATATCTTCGAGATACAAAATACATTCAAAGATGTATTTGTTGAGTTAATGCTATAGTTGAGTTGATTCTAACTATGTTAATTAAGTCTAATGGAAAGATATAACAACAATAAGTTTCAAAAGAGAATACATATCCGTTCCAATAACCAAACATGAGGTTTCTGTAAAAGTGAAGTAATGGTCTTTAATGCCATTAATCTTGACAATCAGTTTCTTAAAATGAAAAAAAAAATTAACTCTTCTATTTGAAATTCCTCCTCTTGAAATATTTATATAAGAATGAAAATTTGTAAGCATAAAAAATACAACATCAACCACAAAGATAAAGAGAAAAAAAAAACTTCCATCCTTTCATCATATTCTTTGGATGTTTTTGGAAATTTGGTTTTGGTCAACCTCCATACTCTTAGCCACGCGTGCACGTGTTTGAGAGCAACTGTGGAACCTTGAGAGCGACCGGCTATAACGATTTGCATCGAAGTCAAAATCAAATCGCTTTTAAAGAAGTGGCTTGCCACGACACAGTATTTATGATAAGTTCTTTACTACTTTATAATTCCAATCTCATATCAATATTGTGGTATGTTTCCTAAAATTTTGTAAGTGGTTTTCCTAACACATAGTATTGATAAATGGCTATTTCTTTGAACAAAACTTTAAATGATTTGTCAAAACATGAACCTTTTGATTGAAATAGTTGTAAACAATGGTCACAAAAACGTTTAATATTCTTTGAAAAATTAGAAGTTGATTATGTTTTATTTAAAGAACCTTTTAGGAATAGTTCTAACACTAATACTGATTCTAGGTATGTTATAACTGTTGACGATATTGTTAAAAAGATGTTTGAAATGGATAACAAAATTTTTAGAGGACATTTGCTAAATCATATGTCTAATCCTTTGTTTTATTTATTTTTAAACTATGAATATGCCAAGGAAATAAAATATGGGATAGTTTGGAAAAACAAATATGGTACCGCTGATGCACGAAAGAAACAATATGTTGTCTGTCAGTGGATTATATTCCAAATGGTTGATAATAAGACCAATAATGGAACAAGTTCACGAATATGAGAACTTTAGTAGTGATGTTCTCAACGAGGACATGAAGATATGTGAGATATTTTAGGCTAATGTTCTTCTTAAAAAATTTCCTCCATCTTTGGGTGATTATAAAAATCAGTTAAAACATAAGAAAAATAATTAAACCCTTCGAGAACCTATAAGTCACATGAGGACCGAAGAGGCGAACCTTCTCAAAGATAAGATGGAAGAACATTCTCTTAATTTGTCTAAAGCTAATTTTTTTAATCTTCTGGTACTGCGTTGAAAGACAGGTTAAAAGGTAAACAAAAGAAAGTCTCGAAAATGGAACTTATGAAGAAGAAAAATCAATTCAACAAGCCAGAGAGAAATTCAAATATTTAAAGGGTTGTTGTTTTGTTTGTAGAAAAGTTGGTCACAGAGGTGTCTAGTTCTATCAAAGAAACGACAAGACTCAAAGAAGGAAGGACAAAAGAATGTCCAAGCCAATCATGCTGAAGGTAATGAAGTGATTGTTGTTGTAGTCGTTGAGGAAAATCTGGTGGCAAATAAAATTGACTGGGTGCTATACGCAGGCACTTCAAGGCATTTTTGTGCCAATAAAGAGTTATTAAATGACTTTGAGGAGTCTACTGATAGATAGTGTGTATATATGGGTAACTCCACTACTGCTGTAGTAATGGATAAAGGAAAAATTTTGCTTGAATTAACTTCTGGAAAGACATTATCCTTGAACATTGTTTTGTATATTCCCTCCATTCGTGGAAACATAGTTTCCTAGGCACTTCTCAACAAAGTAGGCCTTAAACATTGTTCAAGAGATTGTCAATAATGCAAGCATTTCAAATTCTGCTTATATTGTTGAGTCTATTAATTTGTGGCATGGTAGACTAGGTCATGTTAATATTTCTTCTATTAATATAATCAGAAAAATGGAATAAATTCATGTGATAAGAACTGATGATTTTTCTATATGTCATGTGTGCGTAGAATCATAGCATGCCAAGAAACCTTTCAAATCTATTATTAGTAGAAAGACTTAATTACTTGAACTATTACATTAAGGTTTAGTAGATTTCAAGTACACTATTAGCAAAGGTGAAAAAAGTATTACATTACTTTTGTTGATGACTTTTCTAGATACACTAAGGTATATTTTCTTAAGTCCAAAGATGAAGTTGAAAGCATGTTTTGAAATTTAAAGCAGAAGTGGAAAATCAAGAAGTTTAGATATGAAAGGGGTGGTGCATATAGTACTAAAACTCTAGAAGATTTTTTTGAGAAAAATGGTAATATACATGTAGTAAGTTCTCCATATACTCCCCAATAAAATGTTTAGCCGAACAGAAAAATAGAACCCTTAAAGAAATGATGAACTTTATGCTTTAAGCTCTGGTCTATCTAAAAATATGTGGGGAGAAGCAGTCTTGTCTAAATTTGTATTCTTAATAGAGTCCCGCATAAGAAGTAAGACAAGACCTCATATTAGTTTTAAAAAGGGTTTGCTCCTAACTTGAAATTTCTGAAAGTGTGTAGGTGTTTGGCTAAGGTTTGTTTACCTTATTTTAAATGAGTAAATGTTGGTTCTAAGACTTCTGATACTATATTTATTGGTTATGCTCAAAATAGTGTTGCATATAGATTTGTGCCTCTAAATGATCATTCTATTCGTGAATCTAGAGATGCGGGAATTTTTTGAGTATATTTTTCCTTCGAAAAACAATGTGCCGAGTGATGCGCAAGATAATGCTTCTATGCCTATGTCTATTAATTGGCAAGTTGTACCATCTTCTAGAGTTATTTCTTATATGCATGAAAATGAACTTAGAAGGAGTAAGAATCGTAGATTTGAGACAAGTTTTGGTCTTGATTTTTTCACTACTTTCTTAACAAAAACTTTTGATATTAATATTTTAAATGACAAATTTATGTCTATTTATTTAATAGAAGAAGACTCAAAGACTTATGATGAAGTAATGATATCAATAGATTTTATATTTTGAAAAGAGGCTATTAAAAGAGAATTAGACTCCATAGTTTCAAATCACACTTGGGGCTTGTATGATTTACCTGAAGGTTGTAAGACCATAAGTAGCAAGTGGATATTTAAGAAGAAATTGAGACATGATTGTACAATTGATAAATATAAGGCTAGACTTGTGATTAGGGGTTTTAACCAAAAGAAAGTTGTTTTTAAGGCTGGGAAGATGTAATAGCCGGGAACAAGCTGAAATGGGCATTCTGCCACTTATTGTAAGGAAAGGAATTTGAAAAAAAAAATAAGTAATTTTTTATATAAATATATGGGATTACTTTGATACTTATGCTCCTGTGACTAAAATAGCGAACATTATAACTCTTATTGCTTTGGCCGCTATTCACGATTTAGTGGTACATCAAATGGATGCCAAAACAGTATTTCTAAATGGTGATTTAAAGGAATAGATCTATATGACTTAACCAGAGGGTTTTGTAGTTCCAGGACAAGAGGATATAATATGCAAACTGAGAAAGTCCTTGTATGGACTAAAACAATCACTTAAGCAATGGTATGAAAAAATTAATATAACATTAGTGGACAATGACTTTGTTGTAAATTTATTTGATACATGTGTTTATTCTAAGATGATAGGTTCAGATTGTATCATTATATGTTTATATGTCGATGACATGTTAATCGTCTGTCCTAATGTGTCAATGTTATAAATGAGACTCAGAGTTTTTTGTCTTCTAAATTTGAAATGAAAGACCTTGGTGAAGCCATGTAATTTTGGTAGTTAAAATCAAAAATCTTAATGGTTTCTGTTTGTGTCAATCTCATTACAATGAAAAGATGTTGAAGAAGTTTGATTGTTTTGATGTAGTTACACCGAGAACTCCTTATGATCCTAGCATACACTTGAAGAAGAATAATGAATCTAGTGTTTCTCAAACTAAATATGCTAAAATAATTGGGGGTGTAACGTTTCTCATGAACTATACGGGGCCTGATAGCTTACATTTTTAGTATATTGAGTAGATATACTCATAATCCTAGTAGTGAATACTGTAATGCTCTTAATCTGTTGCTAAGGTATTTGATAAGTGCTATGAATTTATGTTTGCATTTTAATAAATTTTCGGCTATTTTAGAAGGTTTTTGTAATGCAAACTGGGTAATTGACAATGATGAACTTAACTTCACCATTGTCTATGCGTTTTATTTGATTGCAGGATCTATTTCGTGGAAGTCTTCTAAACAGACTTGCATAGCACATTCTACCATGGAATTAGAATTCATTGCTCTCGAGTTGGCAGGGCAAGAAGCTGAATGTGTGAGAACTCTTTTGGCAGATACGCCTTTGTGGGGAAGACAAGCTTCACTAGTTTCTGTTCACTGTGACTCACAAGCTGTAATTGGAATTTCCAAAAATAGTGTGTACAATGGAATTAGAGACATATTCGCATCATACATGGTGAATTTAAATAGTTGTTGAAACTGGGTTTAATTTCTTTTGAATATGTAAGGTCCGAAAGAAATTTTGAGGATCCTATGACCAAGGGCTTGAAACTAAAATAATGCTTGCAACGCCGAGGGGGATGGGGCTAAAGACCATTGATTGAGGTAATGTGGTGGACCAGTTAGGCCTCAATATACACCACATTTCTATCCCTAATGCGTGAGGCAGTGTTTTATAAGGTTGAACTTATTTTTCTCTTAATGATTCTATAGACGAAAGGTGATCTATTTGAGATAGAGTTGATGGAGTCACCTACGTGAGTATAAAGGTATGGTTTCCTTTTATGAAAGACTTGGGTCGTCTTTATAGAGAACTCATAAGACCTAAGGTGTGTGTGCATGACAATAAAATCACCTTGTTTGTATCGCGGAGGTTGTTTAAAATTTAAGGATATAGTATGTGTTATTGAGGTCTCAATTTATATCCATTCAGTTCAAGAGTACTTCACTTTGTGGATATTTAGTTGTTGTCCCATTTTCACTATGTGTTAATTCAAATAGAAATATATTGACAATAAAGTACATGTTCCTTCCTTTTGTCCAAAAGTCAGTTCTTACTTTTTATTTCTTCATTGGTGGGGGATTGTTGAGTTAATACTATAGTTTATTAAATTCTATCTAATGTTAATTGTGTCTAATACAAAGAAATAACAACAATACGTTTCAAAGGAGATAACATATCCGTTCCAAAAACAAACATGAGGTTTCTATAAAAGTTAAATAATGGTCTTCAATGCCATTAATCTTTACAATCCAGTTCTTAAAATAAAATATAAAAATTAACTCTTCTATTTGAAACTCCTCCTCTTGAAATATCTATATAAGAATGACAATTTTTGCGCATAAAAAATGCAACATCAACCATAAAGGAAAAGAATAAAGAACTTCCCTCCTTTCATCATGTACTATGAATATTATTGGGCATTTGGTTTTGCGCAACCTCAAAACTCTTAGACACGATTGCACGTCTTTGAGAGTAACTATGAAACCTTGGGGAGCGACCGGCTATAAAGATTTGCATCGGAGTCAAGCCAAAATCGCTTTCAAGGCAATGGTTTGCCACGACACAGTATTTTTTATAAGTTCTTTAGTAAGTTATAATTCCAATCTAATATCAATATTGTAGTATTTTTCCTAATAGCATTCTCTATTGCCCACTCAAACTAGTAGAACGTTGGAAGTAATTGTCTTTAGTTTAAGAACTGAAATGATCAATCAAGACCATAGCTTCTCACTAAAAAATCGTTATTTCACTCATTGTTTTATCTTTTTATGATTTGTAGTTTATGTAATATCTAGGACATTTATCTACCCAATTTACTTTATATGTATTAAGGTTAGTAAAAATTCCACAAACAGAATGAAGATGAAATTGAAATAATTTACTTATAATTCTGAGTCACTTGAAATTATTGTGTCTTCTTATGAAAAAATTTAATCCCCCCACTGTACCCGAGGTTACAGATAATTTCTCCCAAGATAAAATAGATTTATCCTGTTAAAGAAGTAGTGGTACCTCAAAGTTCTATAACTTCAGCGAACGTAAGAACAGTAACAAGCCATAAAGACTCAGTTGATCGAAACTTTGTTTATGAGGAAAAATATATGCAAAGAAGAAAAATTTTCAATTTTTCAAAAAATGAAAAATGACTTCCTTTTATAGCCACGTACAGCAAGAACGTGTTTGTTAAGACGAGTATTTTCAGACCAATTTTTTCTCAGAAAGTTGTGTCTTTTGGAAAAAATAACAACTTTTAGGAAAGATGTGTCTTTTGAAAAAATTAACGACTTTTTTGTAAATCAGACCGTTATGAGTGTTTCACGCGTATTTCAAATAAATTTTTTTGCGTCAAAATTATTTCAGTTATTTAACTCATTCTGGATTAATTTATAAGAGAAAAGAAATCGATTAGGGTCACATGATTTTTCAAATTCAAATCCAAATTTGAAGCCGAAGCAGAGGTCGATCGAGCACCGACGCTGCGAGGGGGCACAATCTTCTCAAACCTATACGGACAACAATTTTCTTTCTTCTACCGATATGTGATAAATGACTGTTCATTTGCACTTTGCAAATAACTTTTCATTTTCCCTTTAAAATTGGTTCCTCCTCATTTCATTTTTCTTTTCTCATTTCCTATTTGCACTTTGCTAAAACCTAACATTTATTGCCCATGTAATCTTCCTTTTCATCATTGGAAGGAAGAATTTCTCCCTTATAAATAGCGATGGTCTTACTTTGTTAGCAGAACGTGGAGAATAATTATCTTTTGTTTAGAAAATTAAAATGGTCAACCATGACGATAACTTCTCATTGAAATTTCATTATTTTATACTTTATGTTTTGTAATTCATGTAGCATTTAGGCCATTTATCTACCCAATAAACTATCCCGTATTCTTCCTATTCATTGCAAGTAAATAAGGACGGTCTTACTTTGTTAGGAGAACGTTGGGAGTCATTGTCGTTTGTTTAATGACTGAACACGGTCAACCATATTGGCCATAACATCCCATTGAAACTCCATTATTTCAATAATTATTCTATCTTTATATGTCTTCAAACTCATGTAATTAACCTCTAGGCCATTTATCTAAAAAATTTACTTCTCCGTAATCTTCTTATTCATTTCAAGAAAAAATTTCTCCCCTATAAATAGTGATGGTCTTACTTTGTTCGCACAATGTTGAGAGTAATTGCATTTTATTTAGTGATTGAACATGAACAGTCATATTGGCCATAACTTCTCATTTAAACTCTATGATTTCACTCATTATTTTATCTTTTTATGTATTATCACTCCATTAACATCTACTTCATTTTTCTACCCAATTTACGACCTCATAATCTTCCTATTCATTGCATGGATGAATTTCTCTAATACAAATAGTGATGATCTTACTTTTTTTTATTTCAAAATATAGAGTGCATAAAAGTGAGTTAAAAAGAAAGTTCTTATTATAAAGTTCTGGATTCAACACTTTTTCAGTATTTATTTAGTTGTACTTTGAAATTCAGGTATGTTGTCTGGAGGAGACAAATTAAGAAGATTATTGCTAGATTTTTTAAAAGATTTCTTTTCATGAGCTTAAATAACCTTAAAGAAAGAAAAATATATATCCATGTCTCTACCTGAAGATAATTAATTTTAAATTGTAATTTTAAAATTTTACCTACAAAAACTAGTTGACTTTCCTGTATAAATCTATATCATCCTACAATTTAATTTTTATTTTTTAACAAAGACTATTTTATCTAATCACTTGAAGAATATCTACGCGTAAACCTAAATTTTTTTTCTATATTGCTATTTTTTGTCATACTTTTTTTTTCTTACAACCATGTTCGGAAATTTTCTTTTTAATTGTGGCTCTATTAGAAAAAAAATTATTATTAGACAAAGATAGGAATAAAATATATGTACATCTTAGTCTTACACTCCTCAAATTCACTTGTGGGATTATACTAAATGTTCACTATTAGAAAAACCGATCTCAAAAGGGATTATGTTAACCCATCTATTGAATTGTGGATCAATTAGAAAAAAATCTTTTTATCCCGCAAAGGGGTAAGTTTGTGTACATCCTGCCTCTTAGACTTAACTGTACATTAATATGTTTTTACTACTAAAATATGATATTGAGAAAGACTTCATTAGCATAAGTGATGGTGATGTTAAAAAATTTGATATTAAATCTTGACAAATTGCCTTACAAAAATTAAGGTGATCGTCAAAATTTTGTCCACAAAACTATGGATGTATCGCCAGTTTGCCACAACATAATATTGATTGATTTGTCTCTCGATACATTTGGCATTTTTCCAAAGGAAGTGAAATTGATACACTCCCTACTAGTATTGTTGAGCTCTGTCCAGTTATACTTTGTAGTTTTAAAAAAAATCAAATCATTCTTTTACTATTAAACTAAAACTATGCTCTTGACAACTCAATGATATATTAATGTGTGTAGAACTTTTTCAGCCATTTCAATGAAATATCTTTTATTTATTAATCATAAATAACTTGGTTCTACGAGTTGAAATCTCTCTTTTTGAAAGGGTTGAACACGTTGAAGTTTGGCATTTTAGATAAGCACCTTTGTGATGAATTAATCAATTATGGGATAATGAGTCATGAACTTGAAGAAATGGTAGCTATGGGAAAGGAAAGTTGTCAAGAACCCTATAATAATAATCTGGAATTTTTTTAATCGATAAAAATTTTCTTAAATTTATTTTCTTAAATGCTCTTTCTTGAGCTTTTAAGTGAAGACTTTTGTTTATCAATTATAACTTAAAAAAACCCTTAACCATCATTTCTATATTAAACAGTTCTACACTAGGAATTCTCATTCTTTATCCTCAATCAATTGAAAGTTTTAATATCTAGTTATCCCAATAAGTTATGCGTAAATTTACTCGGAAGCATCTTATCTATATTTTTATGCACTTTTCGATATTTATGGTTAAAAATGATATTGTGAAATCACTTTGACAATACAAAATAGTAAATTTTTTTAAATTTACTTCATCTCCATTACATACTCACTTGCAATACAATTTTCTTGAATAGTCTTTCCTATATAAAGTAAGATACGTCAATATTGAAGATGAAAGTGTAGGTAAGGTAAGAAGTTACCATATTCCCTTTAGCTAATGAGGAAACAATATGTGGACCATTTTTCTTGAAGACAAGGTAATTTTTTGATTGTATGATAAAAAAATTATATTCCTAATGCAAAAGGAAATTTCCTCTAGTGAAAAATATATTGTATTATCTTTTTATTATGTTCCATGAACCTAATACTCTAGGTAGGTATTAAGTGAAATTTGATGGACCTCTAATATGTGAAGTTCCTTATGTGTTCATAATCCAATTATTAGGCCAAGTAATGGATGTATACATGTTATCTATACCTCCATTCCTTCTCTCCATAATCCCAAAATTTAAGAGAATTGACCCCAACTAGCTTAGAATTGACACGTAGTTGTTGTTTATATAAATATTTTTGGCGCACATGCCTATATCACAACTTCTATGTAATGCCTCATAATGTAATTTTAAACTAGTATGATCAACATACGACTATCCTTGATATTCACTTAAATTTTTCTTAGTTTGGTATTGGATTACTTAATATTGGGTATTTAGTGGGTGTGCAGGAGTTATTATTGTCCAAATATCTGATGCAAAGAGTCTTTTGGCTTGTACCACAATGATCCGTAGCTTATGTAAAAATATATGATATAAAAGAAAATTAATAATCTTTTTTTCTATACATAAGTATTTGGGCGATCTATTAAATGTTGAGACATTTAATACTACAATTTTGGTATTTTGAATGAGTATGATTTGCTTACGTTGAACGCAATGATATTGAAACCCAATTTAAAATTTTCCTAAGCTACAAAGTGCGTTGAGCTCATTCGGGAGGATGTTCCCACTAATTGCGACTTTCCAAATTGTTACACTTTTCTTGTGATGTGATTCATCTCATAGAGTTCCACAAAATTTTGGTGTCTATATGCCCCCTACTTCTACGCTTGTCAGCGTGTAGACTCGATAAACTCGAATACGAGACTTAAAGTACCCTTAAAAATAGAGTTTCAGTCTTTGCGGTTAGTAGATTTAGATTTGCATTTGATTTGTCAGAGAGAAGATGAAAGGTAAATTGGGTTACACTATGTGTGCCAATTTATTTGCAATTTTTTTCCCAAATATAAAAAATATATTGCAATCAAATAGTTAGAAAAAAGAATAATTTTGTTCATAAAGATTGTGAGTACAAATAACTTTATTAGTTATTTCCTCTCTCTTAAGATTTCTCTGTGATTCAAGGGTTGTTAGTGTCACTTAAAGTAAAGATTATGTGGACCTCCATAGGAATTATTTGTTCTCCATGAAATTATTTTATGGATCTTTTTAAAAACTTTGGTTGCAAAGAAGAGTGCACCCACATCATCATCACTTTAGGAATATATCCCGAATATATGAAATTTTAAAAATGCCTATTCCAAGAAATATATTAAACTATATATAAGTAGTCCCTAAGAACCTTTAATAATGTGGGACTCATATTTTAGAGTCCCACATAATTTTGATATCTCGAATGTCGAATTCTTCAATAAATTGGACTCATCTTGTACTGTGAAATTCTTTTTGGTAGTTCACTTAACTTGCTTGTTGGATAGAGTTCTATTGTTTTAGTGACTATTCAAGAAGAGGTCTTATGCTTATAAATGTAGTATCTAATACAAGCCAATAATAACAAAGATCTCACACTAGCAAGGTACTCATTAACACCTCCAAGCACATTTGGGAAAGTAGTTTCACTCTCCCATCCAAATGTGGACACAAGATCCAATATCTCATATTCCTCGATAGTACAACATATATGCCTTTGAATATCTAGCGCGAGGCATGAACAATGTGCTCAAGCATACAAGCCTTAACTTCAGATTTACCAGAACATTTGTTATTTACAAAAGTAGACCGCAAATAAGTAATTAGTCTTGGAATTAGTCTCGAATATTTGAAATAGAGATGTGTTGTAACAACATAATCTATCACTACATCTTTATGAAATTCCAAGTGCTAATAGCATTGTGGAATCACAGGTAGAATGTAAGATCCGTAAGTTTGTGCTTTAAGAAACAGCGAAAGGTCGTAAAACTTGTAATTTAGCAGTGATTTCCAAGTTTCGCACATTCACTAGCTTCTTAGCATTAACGATGAAGTGATTTTTCATAGGTGCATCAATAAAATAAATGTCCACCCCAATCCCTTTCATTAATGATAAAGTTTCTACTTTGTCTGCCCGAGCTGAGGTAGGCACCTATTAGTTCCTCAACTCCTGTGGGGAGGTAGAAACTTTATCATTTCTGAAAATGGTTTAGATTGCACAATTATTTTGTTCAAGCACCTATGACGTGTGAATGCTAAGAATATTGTTAATGTTTGGTACTTTGAATTCCTGCTACTTACAAGTTCCATGATCCTTCAGTGCTTGTTGAAGCTCTAAATCAAGGATCATACACGCTACCTGAAATTTCACGATGATATCAACACTAGGAATTATTTGAGATGCAGTGCTAGATTACGTTGTTACAACACATTTTTATTTCAAATATTTGAATTTACTCCATGACTAATTATTGATTTGAGGTTTGCTTCTGTAAACGATGACTGATATGCTGAATCTACAGTTAAAACTGGCATGCACAAACACTTTTTTAATGCCTCGCCAAATCTGCAGAGACAGATTACTGTTGATAAGTTGAGAATTTTGATCTTGTGTCCACGTTCGAATGGGAAGCTAAAACTACCTTTCAAAGGTTTTTGGGGATGTTGTTAGTGCGACCCTTGTTGATTCTAGCTTCGACAAAGATACTTATTACATTTCTTAACATAGGACCTCTTGTAGAAGCTATGGTTATACCTCAAACAATAAAACTCCAACCAATAAGAGAGTTATGTGAACTATGTTCCCAGAGAGATTATTTAAAAAAGAAGTCAGTTTCTTCATGAGACAGAGACTCGACATTTGTAGACATTCAAATTGTGTGGGCTTCTACCAGATGAGTCCAACTTCAGTTAGAATTCTTTAGATTAATCCTAGCTCACATTATATATAGGGTACTGTATTCCTTAGAGAGGGATCTCGAAAATTTCATAAAATCATGGAACATTTACAAAAAGATAAAGATGTGGGCGGACTATTGGTTACAACAAAATACTTCATCAAAGTCCACAAAATCCTCTTTATATGAAGATTAAATAAAATTAATTTTAGATGCAAATTATCCAACATAATAATCAAGAAAGGGATAAAATTGATGTTAAAAAAACTGTTAATAGATAAAATATTATTGTTTCTTTATGCATAAAATTTATTCCAAATAAATTGTCTTCTAGAACCCAATATAAAATTTATATTATTTTGGGGTTTAGTAAGTTGGATCCGAGTTGAAGAATTGGTCAAATTCCATTCAATGTTGTAAAAAGATTGAATATTTATTGATCAAATTCTTCGCTCAATATTCAAATAGATAGTTTGATGAATTAATTAACCAGACGAGAGTAAAGATAGATCGAGTGTCTATCTCATACCTTCTAAATAGTATTTATCTACAAAAAATTTGGCGATACGCAAAATTTGATGAAGTTTTACTCAATATAATGAGTTTGACCTCAATTAGTATAATTAACATTGTTTATTCATATAAGATGTCACATTTCATTTAGTTATGAGAACTATCTCTGTGGATGAAGCTGATCGATCTTGTGTATATAACAATGGTGCGTTGCTTATAGATATGTGATTGTTTCCCATCTTTAATATTATTATCTTGTAAAAACTAAGATAGTTTAGACATGCGAAGAGAAGATGTGTAGATGACGTATCAATTAGGAGGTGAGAGAGGTTGGCTATAGAGGGTGCAAGGAAAGACAGGTTGAAAGAAGAAGTATTGGAGAGAGGTGATAAAACATAATTTAATGCAACTTCATATTACCGAGGAAATGACTTCACATAGAAAACTATGGAGGATACATATTAGGATATCAGGTTAAGAGGTGGTGTATGGATATCTTGCTTACAATGCTTGGTGTTTGTCATTGTATATATACCATTGTTTATTCTTATTTTAAATAATCTATCCCAGTAAATTGTTCATTGATTATTGTATTACAATGTTGTTGTCTCTGCACCCTTCCGATATATTTTGCATCGTTTCCTTGTTACTTACTATTTTTTTTACTTGAGCGAGGAGTCTTTTAGAAATATTTTTTTAGCTTTACGAGATAATGGCAAGATGTACGTATATTCAATTCTTGTGATATTCCCTTTTTTAAATTTACTAATTACTAAACTATTTTTATAATATGACAGTCCGGTACACTATTCGAATTCAAGAAAATCAGAAGCAAGAGTCTAATTGTATAATATTTGTTTGGAGTACAGATCATTGCAGAAAATGAGATGAAAATTTGTAACGGTTGTTTGATTATGTGTTATTTAAATTGAGTTTTTTTTGCTTGAAGTTATTTATTTACCAATTAACATGCCCCCTTTGATTAATCTTCTAGTAAGGAAGAAGAGATTGGGAAATTTTGCGAAATGGGTGAATTTTGATTATGTGGTAGGAATCGAGTGTTGTGTTGTGAGCTGAGGGTCTATTGTAAACATCTTGTTAGGAGTAATATTGCGTACACACAATCCTCTTTAGACCCTCATAGACTTAACTGTACCTTAATATGTTTTTAATGCTAAAATACGATATTGACCATCATTTCATTAGCATAATTGATGGTGATGTTCAAAAAAATGATCATAATTCTTGACAAAGAGTGATGTTCAAAAAATTGATCATAAATCTTGACAAAACTCCTTACAAAAAGGTAAGGTGATCGTCAAAATTTTGTCCACAAAAATATGGAAGTATCGCCAGTTCGCCACAATATTTTCATCATCAACGAAAATATCATATTGATTGATTTGTCTCTCGATATATTTGACATATTTCTGAAGGAAGTGGAATTGATACACTCCCTACTGCGTCCATCTATACATTGTTTTTTTACAAAAAAATCAAATCATTCTTTTGCTATTAAACTAAAACTATGATCTTGACAACTCAATGATATATTAATGTGTAAGTAGAACTTTTCCAGCCCATTTCAATGGAATGTTTTTCTTTACTAATCATTAATAGATTGGTTCTACGTGTTAAAATCTCTCTTTTCAAAAGGGTCAAACACGGTGAAGTATTATGCTAACCAACTTTTTAATGAATTTACCAGTTATTGGATAACGAGTGATGAACTTGTTGAAGTGGTAGCTATGAGAAAGAAAGTCGTGAAGGACACTAGGATAGCTATTTGGAATGCTAGTTTATCTATCAATATTTTCTTAAATTCAGCTTAAAGGTTAGTTAACATTTCTTTTTCTTGACATTTCCAATAAGGTTGTAACTTAAAGTACTCTTAATTATTATTCCTATATTCCATTATGCTAATCTAGGAGTTCTTCCTTTTTTGCTCCTATTCTTTGTCATCAATTAATTGAAATGTTTTTATCTTTTGAGTTATCCCAATATGTTGTTCTCATATTTATGAGGAAGTATCTCAACTATATTTCTTTGCACTTTTCAATATTTATTGTTATAACGATATTGTGAAATTACTATGACCATACAAAATAGTAAATTTTTTTAAATTACTTCTTCTTCATTAAAGACTAATTTTACTTAAATTGCAATACAATTTTCTTACTTAAGTAGTCTTGATTATAAAAAGTAGATACGCCAATACTTTACATTGAAATATAGCTAAGGTAAGAATTCTTAATATTCGCTTTAGCTAATGATGAAAGAGAATGTGGACCATTTTCTCGAAATGATAATATTGTGCCCTCCTAATTTGATGGGCATATTTTAATTTTTTTTAGCTAAAAGAAGGTTGAAGGTATAGTTAATAAGTTGGAGACCTGTTATCGAATTATCGTCGACATCTACTTTTACTTGTTTGCACATACTTAAGTTTGTGACATAAGTACTTGAACGTGAGTAAAGTTTCAATGAATAAAATATTCCTCTTCTATATATGTCTAATGGTTAGGAGACATAATTTCTTGATTACGGTGTATTAGAGCTTTATATCTAAAGAGTAAATCATCGTTGGTCATTATGCATACTGGTTGTTCAATGAGAGAATCAACAAATTCGATTCATAATGTTCTCAAATTTTTGGAGGATCTAGAAAACACTTTAGGATTACTTAATATTTGGTGAGCAATAAATCTCTGATGAAATTTTTATTTCTTATGTTCCTAGACCATTTCCATGTTAGTAGTTTCTAGGGGGGATGAAGGTATTTTCTATATGAGAAACTCATGAAAATCTTGCCAATTTCGTATTTTAACTATTTTGAAAATATTACGTTATTGACATTTCTTTACCATATTTGATATTTTTATAATCCCTTAATTTTCCGGAAAACCCTTTTTTTAATGTTTAGGCTACTTTTTGAATTTAGGAAACCGTTGCAGCTGTTTAATTTAACCTTCTTGATTATTTGGGTAAGACTTCACTTCTATGAATTAAATTTTTTTCACTTTTAGATTTTACTCTAGTAATTGATTGTGTTTTAGTTGATAGATCATCCCTTTTTTCTTCTAAATCTCCCCGTGTTTCTTTTTATTTCTTAATAGTATATTTTGTTTCCTTTTCTGTTCTTTCACCTACAGTTACATTAAGTATGTCTCCCTCTTCCATTCTATTTCTAAATCATATATATTGTTTTCTTGATCGTGTTACTAGGTAAGTCTATCCTTCATGTCATAAATAGAAGAAATCATCCAGATTTTTCCACTGGTGAAAATTGTTCCTTACCTCATGGTTCTCCACTGACATCCTTGTTGACCAGGTAATGCTTTGATTGTATGCTAAAAAAATATATTTCTGATGCAGAAGGAATTTTTCCTGTGGTGAACAATATATTGAGTGTCTTTTTATTATGTTCTATGAAACCTACTATTCTAGGTAGGTATTGAGTACCTTTTGGTTCACCTCCAATATATGCAGTTCTTTGTGTCTTCATAATCCAATTAGTAGATTATCATAGTGCGAGGATTGGAAGTATAACTTATACATGTAACCTATATGTCCATTCCTTCTCGCCCTGATCCAAAAAACCAAAAGAATTGACCCCAACTAGCTTAGAATTGACGCGTAATTGTTGTTTATATATATTTTTGGTTGACAAATGCCTTTACCATAACACATCATTTTATACTAGCATGATCAATATACTTTTAGATCTGATATTCACTTAAATTTTGCTTACTCTGATATTGGATTACTTAACATTGGGTGTTATAGGGATGTTCAGGATTTTTTTTTGTTCATTTACCTAATGGGAAGTGGCATCTGGCTTGGACATTAGTGATCCATAACTTATGTAAAAATATAGGAAATACAAAAAAACTTCGTAGCATTGTGTGTTTCTGAGTTGTTATTGTCTAGATACTAATGCAAAGTGTGATTATCTTGGACTGCAATGATCCATTGACTCATGTCCCACCACTTCCTTGTTCAAATTCGGCATCAGAACAAGGGAGAAAATCTAGATTTATGAAGAGGTTGGTAAAATACAGTAGAACATCCTAGATATATTCAAGAAGTCTTAAGAATTCCCTAAAACTTTTAGAGAATTCTAGAATAGGACTGAAGTGTAAATATTGTAGGGAACTTTAAAGTAGATAATATTTACACTAAGGTCTTCAGAAGGTAATATAAATAAAGAGCCTCTCATTATAAAAATGTTCCAACCAAGTGTAAAACATTTGACAGAGTACTACTAAGCCTTTTTTGGATGCTTTTCAAGTTTCTCTAAGTCTTTCTTGCATTCTCTTAGCGATCTTACATTCAAAAGTTCTACTTGAGCTTACAAGACCGTGAAATATTGTACGTTGTCAAGTGTTGCATGAAACATTAGTTAGACTCTATGTCTCCTACAATGTTGTATTATATGAAAGATTTGCAGTTAGAGTAGTAAGGAAATGTTGTTCGACCCTACACAAGGCAAGGCACTAACATGTCACCTACATTTGACCATTGAAACAAGTGACGATGATTACGGTGATGAGGCTATTGACACCACCATCGAAGAGGAATGGGTCACAAGGGTTCAAATGAATAGGTAGATCATAGAGATATAAGGCTTTCATTTGGATGAGGTTGATGAAAAATTCAAGACTCTAAAGGAATTCAACCTTAGGATAACAACAAAATCCGCAAGGAGTTGGAGGGACACCAACATGCCGAGTTCGAGATGAAGGAGACCATCACATTCTTGGAGTGTCAGCTCATTAATGAGCTAAGTATGATTGTAGCTATGAATGCTGAGAATAAAGCACTCAATGGGGGCGTGTAAGTTGAAGGATTCACATCATGCGGTTGATATAGGATTATCCAAGGCCGAGCTCCCAATTGACATATGTTCAAAGGCGTTCGTGACGCCCAGGAAGCGGAGAAATTTTAATGGAACTTGGAGAATAACATCAAGTGTAGTTTGGTAAAGAGTGAAAAAAACAAGATCAACATTGTCGTGTTGTATCTTCAAGGCTTGTCAGAGTGTAAACCTTATAAACTCAAAGATAATACTTGAAGTACCCATAGAATGGAGTTTCAATTTTTGAATTTTGTGGCTTGATATTTGCATTTTATTTGCAAGAGAGGAGATTCCGAGTAAATTAGGTCAAACTTGGCATGCAAGTTAGTTGAAGAATTTTTTTCCGAATAGAAAACAAATATTACAATCAAAGAATAAATAAAAAACAATGAGTTTATTCATTAAAATTGTGACTACATATATGTTTATCCCTTGATTCCCATCTCATAAGATTACTCCACGATTCAAAGGCTATTAGTGTCACCCAAACTAGGATGATGTCGACCTTCTTATGATTTATTTGATCTTTGTGAAAGGATTTTACCGATCTTGTTAAAGTATTTTGTTTTTAAGAAGAGTGCGCCTATATCTTGATCACTTCATGAATATATGAAATTTTAGAGATGCATATCCAAAGAAATATATGAACTTTATATAAGTGTTATATAAGTGTGAGCTAGAGTTTAGGGTAAGTAGTCTCCAAAAAGCCTTAATGAAATTGGATTCATCTTTTAGAGTCCCAGAAAATTTTGATGTCTCAAATGTCATGTTTTTGTCCCATGAACTTTTTTGGGACGCATAGTTCACTTAGTAGTCTTGCTTGATAGAGTTTTATTTGTTTAGGTGTAATCAATTATTCCAGAATAGGTCTCATGCTTAAAAATGTCGTATCTTTGTCGAAGCTAGTATTAACAAGGATGTCTCTCTAGCAAGGGACTAAAAATCATCTCCAAGAATCTTTGAGAAAGTAGTTCCACTCTCCCATCTAAACTTGGACACAAGATCTAATTTATCATAATCCTTAAGAGTACAACATAGCCTTTGTAGATCTAGCGAGGCATGAAGGATGTGCTCATGCAGGCTAGCCTTAACTGCAGATTGAGCATAACATTCATTATTTTACAAACGTAGACCGCAAATAAGTAATTAGTCTTGGAATAAGTCAATATGTGTTGACACAACATAATATAGCACTACATCTCCAAAAAATTCCAAGTGATAATAGCATCTTGGTATCTCAGGTATCATGTAAGATACACGAATTAGAGCTTTGATAAACAACGAAGAGTCACAAAACATGTAAAGTAGCAGTGATTTCCACGTACCGTGGATTGACTAGCTTCTCAACATTCACGAGGAAGTTCTTTAGCATAGGTTCATCAATAAAATCAATGTCCATCCAGATCCATTTCAATAAATGATAATGTTTCTACATCCGCGCCTGAGCTGAGGTAGGTACCGATTAGTGCCTCACCACATTAGATACTATCATACTTATAATCTCCTACATTACCCGATTATACATTACTACTGAAGGCAAACTCTTTCAAAAAGTTTTGAACTTGAGAAATTATCCCTAGGAATGAACCCCATTTTATGATTTAATGGTTCATAACGGATAAATCTCTAAATTTTACGAGCACATCCAATCCTGAACAATGAAACACTCTAAATTAATGATTTTTTTTATGTTGAAAGACCCTCATGATGATTTTCATAAGTCTTAAACAAATGTATACTGATAGCATATTTGAGAAAAGAGTCTCCATGTTACCTTAGTGATTCCAAATGAAACTTTTGCATGCATTTCTTTGTTGTCAACACTTTCAAAACCTTAGCAGTTGGGATAAATTTTTTTAGTTTGCCCTATAAAGTACAAAGGTTCTAGAAGACAGATAGTAATTGGCAAAAGATTCTTGTCCTAGAGAATCTTATGAATCTAATGTATACACGTATGAGAGTGAATTTGCTCGGGTGGAATATAACAAATTCACTACCATACGTGTATACCTTAGAATTCATAATATTCTTTCAAGGTTTGGAATCTCTCCTAATACCAATCTGTCGTTCTACAACCATAACATTTTATGTGGGAAGAAGTCATGAAGAAAAATCTTAAACTGCAAGCAAAAAGTTTGTATTCCAATTGCTAGTGTTTTTGAAGTAATGACAATAATAAAATGCCTCTAGAAGTTACATTTGAATGTCATCACGAGGGGTGTCTCAAAATTAAGAAAAATAAAATCATTTCCAAAGTTACACTGTGCAAGTTTTGATGTGCTTGTAAAATATCAAAATTAATCTATAATGAGCAATTAAATCTTTAAATGTGAATCATTCCTGATGATAATTCTCGAGTTCGTTACTTTGGTTAAGAGTACCTATTGCCTTCAATAAAAATGTATAGTAGGCTAAGACAAACTATTAGAAATAGTAAGAAGTAGTTGATGTGGTTTAGGCACTAATAGGTTCCTACCTCAACTTGTGTGTGGAAGGAGCGACTTTACCATTTATGAAATGACTTTTGTTGCACATTAATTTTGTCGATACACCTATGACAAGACACTCCCCTATGAATGCTGAGAAACAAGTTAATGTCTGGAACATTGAATCCCTGCTACAATACAAGTTCCATGATCCTTCACTACATGTTAAAGTTCTAACTCAAGGATTATACAGGCTACATGAGATTCCACGCTTATATCAACACTAGAAATTCTTGGTGATACAATGCTAGATTATGTTGTTACAACATATATCTATTTAAACAATTAAAACTGACCCAATGACTAATTATTGATTTGATGTATGCTTCAATTAAAAATGAATGATATGCTCAATCTGCAGAAAAAGGTTGGCATGCACAAACACCTTCTTCTTCATGCCTCGCCAAATTTGCAAAGACAGTACTGTTGAGGATTGTGAAAATCGGATCTTGTGTTTATGTTCATATGGGAAGCTGAAATTGTTGCCAATATGTGTTATTATATAAGAAATTACTGATTCTAATAAACTATTCAGAAACATGAAGTAACTGATATTTATAGAACCAGTAAGAGAGATGAACACAAATTTAATTCAAAAAAGTAAATTTTGTAAAAAACGTACCAGAATCTTTGAATCCTTTTAAATCGGAAAAAGATCAAGTTCACTGAACTCACAGTGTCCCCTTAAGGAAATTATTCCCCTCTAGTATCGAAGGTTTGATTTAGAATATAACCTGCTAGGGTAAAATGATCTTAATCAGCATAGTGTAGATACCGAAAACTCTACTGTCAGTGAACCAATACTAGTAGAAATGTAAACGAAGGAAAATGTGCGCAGACGACGACGAAGAAGAAGATCATAAAATTCGTAAGGAAATATTCTGAAGAATGACTGGTATTTATAGGCAAGAAGAATAGGTTCCGAAATGTTGCAACCCTTTCAGAATTCACTGGACCATTAATGAAAGTTTGCAACCTTTCAAATGGCAGTGAATGTTCCTGAAAGTTGCAACCTTTTAGAACAGTCATGGCGAAAAATTTTAATAAAATGGAAAAGTTAAAATATAACGGGTCGGGCGCGGATCCGAGTCAGGTCATATTAGTCAACTAAAAAGTTAAAACATTTCGGCTAATTTTCAAATTCAGTTATCAACTAATTAATTGAACCTATTTTTGTTCATTTACTTAATCAATTAAAATAAACTTTGTCCAAAAAATAATCTCTCGATCATTTGCCGAAAACAATGCTAAGACGAGAGAGCGACAACGACGACGACGCGATGGTGGTCCCTCTTTCCAACCGTATTAACATTTAATAGGAGTGTTTCTTTATTTAAATTCTCTTATTTTTCTTTTTATCACCGATTAGGGAAAAATGACTTTTAATTAAAGCATAATAACATTTTTCAAATTTCCAACTCTTCAAGTTCTAAACATTTAAAATTCCTCTCTTTCCCTCTATTTCCCAACAATTCTTGCTACATACCAAACAATCCACAACATTGATGGGGAATTGTTATAACATAGTAATGCACGGACAATTGTGTACTTTATAGTCAAGAATTAATTGCATCTTGATAAGTAGGTTTCCCCTTGGACTTTCTATAGTGAACATCTGTCGGATATACTCGGTCAATCCATAGATGTGATATCTTTGAACCATCGAGCTTTGCTGTATACGTATACAACAATATGTCACACAATAACCCTTTATTGTTTATGGTTCTTACGGTTGTGCTCATTTCAGCCATGAAAACCTCATGGTTTCATGAGTGTATAGAGAATAGGATTTTGACATAAAATTCTCTTTGACCCGGCTTGCACTTCACACTCACATAGGTGATTTCTATCTGTGTCATCCCGTAGATACAGTATTTGGTTAAATCTACCAAACATAGCAAATCATTTAAAACTTTAAGCTTTATTACCTCATTAACAAGCCTTAAAGTCTTAACCTTGTTCATGAACATTGTCTTCATCATGAGAATGGATTAAGTTATTTGACAATGTCGAACCGTCAGCCTCAACTTCGTTTTTGTCATGAATCTAGCTCTTGGGATCTCCATTATGCTAGGTAGAGTTACCATAATGCTGACTTGTCCTAAGCGATAAACTCATTCCCTTAGATGATCTTTTCACTGCCTCTCTCACTAGGACTTTCGTTAGTAGATCTTACACGTAATCTCTTCACTTTACATAGTCAATTGTGATAATTCCACTAGAGAGAAGTTTTCTTACGGTGTCATATCTCCATCGTATATGATGAGATTTCCCGTTGTACATAACGCTCCGTTCCCTATCTATTGTTGCTTGACTATCACAATGTATGAAAATAGGTCCAATAGGTTTGGGCAATAATGGAATATCCTCTAGGAAATTTCGGAGCCACTGAGCTTCCTCACCAGTCTTATACAAAGCAATGAATTCAGATTCGATTGTGGAGCGACCAATACATGTCTGGTTGGACGATTTCCAAGAGGCTGCTCCTCCACCAAGTATGAATACATAACGACTAGTGGATTTTACATCATTTGACCAGGTGATCCAATTTGCATCACTATATCCTTCAATCACAACAGGATATTTATTATAATGCAAAGCATAATGTTTTGTATATTATCGATAACCTAACACACGTTTTATTGCAATCCAGTGAGTTTGATTCGGATTACTAGTTAACCGACTCTGTATAGTAATTTCACATGCTATATCTGGTCGCATACAATTCATACTATACATCAAACTTCCCAACACTCTTGCATATTACAATTGAGAGTCCTTCATTCTTTTTAAATGTACAACTTAAATCAATTAGAGTTTTGCCAACATTGAAATTCAAGTACTTGAACTTATCCAATACATTTTCTATATAATGAGATTGAGATAATTCTAGTCCCTAGGGAGTTTTGATTATCATGACCTCTAAGATCAAATCAGCAACTCCTAAGTCCTTATTATCGAACTTGCTGGACAGCATGCACTTAGTATCATTTATATCGTCAATGTCTTTACTCATTATTAACATGTCATCAATATACAAACAAACAATGACTTCATGATTCATAACATTTTTAATGTAAACACAATTATCACATTCGTTAATTTTGAGTCCATTTGCCAACATTGTTTGGTCAAATTTAGCATGTAATTTTTAGGTGCTTGCTTGAGTCCATAAAGTTATTACACAAGTCTACACACTTTCTTTTCTTTACCACGAACTATAAACCCTTCAGGTTGTTCATTGTAAATTTCATCCTCCAACTCTCCATTTATGAAGGTTGTCTGCACATCCATTTGGTTGATATTAAGATCATTCACTGCATCTAACACTATTAACATCCTAACTGATGTTATCCTTGTTACTGGAGAGTATGTGTCAAAGTAGTCCAGACCTTTCTTTTGTCTGTACCCTTTGACTACGAGTCTAGCCTTATATTTATCAATAGTCCCATCACATTTCATTTTCCTTTTAAAGATCCACTTTGATCCTAAAGGTTAATATCCTGGAGGAAGATCAGCAAATTTCCAAGTGTGATTACTTAAAATTTATTTGATCTCTTGATTAAGTTCTTATTTCCAATAAGTTGACTCAGACAAAGACATAACTTCTTTAAATGTTTGAGGCTCATTTTCAAGAAGTAGTGCTACAAAATCTGGTCCGAAATAAGCAGATTTTTTTTGTGAGTACTACGCCTAGGTTCCTCACCAGTAGAATATTTTCCATTGATTCTTCTCATGGTCGTTTAAGTCTTTCACTTGTTGACTCACTTTCTATTTATACGGATAAATGTTTTAAAAAAACTCTGCATTATCTAATTTAATTCTTGATGGATCTCAGCATTATAAGATTTGTGAACTAAAAACCGACAGGCTTTATTGTTCACAACATACCCAATAAAGACACAATCGAGTGTTTTGGGTCAAATTTTTACCCTCTTCATTAAAAGAATATCTACGTTGGCTAAACAACCTCGCACAGTAAATTATTTTAAGGTGGCTTTCCGTCCATTCAACAACTCATATGGAATTGATTGTGTTTTTCGATGGGGGGTATTCTATTGTGTATTTTATTAACTGTAAGGATGGCTTCCACAAAAGGTTTTTTGGTGAACAAGAATTGATCATAAGCCATTAATCACTTCCATTAAGGTTTTGTTCTTCCGTTCTACCAAACCATTTGATTGTGGTGTATAAGGCGCATTAGTTTGATGAATAATACCATATTCCAAGTATTTCACTTCAAAAGGATATTAATATTCTCCACCCCTATCACTCCGAGTAATTTTTATCATTAGATTCAATCAGTTCTCCACTTTATTTTTGTATTGCTTAAATCCATCAATTGTTTCATCCATACAAGTAAGCAAATATACATAACAAAATTGAGTGTAGTGATCCATAAATGTTATAAAATACTTTTTACCACCACTAGATGGCGTTGATTTCATATCACATATATATGTGTGAATTAAGTCTATAGTTTTAGAATTTCTTTCAATAGACATACAAGGATTTTTTACAAACTTTTTTTCCACACAGATCTCGCATTTCGATTTATCATATTTAAAATCAGGCAAAACTTCTAGATTAACCAATTGTCGCAAGGGTTTATAACTTACATGTCCCAAACGGGCATGCCATAAATCATTTAACTCCAATATGTAAACAGAAGCAGAATTTTGATTTATACTATAAACAACCATTACATTCAGTTTGAAAAGACCCTCATTGAGGTAGCCCTTCACTATGAACATTTCATTCTTACTTGTTAGAGATTTATCACTTACTAGGAAACACTTAAACTCATTCTTAATGAGTAGTGCAACATAAACGTAATTCTTCTTAATAGTAGGGACATGCAGAATATTGTTCAAAGTCAACACCTTGCCGGATGTCATTTTCAACATTAATTTCCCTGTTCCTGCAATTCTTGTTGTTACTATGTTTCCCATGAACAAATCTTCATCGTACTCAGCAGGAGTATACGTTACAAAGGCTTCTATTGCATAGCAAATATGTCTTGTGGCACCGGAGTCGATTAACCACTCCTTGTTATTTCCAACTAAGTTACACTCCGAGGTCATTACACACAAGTCATATGCATCTTCCATCTTCTCCATTATGTTTGCTTGACTTTTGCCATTGCCTTTAAACTCTCATATCTTTCTTTCTACCACCGATTAGGGACAAATGCCTTTTCATTAAATAATAAGAGGACTTTTCAAGTTCCCAACTGCTAAAGTTCTCAACTTTCAAATTCCTCTCTTTCCCTCTATTTCCCCTCTTTTGGCAACATACTAAAAAAAACTACTTCCAAAATATGTTTGGAGATATTATTGGGTTCGTTATTTGTGCGATCTTTGTTGATTCTAGATCCAAAAACTCGACATTCGTAGACATCAAATTTGTGTGGGACTCTACTAGATGAGTAAAATTTCAATTAGGCCTTCTTGAAAACTACTCCTAGCTTACACTATATTAAGTGTAATATATCCCTTAGAGAGGGATCTTGAAAATTCCATAAATTCATGAAATATTTAAAAAGATATGAAGATGTGGATGGACTCTTCTTGATAACAAAATATTTTTAAAAAAGATCCATAGAAACCTATTTACATAAATATCAAATAAAATTCATTTAAGCTGCAAATTATTTGGTAGAATAATCAAGAGAGGGGTATAATTCTACCCAAACTATTAATTAACAAAATATTCTTGTTTCATCATATTTATTTTGTGGTCGAAGTTTATTTTCTATAAATAAGATATAGTACAAACAAATTTTGTCTCCTTGAACCTAACAAATATTTATAATTTCTTTTGGGGTTTGATTAGTTCAATCAGAGTTGATTGATAGGTAAAATTTGTTAGAAATTGAAGAAAAAAATTAATATTCGTTGATCAAAGCATTAATTCCATCATATGATAGATCTTTTGTAGAATTTAATTAATCAGACGAGAATAAACATAGATCAAATACCTTTGGGGTCATCTCTTACCTTCTATGTAGTATTTATCTCCCCAAAGCTTGGAGATGCACACACAAGAAGAGGCCTTATGTTTAAAAATGTACTGAGTATCTTTTTTAAAGCTAGAATCAACAAAGATCCCACCAATAAAGTACCTAAAAACATCCCCAACCACATTTGGGAAAGTAGTTTCACTCTCCCACCCAAACGTAGACACAATATCCAATTTCTCAAAATTCTAAACTGTATAACATATCTGCCTTTGCAGATTTGGCGAGGCATGAAGAATGTGCTCATGCAGTCTAGCCTTAACTGCAGATTGAGTATATCATTCATTATTTACAAAAGTAGACCACAAATAAGTAATTAGTCTTGTAATCAGCCTGAAATATTTGATATAGAGATATGTTGTAACAACATAATCTAGCATTACATCTCCAAGAAATTTCAAGTGCTAATAGCATCGTGGAATCTCATGTAGTACGTAAGATAAGTGAGTTCGAGTTTGAACAAGCAGTGAAGGGTCGTGAAACATGTAGTGTAGCAGTGATTTCTAAGTATTGTACATAGACTATCTTCTTATCATTCACGATGAAGTGTCTTAAGCTAGGTGCATCAATAATATCAATCTCCATCCCGATCCATTTCATAAATGATAAGGCTGCTACGTTGCCCGTCTGAGCTGAGGTAGGCACCTGTTAGTTCCTGAACCACATCAACTACTCTTTTGTTTCTAATCTCCTATACTTAACCCTACAACACATTTCTACTGAAGGCATCAAGAAATTGTTGTCAAGTTGTAAACATGTGGATTATTACTAGGAATTGTCCACACTATAAGATAGAATTGTTCATTATGGATAAATCTCTGAATTTTATGAACACATCCAAGCTTTAACATTGCAACATTGAAAATGATTTTATTTTTCTTAATGTTGAGAAGACCCTCATGATAATTTTCATAAGTTTTAAACAATTGTATACTAATAGCATATATGAGAAAAGAGTCGCCAAGCTTTACAAGTTATTCCAAATAAAAATTCAGGAGACATTTCTTTGTTGTCATTACTTCCAAAATCTTAACGGTTGGGATACAAATTTTTACTTTGTGGAGATTCAAAAGCATTCTTTTAAAGTTTATTCGTCATGGATGCTTTCCCTATAAGGTCTAAAGATTCTAACATGGTAGATAGTTATCATTTACCTCAATAATCTGATTAATTCTAGGTATACACATATGGTAAGTAATCCCCAAACTCCGCTAAATAAATTAACTGCTATATGTATATAGCTTAGAATTTATAAGATTCTCGAGGTCAAAAATATTTTGCAAATAACTATCTACCGTGCTAGTACCTTTTGACTTTATTGGAGAAGCATTCATACTGAATAAACTCGAAAAGAATAGTTTTGGATCATTGCTAACTAAAACTTTTTATCCCAACTGGTAAGATTTTAGAAGGAATGAAAACAAAGAAATGCCTCTAGAGGTTTCAATCGGAATCACTTGGGAAACATAGACAGTTTTTTCACAAATGTGATGTTAGTATACAACTATTAAAGAATTATGAAAGTCAAACGAGGGTTTACTCAAAATTAAGAAAATTTAAATCATTTCCAAGGTTACACTTTGCAACTTTTGATACGCTCGTAAAATATGAAGTTTATGCATAATAAACCATTTGATCATCTAATGTGAATCATTCCTGATGATAATTCTCAAGTTCTTCGACTAAGTGTTCCGTTTGCCTTCAATAAAAATGTATAGTAGGCTAAGGCAAATGATTAGAAATAGTAAGAAGTAGTTAATGTGGTTGAGGAAGTAATAGATGCCTACCTCAGCTCGTTTGGGGATGTAATGACTTTACGATATATGAATTTAATTGGGTTGCGTATTGATTTTGTTGATTCTGGGAAGCTAGTTAATGTCTTATAGTTTGACACCTTGCTACTTACAAGTTCCATGATCCTTCATGGCTTATTGAAACTCTTACTCACAGATAATATTCCACAAAGATATTAACGCTAGCAATTCTAGGTGATGCAGTAATAAATTATGTTGGTGCAACACATATCTATTTCAAATATTCGAATTGACTCCATGACTAATTAATGATTTGAGGTAAGCTTGTGTAAACAATGAATAATATGCTCAATTTGCACTTAAGGATCGCATGCACAAGAACCTTCTTCATGCCTCACGAAATCTGCAAAGACAGAAATGTTGTACTATTGAGGATTTTTGAGAAATTGGATGATGTGTCTACATTCGGATGGGAATCATAAACGTGCTTTGAGATGTTGTTGGGTCATCTGATGGTGCGATCCCTTAAGACCTCTCCTGGAACCGTTGGTTACACCTCAAAAAAGAAACTCCAGCCAACAAGAGAGTTAAGTGAACTATGTGACCAGAAAGGTTATTTAAAAAAAAATCAGTTTCTTCATGAGACAAAGACTCGACATTTGTAGACATCAAAATTCTGTGCGACTCTACAAGATTAGTCCAACTTCATTTAGAATTCTTGAAGACTAATCCTAACTCACACTATATAAAGGGTACTATATCCCATAGAGAGGGATCTCGAAAATATCATAAATTCATGAAAAATTTACAAATTGATCAAGATGTTCGTGGTCTCTTTGTGACAACAAATACTTCATGAAAGTCAACAAATCCTCTTTACATAATATTATATAAAATCCATTTTAGGTGCAAATTATCCTACAAACTAATCAAGAAATTCACAAATTGTACTCAAACTTTTGATTAGTAACATATTCTTCTTTCTTCATATTTATTTCTTAGTTGGAGTTTATTTTCAATACATAAAATTTGTTTCAAAGAAAATGTCTCCTAGAACCCTAACTAAAATTTATAATTTATATGGGGTTTTATTAGTTTGATCCGAGTTGAAGAATTGGTCAGAATCCATTCAGCATTTTAGAAAGAACTGAATGTTCATTGATCAAATCATTCACTGAATAGTCAAATAGATCATTTGCAAAATTAATTACCAAGAGAGAGTAAAGATAGATCAAGTGTCTTAAGGGTCATCTCATACCTTCTAACTAGTATTTATCGGTAAATAGATAGATATACACACACACGATTTACTGAAGTTTCACTTTAAATTGTTTCTTGTGAGTTGTCATGAGATGTTAGAAAATGTGGAGTCCGACAGAGTGGATTACACTACTTTTCACATGTGGGGCCTATCTAGGAAGTGGTGGTAGTCTGATGTCCATACTAGAACAACATGTTCATTCCGTGTAACTTTAGTTTGAGAACTTTAATGACGATGGTATTTCAGATCGATTTTAGGAAAGATTTCATGCCTTGTCTCACCATGCTTTGGTGATTTTACCAGATAAGACTAAGAATTTTTCAATTCATGAGAAGTTTCGCTTATTACAACCGTTGAAGCAGCTTATCAAACAACCTTATCTGAAGCTTCTTTTAAGAGAGCAGTCAAAGGTGGTCATGGAGCTAATGCGCCGCATGGAATTTAGGAATCTGGAAGACAAGAACTCTTGCCCTTGTTGTTATTTTAGTAGTACCTTATCTGGAGGGGGATCCTTAAGGAGGGGTATTCATACTCGGTTCAGTATACAGTTCATGCTATTATGTAAGTGTTTGAGGGATGTAATATTGGGCAAAGTTTCTACAACTTGGGTCAAGACTTATAAGGGTTGTTATTAAAGGTTTTCAAGTTACAGTGACCATTAAATGTATTTGGATTTTTGATAGTACATGCTGGTTCCTAGTTCTACTATGAGATTGGTGAGTTAAGAAAAATCAATAGATATTCCTCCATACTTTGAGCAGGAGGCCAACATCAATAATGTTTCTATAATGTTTTGTAACGTTGTTGATTCATTTCTGTTCTTACAAAATAAAGTTTGGAAAGTTCTTTCTTTAAAACCGAGTAAAATATTCAAATTCAACTTGGAAAAACTGAACAGTTTCATAGAAAAACACTAATATTATAAAAAGAAATGTTATTTAAAGAAAGTGAATATAATTTATATACCATGACTTTTAAGAGAAAATAACAATGTACAAGAAAACACATATTTCTTTTTACCTCATTCACCTTAAATGATCTTGATTCATTCAATTCATATTTGATCAAATTATTTTTTTTTATAAATCTAAAAACTACTCATTAACGCAAGGTATGTCTATTTAAGGAAGAAAAAAATTGGATCATAATTTACCAAGTGATTTAGATCCTGTAAAATAACACTCAAAACTTTTCTTTGAAAAAAGGATATAGTTGAAGAAGATTCGGTGTTGGCACGTTCAGCGCGACGTCATGGATATGAAAATCAGAAATAATATATGCAAAATTCTCACATTCCATTACCAATTACCGTCGATGTATTTTCAAATTTTCGTAAGTAGAATGTTAGGTTTAAGTTTGAAAATTTCAAAGGGCGTTGTAAGTGTCTAGATCAGCAAAATTTTACTGATGAAGAAGATGATGACAATGCATCCAAATTTTACTTATAGAGATAATTTGACAGACTAAAGGATACTCCATCTTTTTCATAAATCTCTCTTTATTTCTTTTTTAAATATTTTTTACTTATGATGTTTGTAGAATTATGAATTTTAACTAAGGTTTTGTTTGATCCACATTTATGATGGTTTTTATAGAATTGAAATTATCTACGAGATACAAAATAGATTCAAAGATGTATTTGTTGAGTTAATATTACAGTTTAGTTAATTCTAACTATGTTAATTAAGTCTAATGCAAAGATATAACAACAATACGTTTCAAAAGAGAATACACATCCATTCCAATAAACAAACAAGAGGTTTCTGTAAAAGTGAAAAAATGATCTTTAATGCCATTAATCTTGACAATCTGTTTCTTAAAATGAAAAATAAAAATTAACTCTTCTATTTGAAACTCGTCCTCTTGAAATATCTAATGAAAATTTGTAAGAACAAAAAATAAAACATCAACCACAAAGAAAAAGAGAAAAAAAATTTCCCTCCTTTCATCATATTGTTTTGATATTCTTAGAAATTTTACTTTGGGCAACCTCCAATCTCTTAGCCACGAGTGCACGTGTTTGAGAGCAACAGTGGAACCTTGAGAGCGACCGGCTATAACGATTTGCATCGTAGTCAAGCCGAAATCGCTTACAAAGAAGTGGCTTGCCAGGCCACTGTCTTTGTGATAAGTTCTTTACTACTTTATAATTCCAATGTAATATCAATATTGTAGTATTTTTCCTTACAATTGGAAAGTGGTTTTCCTAACATATAATATTAATAAATGGCTATTTCTTTGAACAAAACTTTTAATGATTTGTCAAAAAATGAGCCTTTGGATGGAAATAATTTTAAACGATGGTCACAAAAAACTTAAATATTCTTTGAACAATTAGAAGTTGATAATGTTTTAGTTAAAGAACCTTCTATGAATAGTTCTAACACTAATACTGAGAATAGGTATGTTATAACGGTTGACGATGTTGTTAAAAAGAAGTTTGAAAAGGATAACAAAATTTTTAGAGGACATATGCTAAATCATATGTCTAATACTTTATTTTATTTATTTTTATACTCTAAAAATGTCAAAGAAATATGGGATAGTTTGGAAAAGAAATATGGTGTTGATGATGCAGGAAAGAAAAAATATGTTGTCTGTCAGTGGATTAAATTCCAAATGGTTGATAATAAGAATATAATGGAACAAGTTCACGAATATGAGAACATTACTGGTGATGTTCTCAACGAGGACATGGAGATATGTTAGATATTTCACGAAAGAGAACGATGAGGACCGAAGAGGCAAACCGTCTAAAAGATAAGATGGAAAACTTTCTCTTAATTAGTCTAAAGCTAATCTTATTTAATTTTCTTGTACTGTTTTGAAAGACAGGTTCAAAGGCAAACAACAGAAAGTCTCGAAAAAGGAACTTATGAAGAAGAAACATCAATTCAATAAGCCAGAGAGTCAAATTCAGAATTCAAGCGCTCTTTTTTTTTTGTGGAAAAGTTCGTCACATATGTGTCAGATGCTATCAATGAAAAGGGAACGACTCAAAGTATGAAGGACAAAGTAATGTCCAAGACAATCTTGCAGAAGGTAATGAAGTGATTGTTGTTGTAGTCGTTGAGGAAAATCTGGTGGCAAATAAAATTGACTGGGTGCTATACGCAGGCGTTTCAAGGCATTTTTGAGCCAATAAAGAGTTATTACATGACTTGGAGGAGTCCACTGATAGATAGTGTGTATATATGGGAAAATCCACTACTGCTATAATAATGGGTAAAGGAAGAGTTTTTGCTGAATTAACTTCTGGACAAACATTATCCTTGAACAATGTTTTGAATGTTCCCTCCCTCCGCAGAAACATAGTTTCCTGAGCACTTCTCAAGAAAGTAGGCCTGAAACTTGTGTTTGAAGCTTATTAATTATTTATGTCTCGCGGAGGAGACTTTGTTGGGAAGGGATATCTTAGTGGAGGATTATTTATATTAAACATTGTTCAATATATTGTCAATAATGAAAGAATTTCAAATTCTGCTTATATTGTTGATTCTAATAATTTGTGGCATGGTAGACTAGGTCATTTTAATATTGCTTCTATTAAAATGCTAAGAAAAATAAAATTAATTCCTATGATAAAAACTGATGATTTTTCTAAATGTCATGTGTGCGTAGAAGCAAAGCATGCAATGAAACCTTTCAAATCTATTATCCGTAGAAAGACTGAATTACTTAAACTAATACATTAAGGTTTAGCAGATTCCAAGAAAACTTTTAGCAAAGGTTGAAAAAGTATTAAATTACTCTTATTGATGACTTTTCTAGATACACTAAGGTATATCTTCTTAAATTTGAAGATGAAGCTGAAAGGATGTTTTAAATTTAAAGCAAAAGTGGAAAATCAAGAAGTTTTGATCTGATTAGGGTGGTGAATATTGTACTAAAACACTAGAATATTTATTTGTGAAAATGGTATTATACATTAAGTTAGTGCTACATATACTCCCCAAAAAAATGATTTAGTCGAATAGAAAATTAGAATCCTTAAAGAAATAATGAAATCTATGTTTTTAAGCTCTGGTCTATCTACCAATATATGGGGAGAGCAGTCTTGTCTGCATGTTATATTCTTAATAGAGTCCCGCATAAGAGGTAAGACAAGACCTCATATGAGTTGTAGAAAAGGTTTGCTCCTAACTTGAAACTTTTGAAAGTGTGTGTTTGTTTGGCTAAGGCTGGTTTACTTGATTTTAAACGAGAAAATGGTAGTTCTAATACTTCTGATGCTATCTTTATTGGTTATGCTCAAAATAGTGTTGCATATAGATTTATGTCTCTTAATGATCATTCTGTTCGTGAATCTAGAGATGCGGAATTTTTCGAGTATATTTTTTCTTTGAAAAACAATGTGCCGAGTGATGCGCAAAATAATACTTCTATGTCTATTTCTATTAATTTGCATGTTGTACCTTCTTCTAGAGTTATTTCTAATGAGCATTAAAATCAACTTAGAATGAGTAAGTATCGTAGAATTGAGAAAAGTTTTGGTCCTGATTTTATCAGTACTTTTTTAACTGAAAATTTTGATATTAATATTTTAAATGATGAATTAGTGTCTATTTATTTACTAAAAGAAGACTCTAAGACTTATGATGAAGCAATGATATAAATAGATGTTATATTTCGAAAAGTGGCTATCAAAAGAGAATTAGACTCCATAGTTTCTAATCACACTTGAGGCTTCTATGATTTACCTCAAGGTTGTAAGACCATAAGTAGCAAGTGGATATATAAGAAGAAATTGAGACATGATTGTACAATTAATAAATATAAGTCTAGACTTGTGATTAGGGGTTTTAACAAAAAGAAAGTTGTTTTGTGGCAGGGAAGATGTAATAGCCCGGAACAAGAAGAACTGGGCATTCCGCCACTACTAGTAAGGAAAGGAATTTGAAAAAAAATTGTATTTAAAGATATGGGATTACTTTGATACTTCTTCTCATGTGACTAAAATAGGGACCATTATAACTCTCATTGCTTTGGCCGCTATTCACGACTTAGTAGTAAATCAAATATATGTAAAAATAGCATTTCTAAATGGTTATTTAATGTAATAGATCTATATGACTCAACGTGAGGGTTTTGTTGTTCCAGGACAATAGGATAAGGTATGCAAACTAAGAAAGTCCTTGTATGGACTAAAACAAGCCTTAAGCAATGGTATGAAAAATTTAATATCACATTAGTGGACAATGAATTTGTTGTAAATACATTTGATACATGTGTTTATTATAAAATGATCTGTTCAGATTGTCTCATTATATGTTTATATGTAGATGACATGTTAATCTTCTGTTCTAATGTGAATGTTATAAATGAGACTAAGAATCTTTTGTTTTATAATTTTGAAATGAAAGACCTTGGTGAAGCAATGTAATTTTTGGAGTTAAAATCGAAAGAAATCTTAATGGTTTCTCTTTGTGTCAGTCTCATTAAAATTAAAAGATGTTGAAAAAATTTGATTGTTTTGATGTAGTTCCTGTGAGAACTCCTTACGATCCTAGCATACACTTGAAGAATAATAATGAATCTAGTGTTTCTCAAACTAAATAAGCTAAAATAACTGGGGGTGTAACGTTTCTCATAAAATATATGGGGCCTTATATAGCTTATGTTGTTAGTAGATTGAGTAGATATACTTATAATCCTAGTAGTGAACACTGTAATGCTCTTCATCGGCTTCTAAGGTATTTGATTTGTGCTATGAATTTGTGTTTGCATTTTAATAAATTTTCTGCTGTTTTAGAAGGTTTTTGTGATACAAACTGGGTAACTGACAATGATAACATAGCTCCACCAGTGGCTATGTGTTTACTTTGGGTGCAAACAATATTTCGTGGAAGTCTTTTAAACAGACTTGTACAACACATTTAACCATGGAATCAGAATTCATTGCTCTCTAGTTGGCAGGGCAAGAAACTGAATTACTGAACAATCTTTTGTCAGATACGCCTTTCTGGGGAAGACAAGCTTAACCAGTTTCTCTTCACTGTGACTCACAAGAAGTAATTTGCATTGGTAAAAATAGTGTGTACAATGGAAAAAAGAGACATTCGCATCAGACATGGTGCATTTAGACAGTTGTTGAAACTTGGTGTTATTTCCTTTGAATATGTAAGGTCCGAAAGAAATTTGGGGGATCCTATTACCAAGGGCTTGAATGTAAAATAATCCTTGAAATATCGAGGGGGATGGGGCTAAAGACCATTGATTGAGGTAATGTGGTGGACTTGTTAGGCATCCATATACACCACATTTCTATCCCTAATGCGTGAGGCGGTGTTTTATAAGGTTGAGCTTATTTTTCTCTTAATGATTCTATAGCCAAAGGTGATCTATTTGAGATAAACTTGATGGAGTCACCAACGTGAGTATAAAGGTATGGTGTCCTTTGTTGAAAGACTTGGGTCTTCTTTCTAGAACACTCATAAGACCTAAGTTGTTTGTGCATGACCATAAAAACACTTTGTTTGTATTGCGGAGGTTTCTTAAAATTTAAGGATATAGTATGTGTTATTGAGGTCTCAATTTATATGCATTCAGTCAAGAGTACTTCATTTTGTGGATATTGAGTTGTTGTCCCATTTTCACTATGTGTTAATTTATATCAAAAGATATTGATACTAAAGTACATGTTCCTTCCTTTTGTCAAAAAGTCAGTTCTTAGTCTTTATTTTTGCATTGGTGGGGGGATTGTTAAGTTAATTCTACAGTTGATTTAATTCTAACTATCTTAATTAAGTCTAATACAAAGAAATAACAACAATACGTTTCAAAGGAGATAACATATCCGTTCCAATAAACAAACAAGAAGTTTCTATAAAAGTGAAATATTGGCCTTTAATGCCATTAATCTTGACAATCCATTTCTTAAAATGAAAAAGAAAAATGAACTATTCTATTTGAAACTCCTCCTCTTGAAATATCTATATAAGATTGATAATTTGTGAGCATAAAAACATACAACATCAACCATAAAGGAAAAGAAAAAAGAATTTCCCTCCGTTCATCATATTCTTTGAATATTTTTGGGCATTTGGTTTTGCACATCCTCCAAACTCTTAGCCACGAGTGCACGTATTTGAGAGTAACTATGAAACATTGGCGAGCGACCGGCTATAACGATTTGCATCGGAGTGAAGCCAAAATCAGTTTCAAGTTAATGGCTTGTCACGACACAGTATATGTGATAATTTCTTTACTACGTTATAATTCCAGTATAATATCACTATTGTAGTATTTTTCCTAACAATATTACCTTTTCTAAACCTTAAGTGTTGGAGGACAAATAAAGAATCACAACCTGGTACAATCTGCACTAAATTTTATTTTATTTTCAAATAAAATGTTTTTGATTTCATTAAATCATTACAAAAAAATAATCCCACAATAACTAAACATAAAAACTCCATTGTGAAAATATATGGGAAAATTGTCAAATAATACTATTAGCTTTATACTTTTTATTAAAATATTTCCTAGCTAATTCATGTTTTTATTATAAATATAACTAATTAATTGTTAGATTTGATATTGGCTCAAAATAATTCTACATTAGTTGTTTCTACTTTCATTGTCCAAATCTCTGTTGCATATTTATTTTCTTTGTACACTATTATAAATCTCAAAACGAAAATATAAATTCCGACAAGTCAAATTGCGTAAATATTCCAAGAGAAAAAACATCATATTATTGTTGGTGTCTTTCCAAACTAGAAATTCTTTTTTATTTTAAAAATAAAATAAAATTAAATTAGGGTTAGAGAAAGTGTAAATGTAGGAGGGGATTACAAAGTAGAAGTCGAACCCTCACCAATAAATTGAAACTCCTGCTAGTCAATCAACATAACTACTAAGATTCTACAACTAGCAATTCTTTGTATGTAATGATCATTATTTCTCAATGAGTCTGTAAGATTATTTACAATCTCTCTTCCAATGCATAATTTATTCTTCATTTCTATCGAGTATTTATAGTTTTCATTAATAGCAATATGCGGGTGAAATTATATACATATATATATTTATATATGCAATTTTTAATTAAAAGTTGACAACAAAAAAGTAATATTGTAATTTATTATCAATGTAGATCAGAGAATATAATTAATTTCCTAACCCTTGTCATGTGACTTTTTTAATATCAACATTTTATGTTTGATTTTGAACAAAAAAAGGTTTTATAATTGAATTAACATAATTGAGTTGATAATGTGAACAATTGTTTGATACATGATCTGCATCAACCTTCTTCTTTTCTAAACTTATTTTAAATTTTTTTAGTACATTTGATCATTTTAATAATAGTTATTGTTTAATTGTCCCCTACCATATCATTCTCTATTGCCCACTCTTTCTAGTAGAACGTTTAAAGTAATTGTCTTTAGTTTAGTGACTGAAATAATCAGTCAAAACCATAGCTTCTCACTAAAACATCATTATGTCACTCATTGTTTTATCTTTTTATGATTTGTAACTTAAGTAATATCTAGGACATTTATCTACCAAATTTACTGTTATCACATGTATTAAGGTTAATCAAAATTGCACAAACAGAGTGACGATGAAATTGACAAAATTTACTTATAATCTGAGTTCATTGAAACTACTGTGTCTACTTAAGAAAATTTAATCCCCCCACTGTACCCAAGGTTAAAGATAATTTCTCCAAAGATAAAATAGATTTATCCTATTAAAGAAGTAGTGGTACCTCAATCTTCTATAACATCAGCAAACGTAAGAATAGTAACAAGCCACACATACTCAGCTGATCGACACTTTGTTTATGAGAAAAAAATATATGCATAGAAGAAAAATTTCAAATTTTTGAAAAATTGAAAAATTACTTCCTTTTATAACCATGTTCAGCAAGAAACGTGTTTGCTCAGACAAGTATGTTGAGACCAATATTTTCCTAGAAAGTTGTGTCTTTTGGAAAAAATAACAACTTTTAGGAAAGATATATCTTTTGAGAAAATTAATGACTTTTTTGGAAATCAGACCGTTTTGACCGTTGCACGCGAATTTCAAATAAATTTTGTTGCGTCAAAATTAATTCTGTTATTTAACTCATTCTGAATTAATTTATAAGAGAAAAGAAATTGATTAAGGTTACATGATTTGTCAAATTTAAATCCAAATTCGAAGCCGAAGTGGAGGTTGATCGAGTACCAACGGCTCTAGGGGCACCTTCTTCTAAAACGTTAAACATGTATAGAAAGTTTTTCCTAAAATAAGGACTTTTCATTTGCACTCTGCAAATAACTTTTCATTTTCCCTCCATAATTGATTCCTCCACATTTCATTTTTCTCTTCTCATTTCCTATTTGCACTTTGCTAAAACCTAACATTTACTGCCCCTGTAATCTTCCTTTTCATCATTTGAAGGAAGAATTTCTCCCTTATAAAAAGTGATGCTCTTACTTTATTAGCAGAACGTTGAGAATAATAATCTTTTGTTTAGAAATTGAATGTGGTCAACCATGACTTTAACTTCTCATTGAAACTTCATTATCTTATACTTTATGTTTTATAATTCATGTAGCATTGAAGCCATTTATATACCCATTTAACTATCCCGTATTCTTCCTATTTATTGCAAGTAAATAAGGACGGTCTTACTTTGTTAGGAGAACGTTGGGAGTAATTGTCGTTTGTTTATTGACTGAACGCGGTCAACCATATTGGCCATAAAATCCCATTGAAACTCCATTATTTCAATAATTATTCTATCTTTATATGTCTTCAAACTCATGTAATTAACCTCTAGGCCATTTATCTACCCAATTTACTACTCCGAAATCTTCTTTTTCATTGCAAGAAAAAACTTCTCCACTATAAAGAGTGATGGTCTTACTTTATTAGCACAATGTTGAGAATAAATGCATTTTATTTAGTGATTGAACATGGATAGTCATATTGGCCATAACTTCTCATTGAAACTCTATTATTTCACTCATTATTTTTTATCTTTTTATGTCTTGTCACTCATGTAACATGTACTTCATTTTTTTACCCAATTTACTACCTCATAATCTTAATATTCATTGCAAGGAAGAATTTATCTACTACAAATAGTAATGATCTTACTTTTTTTTTCGTATTAGAAAATATAAAAGTGAGTTAAAAAGAAAGTTCTTATTATAGAGTTCTGGATTCAACTGTTGTTCAGTATTTATTTAGTTGAACTTTGAAATTGAGAGGGGACAAATTAAAAAGATTATTACTAGATTTTTCAAAAGAGTTCTTTTCATCAGCTTAAATATCCTTAAAAAAAGAAAAATATATATCCATGTCTCTACCTGAAGATAATTATTTTTAAATTGTAATTTTAAAATTTCACCAACAAAAACTAGTTGACTTTCCCGTATAAATGTATATCATCCTACAATTTTTATTTTTTTTAAGAATGACTATGTTATCTAATCATTTGCAGAACATCTACGTGTAAGCCTAAATTTGTTCTCTATATTATTATATTTTTGTCATATTTTTTTCTTCCAACCATGTTCGGAAATTTTCTTTTGAATTGTGGGTCTATTAGAAAAAATATTATTATCACACAAACATAGGAATATAATATGTATACATCTTAGTCTTACACTCGTCAAATTCACTTGTGGGATTATTATAAATTTTTTACTATTAGAAAAACCGACATCAAAAGGGGTTTGGATAAACCCATCTTTTGAATTGTGGATCAATTAGAAAAAAATCTTTTTATTCCGCAAAGGGGTAAGATTTGTGTACATCCTGCCTCTAAGACTCAAATGCACATTAATATGTTTTTACTACTAAAATATGATATTGAGCAAGACTTCATTGGCATAAGTGATGGTAATGTTTATTAAATTGATCATAAATCTTGACAAATTGCCTTACAAAAAGTTAAGGTGATCGTCAATATTTTGTACACAAATATATGGATGTATCGCCAGTTTGCCACAATATTTTCTACCACAACGAAAATGTCGTATTGATTTGTTTGTCTTTCGATACATTTGACATATTTCTGAAGAAAGTGGAATTGATACACTCCCTACTAGTATTGTTGATCTCCATCCAGTTATACATTGTAGTTTTAGAAAAATAAATTCATTCTTTTGCTAATAAACTAAAAATATGCTCTTGACAACTCAATGATATATTAATGTGCGTGTAGAACTTTTCTAGCAATTTCGATGAAATGTATTTTCTTTACTAATCTTAAATAACTTGGTTTTACGAGTTGAAATCTCTCTTTTTGTAAGGGTTGAACACGTTTAAGTTTGGAATTTTAGCTAAGAAACTTGTGATGAATTAACCAATAATGGGATAATGATTGATGAACTTGTAGAAATGGTACCTATGGGAAAGGAAAGTTTTGAAGAACTCTATAATAATAATTTGAAATGTTGTTTATCCATTAAAATTTGCTTAAATTTATTTTCTTAAATGATTTTTCTTTAACTTTTGGGTTAAGACTCATGTCTATCGATTATAACTTATATGAACTCTTAACCATCGTTTCTATATTCAACAGTCTCATTCTCTATCCTCAATCAATTGAAAGTATTAATTTCTCTAGTTGTCCCAATATGTTATCCGTAAATTTATGAGGAAGTATCTCACCTATATTTCTATGAACTTTTCAATATTTATGGTCAAAAATGATATTGTGAAATCACTTTGACCATAAAAAAATAGTAAATTAGTTGAAATTTACTTCATCTCCATTACATACTCAATCCTCTTCACTTGCAATACAATTTTCATACATAAATAGTCTTTCCTATAGAATGTAAGATACGTCAATATTGAAGATGAAAGTGTAGGTAAGGTAAGAATTCACCATATTCCCGTTAGCTAATGAGGAAAGAATATGTGGACCATTTTTCTCGAGATGATAATATTGTGCCCTCCTTATTTGATGCACATAATATAATTTTGTAGCTACAAAATAGGTGAAAAGTATAATCGATAAGTAGGAGACCTGACATCGATCTATCATTATCATGTACTTTTACTTGTTCATACATTCTTCATGCATGGCAATTCAAATTAAAAGGTTGGATTTCTACCTTTAAGCTTGTAACATAAGTACTTGAACACGAGATGGGTTTCAATGTTTACCAAATTCCTCTATTGAGTAAATAATCCATGGTCATTGTGCATGAAGTTCATTGAGACAATCAACAAATTCAATTTATATTGTTATTCAATTTTTTTTGATGAGCTAGAAAACTTTTCAGGATTGCTTCATCCTTGGTAATCAGTACATTTCCCATACTATCATTATCTACAGTAGATAGAAATTTGATTAATTATATTCTCGAAATCTGAATGTTTGTAGTTGTGAAAGGGGGATGAATGTATTTACAAAATGAGGAACTCACGAATATTATTACAATTCCATATATATTTTAGCCAATTTGATAATTGTAGAAGGTTTAAATTTCTTTACCATATTCAGATATTTGCTATATTACCCTCAAAAACCTTTTTAAAGAAAAAGTTTTTTTATTTGGTCGTATACGACATTTTATTAATTAACCAAAAATGAAGATAAAATTTAGGCCCAAGCTCAAAAAAAATATCAATATAATTTATTTCTATTATGATTAGCTTAAAACCCACTTTCATTAACCCTACGTATAAATGCTAATTGCAGCTTACACTTGAGCTCATATTCTTTCTTCTCACTGTGATGCCTCCTTGTTCACGGCTGAATGTTACTCAACTAATTTTTATCTTGTGGGCTGTTCCAGCTCTCTAATCCATTGTTCTTGTCTCTCTTCTTCTCAAACAAGAAGTGTCAATCAACCAAGGTAATGTAACTTCTATTTTATCCTTCTCTTTTATATCACCGTTCTAACTCTTTGTTGTTTCTCCATGTTAAAGAGCTTTTTTAATTGAAAAACTTATCTCGAATTTTGAAATTTTCTTTCAAGTTTAATAATAGGCTATAAGATAATCAAAGGAAATTCTTCTATTTCATACCTAGAAGATTTTATTCTATTCCAAATCACACATTACTAATATATATTTATTGATTTGAGATTAAAATTGAAATTTAAACAAGAGATTACTACATTTCAAATAAGTAATAGATTAGACTTTTTTTTGTTTTAGATCAAGGGTGTTATTATAATTAGCTTGGGTTAGTTTATCTTCTATTATAAATGATAGAATTTAGTGTTTATTTTTGGGGTTGATTTTTGAATGAAAATTTGATGTTTATAGTTCTTTGTGAGTTTGGGGAAACCCTCATATCTGAGTTCAATTTCTTTTTACCCTTGGAGTTTATTCTAGCAATCAAATATCTTTTAGTTGCTAGATCATCGTTTTTTCTTCTTCTGAATCTCTTTGTCACTCTTTCTACTTCTTGATAGTATATTTTTTTTGATTGATTGAAGTTTGCTTTATTGTTTTTGCATCTACGTTTACATGAATTTGTAACTCTCCCTCTGCCTTTCTATTTGTAAACCACAATTCTTGCTTGCTTGATTGTGGTACTAGGCATGTCTATCCTTCAAGGCATAAACAGATTAAATCACAATGATTTTTTTGTCACCGCTGAAAATTGTACTTGATACCTCATGGTTCTCAACTCAGTTCCTTGACGACAAGGTAATGTTTTGATTGTATGCTAAAAAAATTATATTTCTGATGCAAAAGGAAATTTGCTGTAGTGAAAAATATATTGTATTGTCTTTTTATTATTTCCATGACCCTACTACTATCTGAAGTTCTATATGACTTCATAATCCAATTATTAAGCCAAGTAAGGGATGTATACATGTCATCTATACCTTCATTTCTCCTCGCCCTGATCCAAAAATTTCATATAATTGACCCCAACTAGGTTATAATTTACACGTAGTTGTTGTTTATATCAATATTTTTTTTACAATTGCCTTTATCACAACTTTCACATAATGCCTCATAATGTAATTTTATACTAGTATGATCAATATACGGCTTTCTTTGATATTCACTTAATTTTTCTTAGTTTGGTATTGGATTACATAGCATTGGGTATTTAGTGGGTGTACAGGAGTTATTATAGCTTATGTAAAAATCATATATTTATATAAAAGAAAATATTAGACTCGCCTACGTGGCACCACCACAAACCAAAATTCCCTTTTAAATTTATTTGTTTCCAAAACTAGCCTTCCCCTTTCAAGAAAATTTCTTACTTTTATAAAGAGTTGTGATTTTAATGAAGATATGTGACTTTTATGGAATGTTGTGACTTTTATCAAATGTTGTGACTTTTCTGAATAGTTACGACATCTATGAATAGTTGTAACATTTATGAAAAGTTGCAACTTTTATGAAGAGTTGAAACTTTTATGAAGAGTTGCAACTTTTATATCAAAAGTTGTAACATTTCTGAAAAGTTGTAATTTTAATGAAGAGTTACGACTTTTATGAAAATTGTGTCTTTAATGCGAGGTTGTGAACTTTCCAAATGGTTGCAACTTTTCCAAAAAGTTGTGACCTTTCCGATAAGGCGCAATAAATATTTACTCACACTACCCTCCATTATCTATAAATAGAGGGATTTGATGCCACTATTATTTGAAGGCTTTTTCCGGGATAGTTGAATTCAATTTCATTGATTAAGCTTGTTATGAAGTGTGTTTTATTCCTTAAAGGTTTCATCCTACTATTTCATGGAGCTTAATCTTTAATATAAGTCATAGTGATTCATGTAAGTATGACAACTCATTTTCCTACTGTGGTGACATTTTTCTTTTCACTTTGTTAAATGTTAGATAGAAGATGATTGAAAATTGATCTTCTCTTTTGTCCCTTTCTACAACAAAGAGAAACAATTTCGATTGCAATGTCATGTTACTACACTTGCACCTTTAATTCAAAAACACATAGCGTTGTTGAAATGGTTGAATTTATTACATTTGGTTTTTTAGTAAACAAAAAACTTTTATTTCTGCCACTATTGTGGTTTTTTTTTGTTGCTATAGTGGAATCAAATTGAAATACATTAATTTAAATGTTAATGAACCTTTTTCATTCCACATTTTTCATGAAACTTAATCATTTACTGTAGGTCATATTACCCAATAATCATATGTAAGTTTAATAAAATGTCATATCCCATGCGAAGCAAAGGTAATATACCTAGAATTTTTGTATTTTGAATGAGTATGGTTTGCGTATTTTGGCGATCTATTAAATGTTGAGACATTTAAGTATTTAGGCGATCTAATAAATGTTGAGACATTTAATACTAGGATTTTGGTATTTTTAATGAGTATGATTTGCGTGCGTTGACCGCAATGATATTGAAACCCAATTAAATATTTTCCTAAGCTACAAAGTGTGTTGAGCTCATTTGGGAGGATGTTCCTACTAATTGTGACATTCCCAATTGTTACACTTTTCTTGTGGATGTGATTCATATAATAGAGTTCCACAAAATTTCGTTGTCTATAAATGCCCCCTATTTCTAGGCTTGTCAGCGTGTAGACTCGATAAACTCGAATACGAGACTTGAAGTACCCATAAAAATAGAGTTTCAGTCTTTGCGGTTCGTGGATTAAGATTTGCATTTGATTTGTGAGGGAGAAGATGAACGGTAAATTGGGTCACACAAAGTGTGCCAATTTATTTGCAATTTTTTTGTCCCAAATACAAAAAAATATATTGCAATCAAATAGTAATAAAAAAGAATAATTTTGTTCATAATGATTGTGAGTACAAATATGTTTATAACTTGTGTCCTCTCTCTTAAGATTTCTCTGTGATTCAAGGGTTGTTAGTGTCACTAACACTAAGGATGATGTGGACCTCCTTAGGATTTATTTGATCTCAATGAAATGATTTTATGGATCTTATTAAAAAATTTGGTTTCCAAGAATAGTGCACCCACATCATCATCACTTTACGAATATTTCCTGAATAAATGAAATTTTTAAAATGCCTATTTAAAGAAACATATTACACTATATATCAGTAGTCTTTAAGAACCTTAAATAAAATGGGACTCATATTGTAGATTCCTACATAATTTTGATTTCTCAAATGTCTAATTCTTAAATAAATTAGGCTCATCTTGTCCCGTGAAATTCTTTTTGGTAGTTCACTCAACTGTCTTGTTCGATAGAGTTCTACTGTTTGACTGACTATTCCAGAAGAGGTCTTAAGCTTATAAATGTAGTTTCTAATACAAGCCAATATCAACAAACATCACACTCTTGTAAAGTACTCAATAACACCTCCAAGCACGTTTGGGAAAGTAGTTTCACTATCCCATCAAAATGTGGACAGGAGATCCAATTTCTCATATTCCTCGACAGTACAACATATCTTCCTTTGCAGATTTAGCGCGAGGTATGAACAGTATGCTCAAGCATACTAGCCTTAACTTTAGATTGTGTAGAGCATTCATTATAGAGAAAAGTAGACCGCAAATAAGTAATTAGTCTTGGAATCAGTCTCGAATATTTGAAATAGAGATGTGTTGTAACAACATAATCTAGCACTACATCTCCAAGAAAGTCCAAGTGCTAATAGCATCGTGGAATCTCAGGTAGAATGTAAGATCCGTGAGTTAGTGCTTTAATAAACAGCGAAGGGTCGTGAAACTTGTAATGTAGCAGTGATTTCATAGTGTCATACATTTACTTGCTTCTTAGCATTCCTGATGAAGTGACTTTGCATAGGTGCATCAATAAAATCAATGTCCACCCCAATCCCTTTCATTAATGATAAAGCTGCTACATTGTCCGCCCGAGCTGAGGTAGGCACCTATTAGTGCCTCAACTCATGTGGGGAAGTAGAAACTTTATCATTTCCGAAATGGTTTAGGTTGCACATTAATTTTGTTGATGCACCTAAGCAGTGTGAATGCTAAGAAGAAAGTTAATGTCTGGTACTTTGAATTCCTGCTATTTACAAGTTCCATGATCCTTTAGTTCTTGTTGAAGCTCTAACTCAAGGATCTTACATGCTACCTGAGATTTCACGATGATATCAACACTAGGAATTCTTTGAGATGCAGTGCTAGATTATGTTGTTCCAACATATATCTATTTTAACTATTCAAACTGACTCCATGACTAATTATTGATTTGATGTTGCTTCTATTAAAAATTAATGATATGCTCAATCTGTAGAAAAAGGTTGGCATGCATAAGCACCTTCTTCTTCATGCCTCACCAAATTTACAAAGATTGTACTTTTGATGATTGTTGAAAATTGGATCTTGTGTTTACGTTCCTATAGGAGGCTGAAACTTTTGCTAATTTGTGTTATAAAATAAGAAATTACTGATTATAATAAATTATTCATAAACATTATGTAACTGAAATTTATTTAACAAGTAAGAGAGATGAACAAAAATTTAATTCAAAAAAGTAAAATTTGTAAAAAAAAAAACCTAACAGAATCATAAAAATCTTTTAAATTGGAGAAAGATCAAGTCCACTGAACTCACAGTGTCCACTTAAGGAAATTATTCACCTCTAGTATCCGAGGATTTATTTTGAATATAACCTTCAAGGTTAAATGATCTTATTCAGCATAGTCTAGATACTGAAAACTCTACTATCAGTGAACCAATACATAGTAGGAAAGTACACGACGAAAAATGTGTGCAGACGACGACGACGAAGAAGATAAAAAAAATAGTAAGGAAATATTCTGAAGAATGAGTGGTATTTATAGGCAAGAAGAATAGGTTCCGAAAGGTTGCAACCCTTTCAGAATTCACATGACCATTAATAAAAGTTTGCCACCTTTCAAATGGTACTGAATGACCCTGAAAGTTTCAAACTTTTAGAACAGCCATGGCGGAAATTTAAGTAAAATGGGAAAGTTCAAATAAAACAGGTCGTGTGCGGATCCGAGTCAGGTCGGATTAGTCAACTAAAAAGTTGATACATTTGGGCTAATTTTCAACTCTTGTTATCAACTAATCAATTGAAAACATTTTTGGTCATTTAATTAATTAATTAAAATAAACTTTGTCCAACAAATAATCTCTTGATCATTTGCCGAAGTCAAAGCCGAAGCTGAAGATGAGATGAGCGAGCGACAACAACGACGGCGCGAGGGGGGTCCCTCTTTCAAACCCTTTTAACAATTAATAGGAGTGTTTATGTATTTAAACTCTTCTATTTTTCTTTTCACCATCGATGAGGGAGAAATGCCTTTTCATTAAAGCATAAGAGGACTTTTCTTTTTACAAACTCTTCAAGTTTTCAACATTTCAAATTCCTCTCTCTCCCTCTATTTCTCAACAATTCTTGATACATACCCAACAATCCACCACATTGATGGGAAATTGTTATAACATAGGAATGCACGGACAATTGTGTACTTTATAGTCAAGAATTAATTGCATCTAGATAAGTAGGTTTCCCCTTGGACTTTCCGTAGTAAATATATGTCGGATATACTCGGTCAATCGGTAGATGTGGAATATTTGAACCGTCAAGCTTTGGTGTATACCTCGACAACCATATGTAACACAATTACACCTTCACTGTATATGGTTCTTACGGTTGTGTTCATTGAAGCCATGAACTCCTCCTAGTTTCATGAGTGTATAAAGAATAGGATATTGACATAAAATTCTCTTTTACGCGGCTTCCACTTTACACTCACATAGGTGATTTCTTGACGTTTCGTCTCGTAGATAAAATATTTGGTAAAATCTACCAAACTTAGCGTATCATTTAAAACTTTAAGCTTTATTATCTCATTAAAATGCCTTAAAGTCTCAACCTTGTTCCTGAACATTGTCTTCATCATGAGAATGGATTAAGTTAATTGACAATGTTGAACCGTCAGCCACAACTTTGTTTTTGTCCATGAATCTAGCTCTTGGGATCTCCAGTCTTCTAGATAGAGTTACCGTCTTGCTGACTTGTCCTAAGCCGTAAACTCATTCCCTTAGATGATAATTTAACTGCCTCTCTCACTAGGACTTTCGTTAGTAAATCTAACACATAATCTCTTTACTTTACATAGTCAATTGTAATAATTCCACTATTGAGCAGTTGTCTTATGGTGTCATATCTCCGTCGTTAATGACGAGATTTCCCATTGTACATAACGCTCCATGCCCTACCTATTGCTGCTTGACTATCACAATGTATGCAAATAGATCTAACAAGTTTGGGACAGAATGGAATATACTCTAGGAAATTTCGGAGCCATTGAACTTCTTCACCATCGTTATAGTAAGAAATGAATTCAGATTGCATTGTGGAGCGATAAATACATGTTTGTTTGTACATTTTCCAAGAGGCTGCTCCTCTACCAAGTATGAAAACATTACGACTTGTGGATTTTACATCAATTGACCAGGTGATCCAATTTGCATCACTATATCCTTCAATCACAGCAGGATATTTATTATAATGCAAAGCATAATGTTGTGTATATTTTAGATAACCTAACTCACGTTTCATTGTCATCAAGTTAGTTTGATTCGGATTACTAGTGAACCACTCAGTTTACTAATAGCACATGCTATATCTGGTCGCGTACAATTCATAACATATATCAAACTTCCCAACACTCTGGTATATTCCAATTGAGAGTCCTTCTTTCTTTTTAAATCCACAGCTTAAATCAATTGGAATTTTTACAACATTGAAATTCAAGTACTTGAACTTATCCAATGCATTTTCAATATATTGAGAATGAGATAATGCTAGTCCCTAGAGATTTTTGATAATATTGACCTCTAAGATCAAATCAGCAACTCCTAAGTCGTTCATATGAACTTTCTTGACAACATGTGCTTAGTATCATTTATATCGTCAATGTCTCTACTCATTATTAACATGTCATCAACATACAAATAATGACTTCATGATTCATAACATTTTTAGTGTAAACACATTTATCGCATTCGTTAATCTTGAATCCATTGGCCAACATTGTTTGGTCAATTTTAGCATTCCTTCTTTGGGTGCTTGCTTGACTCCGTAAAGTGAATTCACAAGGCTGCGCACTTTCTTTTCTTTACCTCGAACAATAAACCCTTAAGATTGTTCATTGTTTCTTCCTCTAACTCTCCATTTAAGAAGGTTTTCTTTACATCCATTTGGTGGATTTTAAGATCATTCACTGCTGCTAGTGTTATTAACATCCTAAATGATGTTATCCTTGTTACTAGAGAGTATGTGTCAAAGTAGTCCAGACCTTCCTTTTGTCTGTACTCTTTGACTACGAGTCTAGCCTTATATTTGTCAATAGTCCCATCATATTTCATTTTTGTTTTAAAGATCTACTTTGATCCTAAAGGTTTATTTCCTTGAGGAAGATCAGCCAATTCCCAAGTGTGATTACTTAAAATTGATTTGATCTCACAATTAACTACTTATTTCCAATAAGTTGACTCAGACGAAGAGGTAACTGCTTTTAATGTTTTAGGCTCATTTTCAAGCAGTAGTGCTACCAAAAACTGGTCCTAAATAAGCTGATTTTTGTTGGCGAGTACTACGCCTAGGTTCCTCACTAGTTAGAATATTTTCCATTGATTCTTCTTATGGTCGTTTAGGTCTTTCACTTGTTGACTCACTTTCTGTTTTGTACCGATAAATATTTTCAAAAAACTCTGCATTATCTGATTCTATTATAGTATTAATATGGATCTCAGGATTATAATATTTGTGAACTAAAAACCGATAGGCTTTACTGTTCACAGCATACCCAATAAAGACACAATCTAGTGTTTTGGGTCAAATTTTTACCCTCTTCGGTAAAGGAACCTCTACATTGGCTAAACACCCACACACTTTGAAATATTTTATGTTGGGTTTCCTTTATTTCCACAACTCATATGGAATTGATTGTGTTTTTGGATGGGGTACTCTATTGAGTATTTTATTACTTGTAAGGATGGCTTCCCCAAAAAGGTTTTGTGGTAAACCAGAATTGATCATTAATGCATTCATCATTTCCATTAATGTTCTGTTGTACCGTTCTGCCAAACAATTTGACTGTGGTGTATAAGGTGCAGTAGTTTTATGAATAATACCATATTGTATTGCTTAAATGCAATTTCATTTTTATCTTTAGATTCAATCGGTTCTCCACATCATTTTTGTATTGCTTAAATGCATCAATTGCTTAATCCTTACTACTAAGCAAATATGCATAACAAAATTGAGTGCAGTCATCGATAGAAGTTACAAAATACTTTCTCCGACCATGAGATGGTGTTGACTTCATGTCGCATATATCTGTGTGAATTAAGTCTAAATTTTTAAAATTTCATTCAATAGACCTAAAAGGATTTTTAACAAACTTATTTTCCACACAAATTTCCCATTTCGATTTATCATATTTAAAATCAGTCAATACCTCTAGATAAACCAATTTTTGCAAGGCTTTGTGATTTACATGTTTCAAATGGGCATGCCATAAATCATTTAACTCCAACAAGTAAACAGAAGCTAAATTTTTATTAATACTATCAACAACCATTACATTCAGTTTGAATAGACCCTCATTGAGGTAGCCATTTCCTATTCATACTTGTTAGACATTTATCACTAACTAGGACACACTTAAACCCATTCTTAATGAGTAGTGCAAACTAAAATTAATTCTTCCTAATAGTAGGGACATGAAGAACATTGTTCAAAGTAAACACCTTGCAGGATGTCATTTTAAACATTAATTTCACAGTTCCTGCAATCCTTGTTGTTACTGTGTTCGTGACACTTACTTTTATTTTTTCCACACTTTTAGAAGTAAAAAATGGACTCAAAAATAGATTTAACCAACTTTTAAGTTTTAAGCCAATCAAAACACCGTATAATGTACTTTGAACTTATTTCGTGATAATGTAATTTTTTTAATACTTTAATATTCAAAATTTAGTATATCGACTAATCTAGATTCACATTGATAAATTTCGTAATAGAATTAATTTATTAGTTGAATCTGGTCTACATTCCCCCTAACTTGTATATGAGACTTCAATTATGAGCCAAAGAGTTTCGTTTATCACAATAAATTTCGTGGTAGTATAATATGATGTTGTTATAATTTGATAAAAGGACCAAAACAGTCCTTTGTCTTTGCCTTAAAACTCAAAATCTTTCTTATTATTTCATATAATAGGGTGGGATTTAATTAGTAATGGGTGGGTAGTGAATTAGTTAATAAATTATATTAAAAAATATTATAAGAAATAGTCGAGCGCTGCATATTTAAAATATATTCAAAATAGTTTAAATTTAAAACCATTAAATAAATGGTCAACTTTGAACTCGAAGGTGGTTGACAATGGTATTTTGGAGTCAATAAGTGGATGTAGAATAATTTTATACTATTTCTAATGCTTTAATGGTACTTTTGCCCATTTTTCGATTAATTTAATGCATGGCATGCATATAAGCCGCTTTTGTTAGTGATAGACGAAAAATATCTGAGAGAGATTAAAACTGTATTATTTTTACAAAAGGAGAACTATTAGTGCTCCTACAAAATAATAAGGATTATTTTAAATCTAAAGGCAAAGATAAGAGACGATTTTGGTCCTCTTATAACTAGATTCGTCATGCCCTTTCTAGCAAAGGCCCAACATTCGTGTACATGTGACAAAAACATAACCTCATAATGTATGCCTTGAAACAATATGAATCATGTTTCAATCTGGCATCAAGATAGTTATTCATAGCAATGTAATAATAATCGATAGTTATGTACAATATGTGCCTGATCTGAGACTTGTATATATTACAACAAAGTACATAAAAACCATCCATAAATCAAACATATATACTACATATCATCAAATGTGTTGTTACATTTTCTATCTACTCTGACATAGATTACCAGCAATCAACACTATTCTCCAACCAAAATAACTAATACTGCATAGTTCTTACTGAAATATTATAAAAGATGCCCAAAAATAAAATGTAAAAGTACTTGGCTTATATGATGAAATATACATTACAGAGCAAAAAATTGGGGCCATTGGGATCCATTACCTTCATAGACATTATTATCATTAAAACCTATAAACTGCATGAACAATTAGAATTTTTTTTAAAACAATCAGAATAGCGTTTCAAAAGAAATCATGATTAATTATTCTCAACCCCCTAATTTTCTAGGAACTAAAGGACCCGTTTGGTAGGCGGTATTAGGTAGAATAATCCATTGATTAAAATTTAATCCAACTAATACATTGTTTGGTTACTTCATTTAATTTAATCCATGGATTGCTTATCCATCATATGTGGGATTATCTTATCCCTTGCCATGAACAAATCTTTATCGTACTCAGCAGGATTGTACGTTGCGAAGGCTTCTTTTACAGAGCAAATATGTCTAGGGGCACTTGATTCGACTAATCGCACCTTGTGATTTCCAACAAAGTTAAACTCCGAGGTCATTGCACACAAGTCATCTACATCTTTCATTTTCTCCATGATGTTTGCTTGACTTTTGCCTTTGCCTTTAAACACTCATATTTTTCTTTCAACCACCGATGTGGGACAAGTGTCTTTTCAATAAATCATAAGAGGACTTTTCAAGTTCACAACTGTTCAACTTCTCAACCTTTCAAATTCCTCTATTTCCCTCTATTTCCCATCTTCTGGCTACCTACCCAACAAAAACTAATTCCAAAATATGTTTGGAGATATTATTGGGTTCGTTGATTGTGAAATCTTTGTTGATTCTAGATCAAAAAACTCGTCATTCGTAGACATCAAATTTGTGGGACCCTACTAGATGCGTCCAATTTCAATTCGGCCTTCTTGAAAACTACTGCTACCTTACACTATATAATGTCTAATATATCCCTTAAAGAGGGATCTTGAAAATTTCATAAATTCATGAAATATTTATAAAGATATCAAGATGTGGGTGGACTTTTCTTTATAAAAAAATACTTAAAAAGAAGATCCATAGAAACCTATTTACATGGATATCAAATAAAATTCATTTAATGTGAAAACTATCCGTTTGAAGAATCAAGAGAGGGATATAATTGTACCAAAACTATTAATTAATAAAATATTCTTGTTTCATCATATTTGTTTTGTCGTCGGAGTTTATTTTCCATACATAAGATTTAGTGCAAACAATTTTTTTCTCCATGGACATAAAAAGTATTTATAATTTCTTGTAGGGTTTGATTAGTTCGATCAGAGCTGAATAATTGGTAAAATCCGTTAGAAATTAAAAGAAAAAAATTAATATTCGTTGATCAAGTCATTCTTTCTATAGACTGATAGATCTTTTGTAGAAATTAATTAATCATATGAGAATAAAGATGGGTCAAGTACCTTTGGGGTCATCTCTTACCTTCTATGAAGTATTTATCTCCCTAAAGCATAGAGATGCACACACAAAAAGAGGCCTTATGTTTAAAAATGTATTCAGTATCTTTTTCAAAGCTAGAATCAACAAAGATTGCACCAATGAAGTACCTAACAACATCCCCAACTACATTTGGGAAAGTAGTTTCACTCTCCCATCTAAACGTAGGTCTGGCGAGGCATGAAGAATGTGCTCATCGAGGCTACCCTTAACTGCAGATTGAGTATATCATTCATTATTTACAAAAGTAGACCACAAATAAGTAATTTGTATTGTAATCAGCTTCGAATATTTTAAATAGAGACATGTTGTAACAAAATAATCAAACATTACATATCCAAGAAATTTCAAATGCTAATAGCATCGTGGAATCTCATGTAGTACGTAAGATCCGTGAGTTAGCGTTTGAACAAGTAGCGAAGGGTCGTGAAAGTTGTAGTGTAGTAGTGATTTCTATGTACCGTACATTGTCTAGCTTCATAGAATTCACGATAAAGTTCCTTAATATAGGTGCATCAATAATATCAATATACATCCCGATCCATTTCATAAATAATAAAGCTGCTACGTTGCCCGTCCGAGCTGAGGTAGGCACCTGTTATTGCCTAAACCACATAAACTACTCTCTTGTTTCTAATCTCCTATTCTTTAACCTACAAAACATTTCTACTAAAAGCATCAAGAAATTTTTGTTAAGTTATAAGCTTGAGGATTATAACTAGGAATTGTCCACACTTTAAGATAGAATGTTTCAGCACGGATAAATCTTAGAATTTTATGAGCACATCTAAGGTTGAACGATGGAATATTGGAAATGATTTTATTTTTCTTAATGTTGAGAAGAACCTCATGATAATTTTCATTAGTCTTAAAAGATTGTATACTAACAGCATATATTAGAAAAGAGTCTCCAAGCTTCTAAAGTGATTCCAAATAAAAATTCTGGAGACATTTCTTTGTAGTCATTACTTCAAAAATCATAGCGGTTGGGATAAAAAGTTTTACTTTCTGGTGATTCAAAAGCATTCATTAAAGATTATTCGGCATGGATGCTTTCCCTATAAGATCTAAAGGTTCTAGCACAGTATATAGTTATCATTGACATCAAGAATCTTATGAATTCTAGGTATACACATATGGTAGTGAATCCCTAAACTCCGCCGAACAGATTCACTCCTATATGAATATACCTTAGAATTCAAAAGATTCTCGAGGTCAATGAATAATATGCTCAATCTGCACTTAAGGCTCGCATTCACAAGCACCTTCTTCATGCCTCGTGAAATCTGCAAAGACAGATATGTTGTACTAATGAGGATTTTTGAGAAATTGGATCATGTGTAAACATTTGGATGGGAATCTGAAACGTGCAAGGAGATGTTGTTGGGTCCTCTATTGGTGCGATCCCTTAAGAACTCTCCTGAAACCGTTGATTACCCCTCAAACATTTAACTCCAAACAATAAGAGAGTTAAGTGAACTATGTGCACAGAAAGGTTAGTTAAAAAAATCAGTTTCTTCATGAGACATACATTTGTAGACATCAAAATTGTGTGGGACTCTACAAGATGAGTCCAACTTCATTTGGAATTCGTGAAGACTAATCCTAACTCACACTATATAAAGGGTACTATAAGCCTTAGAGAGAGATCTCGATAATTTCAGAAATTCATGGAATATTTACAAATAGATCAAGATGTGGGGTGGACTCTTTGTTACCGACCACAAATACATCATGAAAGTCCACAAATCCTCTTTACATAAGATCAAATAAAATCCATTTTAGGTGCAATTTTATCCTACAGAAGAATCCAGAAATGCACGAATTGTACTCGAGCTGTTAATTAGTAACATATTCTTCGTTCTTCATATTTATTTCTTAGTTGGAGTTTATTTTCAATATATAAAATTGTTTCAAAGAAATTTTCTCCTAGAACCCTAACAAATATTTATAATATATTTGGGGTTTTATTAGTTTGCTCCGAGTTGAAGAATTGTTCAGAATCCATTCGACATTGTTGAAAGAACCCAATGTTCATTGATCAAATATCTTACTGAATAGTCAAATAGAGCATTTGACGAAAATAACTAACAAGAGAGAGTAAAGATAGATCAAGTGTCTTTAGGGTCATCTCATACTTTCTAAATATTATTTATCGCCAAATAGATAGATATACACACACAAGATTTACTGAAGTTTTACATTAAATTGTTTCTTGTGAGTTTTCATGAGATGTAACAAAATGTGGAGTTGGTGGAGTCCGACAGAGTGGATTACACTACTTTTCACATGTGGGGCCTATCTAGTAAGTGGTGGCAGTCTGATGCCAATACTAGAACAACATGTTCATTCCCTGTAACTTCAGTTTGAGATTTGACTTAAGATGGTATATCAGATCTATTTTTGGAAAGATTTCATGCCTTGTCACACCATGCTTTAGTGACTTTACCAGATGAGACTAAGAATTCTCAATTCATGACATGTTTGACTTATTATATCCATTGAAGCAGCTTATCAAAAAACCTTGTCTAAAGCTTCTTTTTAAAGAGCAGTCAAAGGTGGTAATGGAACTTATGCGCCGCATGGAATTTAGGGATTTTGCAGAAAAGAAGTCTTGCCCTTGTTGCTATTTTAGTAGTACCTCATCTGGAGGGGGCTCCACAAGAAGGGGTATTCATCCTGGGTTCAGTATACATGTTCAATCAGTTATGTAAGTGTCTGAGGGATGTAATATTGGACAAAGTTTCTACAACTTGGGTCAAGACTTATCAGGGTTTCTATTAAAGGTTTTCAGGTTACGGAGACCATTCAATGTATTTTTATTTTTGTTAGTATATGGTGGTTCGTAGTCCTACTATGAGTGTTGTGAGTTAGGAAAAATCAATAGGTATTCCTCCAGACATGGAGCTAGAGGCCGGCATCAATAATGTTTCAATAATGTTTTGTAACATTGTTGATTCATTTCTGTTTTTACAAAATAAAGTTTGGAAAGTTCTTTCTTTAAAACTGAGTAAAATATTCAGATTCAACTTAGAAAAAATCAACAATTTCATAACAAAACACTAATATTATAAAATGAAATGTTATTTAAAGAAAGTGAATAAAATTTATATATCATGATTTTTATGAGAAAATAACAATGAACAAGAAAACAAATATTTCTTTTTACATCATTCGCCTTAAATGTTCTTGATTCATTCAATTTATATTTGACCAAATTAATTTTTTTATGAATGTAAAAACTACTCATTAATGAAAGGTATATCTATTTGAAGAAGAAAAAAAATTGATCATAATTTACCAAGTGTTTTAGATCCTCTAAAATAACACTCAAAACTTTTCATTAAAAATAGAGATAGTTGAAGAAAATATAGTGTTGGCATGTTCAACACGATGTCATGGATTAGAAAATCAGAAATGATGGCTGCAAAATTATCACATTCCATTACCAATTGACGTCGATGTATTCTCAAATTTTCATAAGTAGAATGTTAAAAAGGGCCTTGTAAGTGTCTAGATCAGTCAAATTTTACTGATGAAGAAGATGATGAGAGTGCATTCATAAAGTTGTGACATATAAACGTACAAAGACTTATAGAGATTATTGGACAAACTAAAGGATACACCATCATTATCATAAATCTCTCTTTATTTCTTTTAAAATTTTTTTTACTATGATGTTTGAAAAATTATGAGTTTTCATCCTATGTTTTGTTTGATCCACATTTATGATTGTTTTTACGGAATTAAAATTATATACTAGATACAAAATATATTCAAAGATGTATTTGTTGAGTTAATGCTATAGTTGTGTTAATTCTAACAATGTTAATTAAGTCTAATGCAAAGATATAACAACAACACATTTCAAAAGAGAATGCATATCCGTTCCAATAAACAAACAAGTGGTTTCTGTAAAAGTGATGTAATGGTCTTTTATGCCATAAATCTTTACAATCCGTTTCTTAAAATGAAAAAAATGAACTCTTCCATTTGAAACTCCTCCTGTTGAAATATATATAAAAGAATGAAAATTTGTAGGCATAAAAAATACAACATTAACCACAAAGAAAAAGAGAAAAAAACTTCCCTCCTTTCATCATATTCTTGGGATATTTTTGGAAATTTTGTTTTGGGCAACCCCCAAACTCTTAGCAACGAGTGCACGTGTTGGAGATCAACTATGAAACCTTGAGAGCGACCGGCTCTAAAGATTTGCATCGCAGTCCAGCCGAAATCTCTTTAAAAGCAGTCGCTTGCCATGACACAATATTTGTGATAAGTTCTTTACTACTTTATAATTACAATCTAATATTAATATTGTAGTATTTTTCCTAACAATTTGAAAGCGGTTTTCCTAACATATGATATTGATAAATGACTATTTCTTTCAACAAAACTTTTAATGATTTTTCAAAACATGGGCCTTTGGATGGAAATAATTTTAAACGATGGTCACAAAAACTTTTAATATTCTTTGAACAATTAGAAGTTTATTATGTTATATTTAAAGAACCTTCTATGAATTGTTCTAACACTAATGTTGATTCTAGGTATATTATAAGTATTGACGATGTTGTTAAAAAGAAGTTCGAAAAGGATAACAAAATTTTTAGAGGACATTTGCTAAATCATATGTCTAATCGTTTGTTTATTTATTTTTAAACTATAAATATGCAAAAGAAATATGGGATAGTTTCTACGAACTGGATGTGCTTTATTAGTGAAGGCAGCAAGTTCTTAAATAGAGTTACAACGAAAGTCATAAGACTCCTAAACGAACTGAACTAAAGTAGTGTAATTGAGTAATAACTGCTGAACTAGTAAGACAATCCTACTACGACTAAACTACTAACGGTGTCCTAGGACCAGGTGTTCTAATATACCCCCTCAAGTTAGACGATGAGTCACCAATCCTAACTTGAACAAATTAGACTCAAAAGCAGATTTAGAAAGTTCCTTTGGTGAGGGTTTATTCTATTTGATCGGCACCACGGACATGAACAACACGAACCCTTTTAATATCAACGTAGTGGCGAACAAAGTAAAAGTCCACAGCAGCATGCTTAACAAGACTATGGAGGACAGGATTCTTGCTCAAGAATGTGGCTGCAAGATTGTCATAGTAAATCGTTGGCAGCTGATGTACTGGAAAGCGCAACTCATTTAGAAGATTGGTGACCAATAAGGTTGCAGAAAGTGCATTAGCCACTGCTCTGTATTCGGACTCAGTGGAGGAGCGTGAGACAGTATTTTGCTTCTTTGATGACCAACTAATCGGATTGTGACTAAGAAATAGGATGTAACCATATGCAGAAACTCTGTCCACAATGTCCCCACCCCAATCTGCATCAGAGTACACATGTAGATTGAATTCATCAATGGGAGTAACGCGTAGGCCGAGTTGAATGGTACCCCGCAGGTATCGAAGAAAACGTTTTACAGCCTTCCAGTGAAGGTCTGACGGTGCTTGCATAAAATGAGAAAGCTTGTTGACTGCATAGGCTATGTCTTGTAGACTGCATAGGCTATGTCAGGTCTAGTGAAGATAGATATTGAAGCCTACCCAAGACTCGGCGATAACGTGTAGCATCAGTCAAATGAGTTCCATCAGACAAGGTGAGTAACACAGATGCACTCATGGGCGTGTTAACACTCTTGCAGTCGTTCATTAGCTCATCATTAAAAATTTCATTCACATAATTTGCTTGGGTGAGACATAAACTGTTGGAGCAGCGTATCACTTCAACACCAAGAAAGTAGTGAAGATTACCTAAATCTTTAATACAGAACTTAGAAGCAAGGGAAGTGATAACCTAATTGACACTTAAAGTATTGCTCCCAGTGATAATAATATCGTCGACATAGACGAGGACGAATAACGTATCACCTGCACCATGTCTGACTAGTAGTGAGGCATCAAATTTTGTCTTAACAAAGCCTATGGATGAAAGATAACCCGTGAGGGCATTGTACCACGCCCGAGGAGCCTGTTTCATGCCATAGATTGCCTTCCGTAGCCGACATATATGAATTGGTTTGTCTTCGCTAATAAACACCGGAGGTTGTGCCATGTACACATCCTCTTCAAGGTTGCCTTGGAGTAAGGCATTATTGACATCTAGCTGGCGAAGGTGTCAGTTTTGACGAAGTGCCACATAGAGGTCAATGAAAACTGTGGTGGGCTTGACGACAGGGCTGAATGTGGAATGAATGTCAATGCCTGGCCTCTGAATAAAGACTTTTGCAACTAGGAGCGCTTTGTATCTTTCGATGGACCCATCAACATTTCTCTTGATCATGAAAAACCACTTGCAGGATACAATGTTTTTATTCGGGTCTGGAGGAACAAAATCCCAAGTCTGATTTTTAATTAAAGCATCAAATTCATGTTTCATTGCATTACGCCACTCTGTATATTTTGTTCTTGTTTGACAGTAGTGGGTGTGACAGTGGGGTTCAATTTAGCTAGGTAATCAAAAATCTTTTTTGGTTTTGTGATATTATTTTGGGATCGAGTGACAGCACAGGTAGGAGGAGACGGACATTGAGGCGGTGAAGGAGCGAGTTCTAACTCGAAGGTAGGACATGCTGGTTGAGGAGCCATATGTGTTGGTGGGTTGGTGATTCTACGGTGATAGGCAAGGAGAGGAGACAAGCTTCTTTGTGTGTTTGTTGGTATCTGTGCTTGAGAGTTTGTAGGGAGGCGTGGTAGTTCTAAACGCTGGGCGTAGATATAGAAGAGGTGTTTTGGGAAGCAAGAATTATTTAAGATGAGGAAGAAAAAAATTTACCTTAAGAGGGAGGAGTTGTTAGAGGTTAATCTGTTGCGGTTGCCGCTGATACATTGTCGGATAAGGACTCCGAGTTTAAATTGTCTCCGGACTGGGCTAGAGAGGAGGCAAATGGTGATGGAAAATCTGCAATGGTGCGTGCTGTTATTACTAATGTAGTTGGCAGATCTATAACTATGGGAAGTTTGGGTGTGGGATCTAAAGAACTTGGCATTGTTGGTGTTGCCCATTCCTGGTGAGTTGATTTAATGGCAATGTTGGAGAATAATGTCTTCAATGGAAAAACATCCTCAAAAAATCGCACATCTCGAGATAGGTAAACCTTTGCCGAAATTGGGTCAAAACACTGGTGACAGTGATGGGATAGTGAGAATCCAAGATAGACACATGGGGTAGATTTTGATTCAACTTTATTTTTGGAGTATGGTTTTAGCCATGGATAACATAAACAACCAAAAATTCGTAGGGAGTTATAATTAGGTGATTTTCTAAGTAATCTTTTGAATGGGGATTGATTATCGAGGTGAGAGGTTGGAAGACGATTGATGAGGTAGACAGTGTGATGGCATGCAAAAGAACAAAATTGGGGTGGGAGGGACGCCTCATGTAAGAGTGTTCTTGCAGTTTCGATAATATGGCGATGTCGCCGTTTTGCAAGTGCAACTCGTTGGGGGTGTATAGGGAGGTGTAGAGAGGTGTTGAATGCCGTGAAGTGAAAGATAGGAGTCAAGACTTTTATACTCACTTCCGCCATCAGTATACAATGATAAAATTTTAAAGTCAAAATGTTTTTCCATCATAGGATGAAATTTTTTAATGATATCTGTAACTTCACTTTTCTTTGTTAGTGTGTAGAGCCAAGTGTACTTCGTATATTGGTCAAAAAAAATACAATAATACAACTTTTTATCAAGAGAAAAGACTGGTGATGGCCCCCATAAGTCACTGAATATAATTTGAAGTGGTTTAGAGCTACATAATGATAATTGAGTAAAAGGATGTCGATGAGCTTTATTAGATAAACATGAATTACAATGAAAATTTTTGTCTCTCTCATGAAATGATAGCGAGAATTTATTCAAAATAAATCTAATAACTCTAGAGTGAGGATGACCAAGACGTTGGTGCCAAGTAGTGAGAGGGCTGGATGTGGAGATAATGTGAGCTTGGGTATGTGAGACAGGCCACTCATATAGTCCATTGTTAGTCCGACCGTGCACCAGTGGCTGCCATGTTTTCAGATCCTTCACAACAAAGATAAAAGGAAAAAATTCAATAGACTTAAGATTGTCTTGACAGAATTTAGAAATAGAAATAAGCTTGAGTTTGATGGAAGGGGCACACAAAGTGTGAGTTAGCATAAAAACATTATTTGATGCATTTAATTTGGTAGAACCAGTGTGAGAGATAGGAATTTTGTTACCATCACTTATGGAGACATCTTCGATACCATGGTATGGTTGTAGGTTGTGTGGCTCTCGTGATGTGATGGGTGGCTCCTGAGTAAGCTATCATGGGATTGGTCTCCGTTGTAATCCCAGCGGCATAGTTGGCTTTTGTTTCAAGGTGATTATGAGATCTCGAGCTGCAAACATTGGCGGTGAGGCCATTTCTGTTACATAGTTGACAGCGAATAATACCGTTTGGATTTGAATTGGATTGCCCTTGTGGTGAAGCTCTTGGATGCAAGTTCTGGCTCCATTGTTGAGAGTTGTTGGTTTTTCTACGGTTGTTTCGATTATTGGAGTTGAATTTAGTGGGAGTAACAACTGCAGCAGTGATGGTACTAGATAGTTTCTTACCATACTCGTGGCGGAGGAAGAGTTCAAAGTCTAGTAACTTTTCAAACAGTTCCTCATAGGACATAGGCGTATCGCGTGAACGAATGGCAGCAGATATTTCACGAAATTTAGGATCTAGACCTCTAAGTATTTTTACAATGAGTTCAGGATTGGAAACAGGAGCACCAGCAGTGGCTAACTCATCCGAAAAGGACCGAATAGTATGAATATATTCAGCAATGGAGCGAGAGTCCTTAGTGACACGGGCAAGCTGATCACGCAGACTGAAGACTCGAGTTTGAGATTTGTTCGCATAAGTTGTATGCAAGGCATCCCAAGATGATTTAGCCGAGTCAGCGGCTGCAACAGTAGGGGCAATAGTGGGTTCGACAGAAGCCATGAGAGCATTCTGGATGAGTTGATCCTGACGGAACCAAGTTAAGAAGGAAAGATTGGGAGAGATATTTGTGCCGAGGGTAATCTTGCGACTATGGTTCCATCGAGATGGCCAAAGAGGTTGTAGCCATACATAAGCATGGAAAATTGGGCTTTCCAGGTGGCGAAGTTGTGACCACCACTTTGTTTGATGGGTAATTGGGATGCGGGATTGAATTCAATGATTGTATTGGTGCTTGTCATGTTATCAGCCTTGACGGCTCTGGGATTGTTGCCATTGTTGTTGGTCATTGTTGTTGATCTGCGTGAGGAGAGGAAAAAGAAGAAAAAAAAAACTGGATCATACTCTTTAGAGCGTGAAGATCTCTAATACCATATGAACTGAATGTGCTTTATTAATGAAGGCAGCAAGTTCTTAAATAGAGTTACAACGAAAGTAATAAGACTCCTAAACGAACTCAACTAAAGTAGTCTAATTGAGTAATAACTGCTGAACTAGTAAGACAATCCTAATACGACTAAACTACTAACTGGCGTCCTAGGACCAGGTGTTCTAATAGTTTCGAAAAGAAATATGGTGTTGATGATGAACGAAATAAAAAATGTCAGTGTATTAAATTTCAAATGGTTGATAATAAGCTAATAATGGAACAAATTCACGAATATTAAAACATTATTGGTGATGTTCTCAACGAGTTCATGAAGATATGTGAGATATTTCAGTCTAATGTACTTCTTAATAAATTTCCACCATCTTGGGGTGATTATAAAAATCAATTAAAACATAAGAAAAATAATTTAACCCTTCGAGAACCTATAAGTCACATGAGGACCAAAGAGGCGAACCATATCAAAGATAAGATGGAAGAACTTTCTCTTAAATCGTCGAAAGCTAATCTTGTTTAATGTTCTGGTACAGTTGTGAAAGATAGGTTAAAACGAAACAGAAGAAACTCTCAAAAAAGGAACATACGAAGAAGAAAAGTCAATTCAACAAGCCGGAGAGTCAATTTCTAAAATTTAAGGGATCTTGTTTATTTTGGGGAAATGTTTGTCACAGAGGTGTCAGGCGCTATCAAAGAAAAGAGCAAGATTGAAACAAGGAAGGACAAAGTGATGTCCAAGCGAATCTTGCTGAAGGTAATGAAGTGATTGTTGTTGTAGTCGTTGAGTAAAATCTGGTGGCAAATAAAATTGATTGGGTGCTAGACATAGGCGCTTCAAGGCATTTCTGTTACAATAAAGAGTTAATACATGACTTTGAGGAGTCTATTGAAAGATAGTGTGTAAATATGGGTAACTACACTACTGCTGTAGTAATGGGTAAAGGAAAAGTTTTGCTGGAATTAACTTCTGGAAAGACATTATCCTTGAACAATGTTTTGTCTGTTCTATCCCTCCGTAGAAACATAGTTTTCTGAGCACTTCTAAACAAAGTAGGCCTTAAACTTGTGTTTGAAGCTTATAAAATAATGAAGTCTCGCGGAGGAGACTTTGTTAGGAAGGAATATCTTCGTGGTAGATTATTTGTATAAAACATTGTTCAAGAGATTGCCAATAATGCAAGCATTTCAAATGCTTCTTATATTGTCGAGTCTATTAATTTGTTGCATGGTAGACTAGGTCATGTTAATATTGCTTCTATTAAAATGCTAAAAAATGGAATTAATTCCCATGAAAAAAGCTGATGATTTTTCTAAAGGCCATGTGTGCATACAAGCAAAGCATGCTGAGAAACCTTTAAAATCTATTATAAGTAGAAAGAATGAATTACTTGAACTAATACATTCAGGTTTAGTAGATTTTAAGAACACTATTAGCAATGGTTGAAAAAGTATTACATTACTTTCGTTGATTACTTTTCTTTATACACTAAGGTATACCTTCTTAAGTCCAAAGATGAAGCTGAAAGCATGTTTTGAAATTTAAAGCAGAAATGGAAAATCAAAATGTTTAGATCTGATAGGGGTGGTGAATATATTACTAAAACTGTTGAAGATTTTTTTGAGAAAAATGGTATTATACATGAAGTTAGTGCTCCATATACTTCCAAACAAAATGGTTTAGCCGAACCGAAAAATAGAACCCTTAAAGAAATGATGAACTCTATGATTTTAATCTCTTCTCTATCTAACAATATGTGGGGAGAAGTAGTCTTGTCTGCATCTTATATTCTAAATAGAGTCTCGCATAAGAAGTAAGACAAGACCTCATCTGAGTTGTAGAATGGGTTTGCTCCTAACTTCAAATTTCTTAAAGTGTGTGGGTGTTTGTCTAAGGTTGTTCTACCTGATTTTAAACGTGTAAATATTGATTCTAAGACTTCTGATACTATCTTTAATGTTTATGCTCAAAATAGTGTTGCATATAGATTTGTCTCTAAATGATCATGGTATTCGTGAATCCAGAGATGGGGATTTTTTGAGTAAATTTTTCCTTTGAACAACAATGTGCCAAGTGATGCGCAAAATAATGCTTCTATGTCGATGTCTACTAATTCGCATGTTCTACCTTCTTCTATTGTTATTTCTACTAAGAATGAAAATGAACTTAGAAGGAGTAAGAATCGTAGAATTGAGACAAGTTTTATTCATTATTTTATCACTACTTTCTTAACTGAAAATTTTAATATTAATATTTTAAATGACAAATTAGTGTCTATTTATTTAATAGAAGAAGACTCTAAGATTTATGATGAAGCAGTGATATCAATAGATGTTATATTTTTGAAAGAGGCTATTAAAAGAGAATTAGACTCCATAGTTTCTAATCACACTTAGGGCTTGTATGATTTACCTGAAGGTTTGTTAGACCATAAGTAGAAGGTGGATATTTAGAAGAAATTGAGACATGATTGTACAATTGATAAGTGTAAGGCTAGACTTGTGATTAGGGATTTTAACCAAAAGAAAGCTGTTTTTGAGGAAGGGAAGATGCAATAGCCGAGAACAAGCGGAACTGGGCATTCGGCCACTTACTGTAAGGAAAGAATTTTGGGAAAAAAACAAGTAATTTTGTTTATAAAGATATGGGATTACTTTGAAACTTATTCTCCTCTGACTAAAATAGCGACCAATATAACTTTTATTGATTTGGCCGTTATTCACGACTTAGTGGTATATCAAACGGATGTCAAAACAGCATTTCTAAATGGTGATTTAAATGAATAGATCTATATGACTCAACGTGAGGGTTTTTTGTTCCTGGATAAGAGAATAAACTATGAAAACTGAGAAAGTCCTTGTATGGACTAAAACAAGCACTTAAGCAATGGTATGAAAAATTTAGTATCACATTAGTGGACATTGACTTTGTTGTAAATTCATCTGATACATGTGTTTATTATAAGATGATAGGTTCAGATTGTGTCAATATATGTTTATATGTAGATAACATGTTAATCTTCTGTCCCAAAATGAATGATATAAATGAGATTTAGAATTTTTTGTCTTCTAAATATGAAATGAAAGACCTTGGTGAAGCAATGTAATTTTGGGAGATAAAATCAAAAGAACTCTTAATGGTATCTCATTGTGTCAGTCTCATTAAAATGAAAAGATGTTGAAAAAGCTTGATTGTTTTGGTGTAGTTCCAGTGAGAACTCCTTATGATCCTAGCATACACTTGAAGAAGAATAATGAATCTAGTGTTTCTCAAACTAAATATGCTAAAATAATTGGGGGTGTAATTTTTCACATGAACTATACAGGGTCTAATATAGCTTATGTTGTTAGTAGATAGAGTAGATAAACTCATAATCCTAGTAGTGAACATTGTTATAATCTTCATTTGTTGCTAAGGTATTTAATAGGTGCTATGAATTGGTGTTTGCATTTTAACAAATTTTCTGCTGTTTTAGAAGGTTTTTGTGATGGAAACTGGGTAATTGAAAATGATGAACTTAGTTCCACCAGTGACTATATGTTTAATTTGGGTGCAGGCGCTATTTCGTGGAAGTCTTCTAAACAGACTTGTATAACACATTCTACCATGGAATCAGAATTCATTGCTATCGAGTTGGCAGGGCAAGAATCTGAATTACTGAAAAATCTTTTGGCAGATACGCCTTTGTGGGGAAGACAAGCTTCACCAGTTTCTCTTCAATGTTACTCACAAGCAGTAATTGCAATTGGCAAAAATAGTGTGTACAATGGAAAAAAGAGACATATTCACATCAGACATGGTGCATTTAAACAGTTGTTGAAACTAGGTGTTATTTCCTTGGAATATGTAAGGTCCGAATGAAATTTAGAGGATCCTATGACCAAGGGCTTGAAACTAAAATAATTCTTGGAACGTCGAGGGGGATAGGGATAAAGACCATTGATTGAGGTAATGTGGTGGACCAGTTAGGCCCCAATATACACCATAATTCTAACCCTAATGTGTGAGGCAGTGTTTTATAAGGTTGAGCTTGTTTTTCTCTTAATGATTCTATAGCCGAAAGGTGGTCTATTTGAGATAGACTTGATGGAGTCACCTACGTGAGTGTAAAGGTACGGTCTCCTTTTATGAAAGTCTTGGGTCGTGTTTATAGAGCACTCATAAGACCTAAGGTGTGTGTGCATGACCATAAAAGTAATTTGTTTGTATTGCGGAGGTTGCTTAAAATATAAGGATATAGCACGTGTTATTGAGGTCTTAATTTATATGCATTCAGTTCAAGAGTACTTCACTTTGTGGATATTGAGTCGTTGTCCCATTTTCACTATGTGTTAATTCAAATCAAAAGATATTGACATTTATGTATTTGTCCAAAAGTCAGTTCTTACTCTTTATTTTTGCATTGGTAGGGGATTATTGAGTTAATACTATCGGTGATTCAAGTCTAACTATGTTTATTAAGACTAATACAAAGAAATAACAACAATACGTTTCAAATGAGATAACATATCCGTTCGAATAAACAAACAACATGTTTCTATAAAAGTGAAATAATGGCCATTAATGCCATTAATATTGATAATCCATTTCTTAAAATGAAAAAGAAAAATTAACTCTTCTATTTGAAACTCCTCCTCTTGACATATTTATATAAGAATGACAATTTGTGAGAATAAAAAATACAACATCAACCATAAAGGAAAAGAAAAAAGAATTTCCCTCCTTTCATCATATTCTTTGAATATTTTTGGGCATTTGGTTTTGCGCAACCTCAAAACTCTTAGACACGAGTGCAGATGTTTGTGAGTAACTATGAAACATTGGGGAGCAACCAGCTCTAACGATTTGCATTGGAGTCAAGACAAAATCGCCTTCAGGGCAATGGCTTGCCACGACACAATATTTGTGATAAGTTCTTTACCACGTTATAATTCCAATCTAATATCAATATTGTAGTATTTTTCATAGCAATATTATCTTTTCTAAACCTTAATGGTTGGAGGACAAATAATGTATCACAAACTGGTACAATCTACACTAAATATTATTTTATTTTCAAATAAAATGTTGTTGATTTCATTTTATCATTACAAAAAAATAATCCCACTATAACTAAACATCAAAACTCCATTGTCAAAACATATAGAGAAAAATTGTCAAATAATACTATTAGCTATATACTTATTAATAAAGAATTTCCTAGCTAATTTATGTTTTTTAGTATGAATATCACTAATTTATTGTTAGATTTGATAATCGGATCCAAATAATTCTCGATTAGTTGTTTGTACATTCATTGTCCAAATGTATGTTGCATATTTATTTCTTGGTACAGTATAATAAATCTCAAAAGGAAAAAATAAATTGTGACAAGTTAAATTGCATATATTCAAAGAGAAAAAAAACTTCATATTATTGTTGGTGTCTTTCAAAACTAGAAATTCTTTTTTATTTTAAAAAATAAAATAAAATAAAATTAGGGTTAGAATAAGTGAAAGTGTAGGAGGGAATTACAAAGTAGAAGATGAACCCTCACCAATAAATTGAAACTTCTTCTTGTCAATCAACATAACTACTAAGATTCATCAACTAGCAATTCTTTGTATGTAATGAACATTATTTCACAGGGAGTGTGTAAGATTATTTACAATCTCTCTTCAAATTCATAATTTATTCTTCATTTTTATCGAGTGTTTATAATTTTCATTAATTGCAATATGATGGTGAAGTATTATATATATAAATATATATGCATTTTTAATTATAAGTTTACAACAAAAAGGTAATATCGTAATTTATTATAGATCAGAGACTATCATCAATCTCCCAACCCTTGTCATGTGCCTATTTTAATATCAAGATTTTATGTTTAATGTTGAACATGAAAAGGTCACATAATTAAATTAACATAATTCAGTTGATAATGTGAACAATTTTTTGCTACATGATCTGCATCAACCTCGTTTTTTCTAGGAAAAACATATATTCAATTTTTTAGTACATTAGATCATTTTAATAATAGTTATTATTTAATAGTCTCCTACCATATCATTCTCTAGTGCCCACTCTTTCTAGTTGAACGTTGGAAGTAATTGTCTTTAGTTTAGTGACTGAAATGATCAGTCAAGACCATAGCTTCTCATTAAAACATCAATATTTCACTCATTGTTTTATCTTTTTAGGATTTGTAATTTATGTATTTTCGTGAACATTTCTCTACCCAATTTACTGTTATGATATGTATTAAGGTTTATTAAAATTGCAGAAACAGAAAAAAGATGAACTTGACAGAATGTACTTATAATCTGAGTCCATTGAAACTACTATGCCTACTTATGAAAATTTAATCTCCCCACTGTACCCGAGGTTACAGATAATTTCTCCGAAGATAAAAGAGTTTTATCCTGCTAAAGAAGTAGTGGTACATCAAGCTTCTATAGCTTCATCGAACGTAAGAACACTAACAAGCCACACAAACTAAGTTGATAGACACTTTGTTTATGAGAAAAAATATAGGCAAAGAAGAAAAATTCCCAAATTTTGAGAAAATGAAAAATGACTTCCTTTTATGGCCATATTCAGCAAGAAATGTGTTTGTTGAGACAAGTATGTTCAGACCAATTTTTTTTCACAATGTTGTGTCTGTTGGAAAAAATAACCACTATTATGAAAGATGTGTCTTTTGAGAAAATTAACGACTTTTTTTAAATCAGACTGTTATGACCGTTGCATGCGAATTTCAAATAATTTTTTTTTGCGTGAAAATTAATACTGTTATTTAACTCATTCTAAATTTATTTAAAAAAGAAAAGAAATTGATTAAGGTCACATGATTTGTAAAATTCTAATCCAAATTCGAAGCCGAAGCGAAGGTCGATCGAGCACCGACAGCGCGAGGAGGCGCCTTCTTTTAAAGACTTTAAGATGTAAAGAAAGTGTTTCATAATATAACGACAACAATTTCCTTTTTTCTACCGATATAGGATGAATAAATGTTCATTTGCACTTTGAATATACCTTTTAATTTTCCCTCCAAAATTGGTTCCTTCTCATTTCATTTTTCTCTTCTCATTTCCTTTTTGCACTTTGCTAAAACCTAACATTTACTGCCCCTGTAATCTTCCTTTTCATCATTGGAAGGGAGAATATCTCTCTTTTAAATAGTGATGGCCTTACTTAGTTAGCTGAACGTTGAGAATAATTATCTTTTGTTTAGAAAATGAATGTGGTCAACCATGATGATAACTTCTCATTAAAACTTCATTATTTTATACTTTATGTTTTGTAATTCATTTATCATTTAATCTACTTATCTACCCAATTACCTATCCTGTATTCTTCCTATTCATTGCAAGTAAATAAGGACGGTCTTACATTGTTAGGAGAACGTTGGGAGTAATTGTCGTTTGTTTAGTGACAGAACGCGGTCAACTATATAGGCCATTTATTTTCCCAATTTACTACTCCGTAATCTTCATATTCATTCCAAGAAAAAATTTCTCCCCTATAAATAGTGATGGTCTTACTTTGTTAGCACAATGTTGTGAGTAATTGCATTTTCTTTAGTGATTGAACATGGACAGTCATATTGTCCATAACTTCTCATTGAAGCTCTATTATTTCACTCATTATTTTATCTTTTTATGTCTTGTTACTCATGTAACATCTATTTCATTTTTCTACCCAATTTACTACACCTCATAATCTTCCTATTCATTGCAAGGAATAATTTGTCTATTACAAATAGTGATGATTTTTTTTGGTATTAGAATATATAGAGTGCATAAAAGTGAGTTAATAAGAATGTTCTTATTATAGAGTTCTACTTTCAACTCTTATTCAGTATTTATTTAGTTGTACTTTTAAATTCAGGTATGTTCTTTGGAGGAGACATATTAAGAAGATTATTGCTAGATTTTCTAAAAGAGTTTTTTTGATGACCTTAAATATCCTTAAAGAAATAAAAATATATATCCATGTCTGTACCTGAAGATAATAAATATTAAATTGTAATTTTAAAATTTTACCAACAAGAACTTGTTGACTTTACCGTATAAATGTATATCATCCTACAATTTTTAATTTTAATTTTTAACAAAGACTATATAATAAATTGATGAATATCTACGTGTAAACCTAAATTTGTTTTCTATATTGATTTTTTTTATCATATTTTTTTCTTACAACCATGTTCGGATATTTTCTTTTGAATTTTGGGTCTATTAGAAAAAATATAATTATCACACAAAGATTGGAATAGAATATGTATACATCTTAGTCTTACTCACCTCAAATTCACTTGTGGGATTATACTAAATGTTCACTATTAGAAAAAAACGATATCAAAAGGGTTTGCATAAACCCATCTTTTGAATTGTGGATCAATTAGAAAAAAAATCTTTATATTCCAGAAAGGGGTAAGATTTGTTTACATCCTGCCTCTTAGACTCGACTATACATTAATATGTTTTTACTACTAAAATATGATATTTATCAAGACTTCATTAGCATAAGTGATGGTAATGTTGAAAACAGTCATCATAAATCTCGATAAATTGCCTTACAAAAAGTTAAGGTGATCATCAAAATTTTGTCCACAAAAATATGGATGTATCGGTAGTTTACCACAATATCATATTGATTGATTTGTCTCTCGATACATTTGGAATATTTTTGAAGGAAGTAGAATTGATACACTCCTTACTAGTCTTGTTGAGCTCCGTCCAGTTATACTTTGTAGTCTTAGAAAAATCAAATCATTTTTTTCTATTTGACTAAAACTATGCTCTTGAAAACTCAATGATATATTAATGTGTGTGTAGAACTTTTACAACCATTTCAATGAAATATCTTTTGTTTACTAATCATAGAGAACTTGGTTCTACGAGTTGAAATCTCTCTTTTCCAAAGGGTTGAACACCTTGAAGTTTGGCATTTTAGCAAAGCAACTTTGTGATGAATTAACCAATTATGGGATAATGAGTGATGAACTTGTAGAAATGGTAGCTATGACAAAGGAAAGTTGTGAAGAACTCTATAATAATAATCAAGTATGTTGTTTATCCATTAATATTTTCTTTCATTTATTTTCTTAAATGCTCTTTCTTGAAATTTTGAGTGAAGACTTCTGTCTATCGATAATAACTTAAAAGAACTCTTAACCATTATTTCTATATTCAGCAGTTCTACTGTAGGAATTCTCATTCTTTATCCTCAATCAATTGAAAGTTTTTATTTCTGTAGTTATCCCAATATTTTATCCGTAAATTTACGAGGAAGCATCTCACTTATATTTCTATGCACTTTTCAATATTTATGGTTTAAAATGATACTGTGAAATCACTTTGACCATAAAAAATAGTAAATTATTTGAAATTTACTTCATCTCCATCACATACTAACTCCTCTTCACTTGCAATATAATTTTCTTACTTAAATAGTCTTTCCTATAGAATGTAAGATCCGTCAATATTGAAGATGAAAGTGTAGGTAAGGTAAGAATTTACCATATTCTCTTTAGCTAATGAGGAAAGAATATGTGGACCATTTTTCTTGAGATGATAATATTGTACCCTCCTTATTTGATGCACATGATTTATTTTCGTTTCTACAAAATAGGGGAAAAGTATAACTGATAAGTATGAGTCCTGACATCAATCTATCATCCTCATGTACTTTTACTTTTTTGCGCATTCTACATGCATGGCGATTCAAATTAAAGGGAAGGATTTCTACCTTTAAGCCTATGGCATAAGTACTTGAACATGAGACGAGTTTCAATGTTTACCAAATTTCTCTATTGAGTAAATAATCTTTGGTTATTGTGCATGAAGTTCATTGAGACAATCAACAAATTCTATTCATATTGTTCTCAAATTTGTGGAGGAGCTAGAAAATTCATCAGGAGTACTTCATCCATGGTGATCAGTACATTCCCCATACTATCATTATCTACAGTAGATAGAAATTTGATTAATTATATTCTCGCAAAATCCGAATGTTTCTAGCTTTGAAATGGGGATGAAGGAATTTACAAAATGAGGAACTCACGAAAATCATGACAATTCCATATATATTTTAGCCATTTTGATGATATTACATGGTTGACATTTCTTTACCATATTTAGATATTTCCTATATTACCCTCAAAAACCTTTTTTAAAAAAGATTTTTCTTTGGTCGTATAGGCGATTTTATTAATTAACGAAAAATAAATATAAAATTTAGGCCCAAGCCCAAAATAAAACAATCAAAATAATTTATTTCTATTATGATTAGGGTAAAACCCACTTTCATTAACCCTACCTATAAATGCTAATTGCAGCTTACACTTGAGCTCATTTTCTTTCTTCTCACTATTTTTCCTCCTTGTTCACGGTTGAATGTTACTCAACTCATTTTTCTATTGTGGGTTGTTCCAGCACTATAATCCAACGTTCTTGTCTCTCTTCTTCTCAAACAAGAAGTGTCAATCAAAAACGTAATTTAACTTCGATCTTTTCCTTCTCTTTTTCATCACCGTTCTAACTCTTTGTTGTTCCGCCAGGTGAAAGAGTTTATTTCACTGAAAAACTTATCTAGAATTTTTAAATTTTCTTTCGATTTTAAAAATCGGCTATAAGAAAATCAAAGGAAAATCTTCAATTTTATTACCTAGAAGATTTTACTCTATTCCAAATCACACATGTACTCATTACACATTACTAACATATATATTTAGTGATTTTAGATAAAAATGGAAATTTAAACAAGAGATAACTACATTTTAAATAAGTAATAGATTAGACTTTTCTTTGTTTTAGATCAAGTGGTTATTGTAACTATCTTTGATGAGCTTATCTACTATTATAAATAGTAGAAAGTACGGTTTATTTTAGTGGTTGATTTTTGAATGAAACAAATTTGATATTTATACTTTTTTGTGAGTTTGGGGAAACCCTCATATCTGTTCAATTGAACCTTCTTCATAAGTCTTCACTTGTATGAGTTGAATATGTTTTTACCTTTAGAGTTTATTCTAGCAAACAAATATCTTATAGTTGCTAGATCATCCTTTTTTGTTTTTCTTGATCTCTGTCTTTCTCTCTACTTCGTTATAGTATAATTTGTATAATTAATTGTAGTTCGCTCTATTGTTTTTGCATCTAGGATTACATCAATCGGTAATTGTCCCTCTTCCTTTCTATTTCTACGCCATAATTCTTTCTAGCTTGTTTGTGGTACTAGGCAGGTCTATCTTCCAAGGCATAAACAAATTAAATCATCTAGATTTTTTTTGTCACCGCTAGAAATTGTACTTGATACCTCATGGTTTTCAACTCACTTCCTTGACGACCAGGTAATGTTTGTTTGCTAGAATAAACTCTAAAGATAATAAGAATATGCTGATTGAAGGGTTAGGGACTTGGATTTTATGGAGTGTGAACAAGTCTTGCTGAAGGTTTCACCCATGAAGGGTGTGATGCGGTTTGGTAAGCGAGGTATGCTTAGTCCAAGGTATATTAGTCCATTTGAAGTTCTGAAGCGCGTGGGGGAGGTAGCTTATGAATTAGCCTTACCTACAGGACTGTCAGGAGCGCACTAGGTATTTCATGTGTCTATGCTAAAAAAAATACCATGGGGATGGAAACTACATTATTCGTTGGGATTCAGTTCTCCTTGATGAGAATTTGTCTTATGAGGAGGAGCCTGTTGCTATTTTAGGTAGAGAGGTCCGCAAGTTGAGATCAAAGGAGATTGCATCTATCAAGTTTCAGTGGAAGAATTGGCCAATTGAAATGTCCACTTGGGAGAATGAGGCTGATATGCAAGAAAGATATCCACATCTTTTTACAGATTCAGGTACTCTTTCTCGCCCTTGCTTTTCTTCTTGTGATCGTTCGGGGAAGAACGATGGGTAAATTGGTATCTATTGTAACGACATGTTTAGTCAGTTCGAGCAGTAAAATTATTTTTTATAAAAACTGACAGGGTCGACGGATCACACGACGGACCATCATGGTAACGATGAACCGTGATGGACTCCGTCGTCCCACCCTTGTGTAAATTCTTCTGTTGCTCTCCTCATTGCCCTCGACGACAGGTAGGACGAACCATCATATTCACAACGGTCCGTCGAGAGTTTCCATTCCAAAATACTTCAACTCGAAAATCTAGGTAGTGGGATCAACTCTCTGAACTTCGCGATGAAATTGCAGCACGGACCGTCGAAGATACGACGGACCGTCACAAAAATCTATACTGAATTTGAGTCTCTGAACTTTGTGACGGACCTGCAGGACGGCCCGTCATAGATACAATGTACCGTCACGAGTTGCGTAACCCTGACTGGGTCAGATTTCTGCTAAAAGTTTTAAAGGTGTGTTTTGGATCATTCCTGACAAACTTTATGAAATTAGTGGGGTAAGTTTAATAATTTATTTACTTGGGGGTTAATGGAGATAACCTTGAAATAAATAATGGGTTACTTTTGTCATAATGAATTATATGATAACTACGGTAAAAGAAAAAGAATTTGGAGAGGAAAAAATTAAAAGAACAGAGAGAGGGAGAACGAGCGAGAAAAGGGAGAAGCGAAGAGGAAAGAAAAGGCATTGGGAAGTAGCTTGTTTGATCACGATTCTTCGGTGGAGGTAGGTTATGGTTTGTTTCTATACGATAGATAAACTTAAAATAGCGATCGATATGTGTTGGGTAGTATTGTAAAGTCTTCTATATGCTTGATTGTGTGTTTGTATGTTGTGATTGTAGAAATCTTTAATCTTAGCCCTCTCCATTAAGATGATGCCTAGACATAAAGAAGGCTTGATGAACTAAAGTAATGAGATAAATGGATCTAGTGTAACGTTCCGACACGTAGAATTAGGGGATCGGAGTGTCACGTTCCGACACGTAGTATTAAGGGATCGGGTGTCACGTTCCGACACGTAGCATTAAGCGATCGGGTGTCATGCTCCGACACGTAGAATTAGGGGAGCGGAGTGTAACGTTCCGACACGATAATAATGAAGAGAAGTAATTTTGAATTATGTTAATATACTCAAATTCAAATAACCTAATTCCCAAATGTGTATGGTGTGGAGGCTTGAGTCCTCATAGGTGTGCTTGGTGTTGTTGCCAATGGTTATTTTACTTGTTGATTGTCACCTGTTAAGTACTATGGTTGATTTTATATTATTATTCAATATATATTACTTTCTATTATGAGTTGGCCGATGAAACCTACTCAGTACTTATTCATTGTACTGACCCCTACTTGAATTTTATTCTTTGTAATTCTGTGGAGTACAGCAAGTGCGCCATCGACTTCGACTCTCCCTCAAGTCTAGTTGGTCTCCAGCATATCAGAATTCAGGGTGAACTATTTTTCCTAGCTCGTGCTGGATTCTCTCCTTCGCGTCTTGATGTCTTGAAGTTCGGACATGGGCCATCCTTTTACTTATTTTATCTTCTTAATAATTTTAGATTTAGAAATTTGAGGATAGATATTCTTGATGTGATGACTTCCAGATTTTGGGAATAATAAGAATTGAGTTTTAGAAGTTATTTAATTGATTTTCGTTAATGAGTTTTGAGTCTTCCGCATTATATTTTGTTAACTATGGTTTAAATATTGGTAAATGTTGGGGTCTAGATTTGTTGGTTCGCTCACAAAGGAGGATATGTGTGGGTGCCACTCGCGGCTCATTTTGGGTCTTTACAAAAATTCTCACATTCCATTACCAATTGACGTCGATGTATTCTCAAATTTTCGTAAGTAGAATGTTAGGTTTAAGTATGAAAATTTATAAGGGAGCTGTAAGTGTCTAGATCAGTCAAATTTTAGTGATGAAGAAGTGATGAGAGTGCATTCCTAATGTTTTTACATATAAACTTACAAAGACTTATAGAGATTATTGGACAAACTAAAGGATACTCCATCTTTTTCATAAATCTCACTTTATTTCTTTTTAAATATTTTTTACTTATGATGTTTGAATAATTATGAGTTTTCACTAATGTTTTGTTTGATCCACCTTTATGATGGTTTTTACAGAATCAAAATTATGTACGAGATACAAAATATAATCAAAGATGTATTTGTTAAGTTAATACTATAGTTGAGTTAATTCTAACTATGTGAATTAAGTCTAATGCAAAGATATAACAACAATACATTTCAAATGAGAATACATATCCGTTCCAATAAACAAAGAAGAGGTTTCTGTAAAAGTGAAGTAATGGTCCTTAATGATATTAATCTTGACAATCCGTTTCATAAAATGAAAAAGAAAAATTAACCCTTCTATTTGAAACTTCACCTCTTGAAATATCAATATAAGAATGAAAATTTGTAAGCATAAAAAATACAACATCTACCACAAAGAAAAAGAGAAAAAAAATTCCCTCCTTTCATCATATTCTTGGGATATTTTTAGAAACTTGGTTTTGGGCATCTCCAAACTCCTAGCCACGTGTGCACGTGTTTGAGATCAACTGTGGAACCTTTAGAGCGACCGGCTATAACGATTTGCATCGTAGCCCAGCCAAAATTGCTTTAAAAGCAGTGGCTTGCCACGACACAATATTTGTGATAATTTCTTTGTACTTTATAATTCCAATCTAATATCAATATTGTAGTATTTTTCCTAACAATTTGAAAGCAATTGTCCTAACATATATTATTGATAAATAGCTATTTCTTTGAACAAAAATTTTAATAATTTGTCAAAACATGAGCCTTTGGATAGAAATAATTTTAAATGATGGTCACAATAACTTTTAATATTCTTTGAACAAGTAGAATTTTATTATGTTTTATTTAATGAACCTTCTATGAATAGTTTTAACACTAATACTGATTCTAGGTATGTTATAAAGAATTTTGAAAAGGATAACAAAATTTTTAGAGGACATTTGCTAAATCATATGTCTAATCCTTTGTTTTATTTTATTTTTAAACTATAACTATGCAAAAGAAATATGGGATAGTTTCGAAAAGAAATATAGTGCTGATGATGCAGGAAACAAAAATATGTTGTCTGTCAGTGGATTAAATTTCAAATGGTTTATAATAACCCAATAATGGAACAAGTTGACGAATATGAGAACTTTACTGGTGATGTTCTCAACGAGGACATGAAGATATGTGAGATATTTCTGGCTAATATTCTTCTTAAAAAATTTCCACCATCTTGGTGTGATTTTAAAAATCACTTATAACATAAGAAAATAATTTAACCCTTCGAAAACCTATAAGTCACATGAGGACTAAAGAGGCGAACCGTCACAAAGATAAGATGGAAGAACTTTCTCTAAATTCGTCGAAAGCTAATCTTGTTTAATCGTCTGGTACTGTTATGAAATACAGGTTAAAAGGCAAAAAGAAGAAATTCTCGACAAAAGAACTTATGAAGAAGAAAAATCAATTCAACAAGCCGTAGAGTCAAATTCAAAAATTTAAGGGCTCTTATTTTGTTTGTGAAAAAGTTAGTCACAGAGGTGTCAGGTGCTATCAAATAAAAGGGCATGTCTGAAACAAGGAAGGACAAAGTGATGTCCAAGCCAATCTTGCTGAAGGTAATGAAGTGATTGTTGTTGTAGTCATTGAGGAAAATCTGGTGGCAAATAAAATTGACTGTGTTCTAGACACAGGCGCTTCAAGGCATTTCTGTGACAATAAAGAGTTATTACATGACTTTGAGATGTCTACTGATAGATAGTGTTTATATATGGGTGATTCCACTACTGCTGTAGTAATGGGTACTGAAAAGACATTATCCTTGAAGAATGTTTTGTATGTTCTCTCCCTCCGTAGAAACATAATTTCCTGAGCACTTCTCAACAAAGTAGGCCTTAAACTTGGGTTTTAAGCTGATAAAATAATTAAGTCTCGCGGAGGAGACATTTTTGGGAAGGGATATCTGTGTTGAGGATAATTTTTATTAAACATTGATCAAGAGATTGTCAATAATGCAAGCATTTGAAATTCTGATTATATTGTTGAGTCTATTAATTAGTGGCATGGTAGACTAGGTCATGTTAATATTGCTTCTTTTAAAATGCTCAAAAGCGGAATTAATTCTTATGATAAAAAATGATGATTTTTCTAAATGTCATGTGTGTGTAGAAGCAAAGCATTACTTTTGTTGATTCATTACTTGAACTAATCCATTAAGGTTTAGAAGATTTCAAGAACACTGTTAGAGGTGAAAAAAGTATTACTTTACTTTTGTTTATGACTTTTCTAGATACACTAAGATATATATTCTTAAGTCCAAAGATGAAGCTGAAAGCAAGTTTTAAAATTTAAAGCAGAAGTAGAAAATCAAGAAGTTTAGATCTGATAAGAGTGGTGAATATAGTACTACAACTCTAGAATTTTTTATTTAGAAAAATGGTATTATACATAAAGTTAGTGCTCCATATACTCCCCAACAAAATGGTTTAGCCAAACAGAAAAATAGAACCCTTAAAGGAATTATGAACTCTATGCTTTAAGCTCTGGTCTATCTAACAATATGTGGGGAGAAGCAGTCTTGTGTCCATGTTATATTCTTAATAGAGTCCCGCATAAGAAGTAAGACAAGACCTCATATGAGTTGTAGAAAGTGTTTCCACCTGATTTAATACTATCGGTGATTTAATTCTAAATATTCTCATTAAGTCTAAGACAAAGAAATAATAACAATACGTTTCAAAGGAGATAACATATCAGTTCGAATAAATAAAAAAGAGGGTTCTATAAAAGTTAAATAATGGCCTTTTATGTCATTAATGTTGACAATCCATTTCTTAAATTGAAAAAGAAAAATTAACTCTACTATTTGAAACTCCCCTCTTGAAATATCAATATAAGAATCACAATTTCTGAGCATAAAGAATACAACATAAACCATAAAGGAAAAGAAAAAATAATTTCCCTCCTTTGATCATATTCATTGAATATTTTGGGGCATTTGGTTTTATGCAACCACCAAACACTTAAATACCAATGCACAAGTTTGAGAGTAACTATGAAACCTTGGGGAGCGACAGTCTATAATGACTTGCATCGGAGTCAAGCAAAAATCGCCTTCAAGTCAATGGCTTGCCACGACACAATATTTGTGATAAGTTCATTACTACATTATAATTCTAATCTAATATTTATATTGTAGTACTTATCCTAACGGTATTATCTTTTCTAAAGCTTAAGTGTTTGAGGAAAAATAAAGTATCACAAACTGGTACAATCTCCACTAAACTTTATGTTTTTGATTTTATTTTATCATTACGAAAAAAAATTCCCAATATCACTAAACATCAAAACTCCATTGTTAAAATATATAGGGAAAAATTGTCAAATAATACTATTAGCTTTATACTTTTTATTATAAATATCACTAATTTATTGTTAGATTTGATAATCTGCTCCAAATAATTCTGCATTAGTTGTTTCTACTTTCATTGTCCAAGTCTATGTTGCATATTTATTTTCTTGGTACACTAAAATAAATCTCAAAAGGAAAACCTAAATTTTTACAAGTCAAATTGCGTAAATATCCAAAAGAAAAAACGTCATATTATTGTTGGTCTCTTTCCAAACTACAAATTCTTTTGTATTTCTAAAAATAAAATAAAATAAAATTAGGGTTAGAGAAAGTGAAAATGTAGGAGGGGATTACAAAGTAGAAGTCGAACTCTCACCAATAAATTGAAACTTCTGCTAGTCAATCAACATAACTAGTAAGATTCTTGAACTAGCAATTCTTTGTATGTAATGATCATTATTTCCCAATGAGTGTGTAAGATTATTAACAATCTCTCTTCAAATGCATAATTTATTCTTCATTTCTATCGAGTGTTTATAATTTTCATTAATAGCAATATGACGGTGAAATTATATATATATATATATATATATATATATATAAATACATACATACATACATATATATATATATATGTATACATATATATATGTATGTATGTATATATATATATATATATATATATATATATGCATTTTTTAGCTAAAAGTTAACAAAAAAAAGGTAATATCGTAATTTATTATTAATGTAGATCAAAGACTATAGTTAATCCTCACCATTGTCATGTGCCTATTTTAATATCAAGATTTTTTGTTTAATTTTGAACAAAAAAAGGTTACATAATTAAATCAACATAATTCAGTTGATAATGTGAACAATTGTTTAATACATGATCTGCATTAACCTCCTTTTTTTCTAGGAAAATCTTATATTCAATTTTTGTAGTACAATTTATCATTCTAATAATAGGTATTGTTGAATTGTCTCCTACCATATCATTCTCTATTGCCCACTCTTTCTTGTTGAACGTTGGAAGTAATTGTCTTTAGTTTAGTGACTGAAATGATCAGTCAAGACCATAACTTCTCAATAAAACATCATATTTCACTCATTGTTTTATGTTTTTATGATTTGTAATTTATGTAATATCTAGGAAATTTATCTACCCAATTTACTGTTATCACATGTATTAAGGTTAGTCAGAATTGCACAAACAGAAAGAAGATGAACTTGACAGAATTTTCTTATAATCTGAGTCCATTGAAACTACTGTGTCTACATAAGAAAATTTTATCCCCCCAATGTACCCAAGGTTACAAATAATTTCTTCCAAGACAAAACAAATTTATCTTGTTAAAGAAGTATTGGTACCTCAAACATATATAACTTCTGCGAACGTAAGAAAAGCAACAAGCCACACAGACTTAGTTGATCGACACTTTGTTTATGAGAAAAATATATGCAAAAAAGAAAAAATTCCAATTATTTAAAAAATGAAAAATTACTTCCTTTTATAGCCATATTCAGCAAGAAATGTGTTTGTTCAGACCTATTTTTTTACAGAAAGATGTGTCTTTTGGAAAAAATAACAACTTTTAGGAAAGATGTGGCTTTTGAGAAAATTAATGACTTTTTTCGAAATCGGACCTTTATGACCGTTGCACGTGAATTTCAAATAAATTTTTTGCATCAAAATTAATTCTGTTATTTAACTAACTTTGAATTAAATTTATAATAGAAAAGAAATCAATTAAGGTCACATGATTTGTCAAATTAAAATCAAAATTCGAAGCCAAAGCGGAGGTCGATCAAGCACCGACGACGCAAGGCGGCAACATCTTCTCAAATCTATAAGAAGTAAAGTAAGTGTTTCGTAATATAAGGTCAACAATTTCCTTTCTTCTACCGATATGGGATAAATGACTGTTCATTTTCACTTTGCAAATAACTTTTCATTTTTCCTCCAAAATTGGTTCCTACTCATTTAATTTTTCTCTTCACGTTTCCTATTTGCACTTTGCTAAAACCTAACATTTACTGCCCCTGTAATCTTTCTTTTTATCATGGGAAGGATGAATTTCTCCCTTATAAATAGTGATGGTCTTACTTTGTTAGAAGAATGTTTACAATAATTAATTTTTTTTTAGAAAATGAATGTGGTACGCCAAGACAAAAACTTCTCATTGAAACATCATTATTTTATACTTTATGTTTTTTTAATTCACGTAGAATTTAAGCCATTTATCTACCCAATTAACTATACCGTATTCTTCCTATTCATTGAAAGTAAATAAGGACGGCCTTATTTTGTTAGGAGATTGCTGGGAGTAATTGTCGTTTGTTTAGTGACTGAACACGGTCAACCATATTGGCCATAACATCCCATTGAACCACCACTATTTCAATAATTATTCTATCTTTATATGTCTTCAAACTCATGTAATTAACCTCTAGGCCATATATCTACCAAATTTACTACTCTGTAATCTTCTTATTCATTTCACGAAAAAAATTATCCCCTATAAATAGTGATGGTCTTACTTTGTTAGCACAATGTTTAGAGTAATTGCATTTTATTTAGTGATTGAACATGGAAAGTCATTTTAGCCATAACATCTCATTGAAACTCTATTATTCCACTCATTATTTTATCTTTTTATGTCTTGTCACTTATGTAACATCTACTTCATTTTTCTACCCAATTTACTACACCTCATAATCTTCCTATTCATTGCAAGGAAGAATTTCTCTACTACAAATAGTGATGATCTTACTTTTTTTTTAATTAGAAAATATAGAGTGCATAAAAGTGGGTTAAAAAGAAAGTTCTTATGATAGAGTTTTGGATTCAACTCTTGTTCAATATTTATTTAGTTGTACTTTGAAATTCCGGTATGTTGTCTGGAAGGGACAAATAAAGAAGATTATTGCTAGATTTTTTACAATAATTCTTTTCATGAGCTTAAATATCCTTAATGAAAGAACGGAAAAGGGCCTAAAATACCCATAATGTATTGAAAATGGTACAAAATTACCCTCCATCAACCTATTGGCTCAAAAATACCCTTCTTAACCACCTATTAGGTCCAAAACACCCTTTTCATCCACCTTTTGGTTCAAAATTGACCACTTATTTAACTGTTTTATATTTAAATTATTTAAATATTTTTTAAAATACATGGTGCTGAACTATTTATTTTAATTTAACTTATTTGTATAATTTATCAACTATTTGTTATAATTTAACTTATTTATATAATTTATCAACTATTTGTTTTAATTTAACTTATTTATATAATTTATAAATCAATTCATAAGCACCCATTACTAATTAAATTTCTCTTAATAAATTCATCACATTATTAATGCAAGGTACTGCCAATTGAGTGTTTTTTAAAAATTATAGAAGTAAATTATCATATATTTAAGTGGCTAAATAAAAATCACCGATAAACTTAAAAGTCTGACTATGTTCATTTTAATTATTCTTACGTCTCAATTATGTGATGTTACTTCATAGGTAACTTTTTTTCTAAATAATATATTAATGGTTTTTAAACAAATCACATAATAAAATTATATTTTAAAAAAGCGCATACGGGATGTATTACTTGTTTACCTTTAATCATAAATTTCTAATTCAATTTTGAAAGAAGGTGTTCTCGTAAATAAGCGGCACAACCTAAATTTAATTAGGATTTTCTGTTCGGACTCAAATAATTTAGGATGCCATTTTGAGGAATCTATAATTTCATCGTGTTTTAGTAGTGTTTATGACGATTTTGATATTATAATTGGATTATTAATTGAGTGAGGTTTAATTATTAATGAGTGGGTAGTGGGTTGATTTATAAATTACATTAATAAATTTTAATCAATTGTTGAACGCCAAGTATTTTAAAAAATTTTTAAATAGTATAATTTTAAAACAATTTAAAAAATGGTAAATTTTAAACCTAATGGTGGATGACAAGGGTATTTTGGAGCCAATAGGTGGATGAAAAGGGCATTTTGGAGACAATAGGTGGATGGAGGATAATTTTTACCATTTTCAATACTTCAAGGGTATTTTAGGCTTTTTTCTGAAGAAAGAAAAATATATATCCATGTCTCTACCTGAAGATAATTAATTTTAAATTGTAATTTTAAAATTTCACCAACAAAAACTAGTGGACTTTCCCGTATAAACGTCTATCATCCTACACTTTTTAATTTTATTTTATAACAAAGACTATATTATCAAATCACTTGAAGAATATCTATTTGTAAACCTAAATTTGTTTTCAATATTGCTATTTTTTTGTCATATTTTTTTCATACAACCATGTTAGGAAATTTTCATTTGATTTGTGGGTCTGTTAGAAAAAATATTATTATCACACAAAGATAGGAATAAAAAATGAGTATATCTTTGTCTTACATTCCTCAAAATCACTTGTGGGATTATACTACATGCTCACTATTAGAAAAAATGACATCAGAAGGGGTTTGGATAAACCCATCTTTTGAATTGTGGATCAATAAGAAAAAAAAAATTATTCCGCAAAGGGGTAAGATTTGTGTACATCCTGTCTCTTAGACTCAACTGTACATTAATACGTTCTTACGACTAAAATATGATATTGAGCAAGACTTCATTAGCATAAGTGATGGTGATGTTTAAAAAATTAATCATAAATCTTGACAAATTCCCTTACAAATAGTTAAGGTGATCATCAAAATTTTGTCCACAAAAATATGGATGTATCGCCAGTTTGCCACAATATCATATTGATTGATTTGTCTTTCGATACATTTGGCATATTTTTTAAGGAAGTGGAATTGATACACTCCCTACTAGTATTGTTGATCTCCGTCCAATTATACTTTGTAGTTTTAGAAAAATCAAACATTCTTTTGCTATTAAACTAAAACTATGGTCTTGACAACTTAATGATATATTAATGTGTGTGTAGAACTTTTCCAGCCATTTCAATGAAATATCTTTTATTGACTAATTATAAATAACTTTGTTCTACGAGGTGAAATATCTCTTTTTGAAAGGGTTGAACACGTAGAAGTTTTGCATTTTAGCTAAGCAACTTTGTGATGAATTAACCACTTATGGGATAATGAGTGATGAACATGTAGAAATGGTAGCTATGGGAAAGGAAAGTTGTGAAGAACTCTATAATAATAATTTGTAATGCTGTTTATCCATTAAAATTTTCTTAAATTAATTTTCTTAAATGCTCTTTATTGAACTTTTGAGTGAAGACTTCTGTCTATCGCTTATAACTTAAAAGAACTTTAAACCATCATTTCTATATTCAACAGTGCTACTCTAGGAATTCTCATTCTTTATCCTCAATCAATTGAAAGTTTTAATTTATCTAGTTATCCCAATATGTTATCCGTAAACTTATGAGGAAGCATCTCACCTATATTTCTATGCACTTTTCATTATTTATGGTTAAAAATGATATTGTGAAATCAGTTTGACCATAAAAAATAGTAAATTATTTGAAATTTACATCATCTCCATTACATGCTCACTCCTCTTCAATTGCAATACAATTTTCAAACTTAATTAGTCTTTCCTATAGAAAGTAAGATACGTCAATATTGAAGATAAAAGTTTGGTAAGGTAAGAATTTACCATATTCCCTTTAGCTAATAAGGAAAGAATATGTGGACCATTTTTCTAGAGAAGATAATATTGTGCCCTCCTTAATTGATGCATATAATTTATTCTCGTAGCTACAAAATAGGTGAAAAGTATAATCGATAAGTAGGACACCTGACATCGATCTATCATCCTCGTGTACTTTTACCTGTTCGCGCATTCTTCATGCGTGGAGATTCAAATTAAAGGGAAGTATTTCTAGCTTTAAGCATGTGGCATAAGTACTTTAACTTGAGACGGGTTTCAATGTTTACCAAATTCCTCTATGGAGTAAATAATTCTTGGTCATTGTGCATAAAGTTCATTGAGACAATCAACAAATTAAATTCATATTGTTCTTAAATTTTTGGTGGAGCTAGAAAACTCTTCACTATTACTTCATCCATGGTGATCAGTACATTTCCCATACTATCATTTTCTACAGCAGATTGAAATTCTATTAATTATATTCTCGCAAAATCCGAATGTTTGTAGTTGTGAAAGGGGGATGAAGGTATTTACAAAATTAGGAACTCACAAAAATCATGACAATTCTTTATATATTTTAGCCATTTTGATAATATTAGAAGGTTGACATTTCTTTACCATATTCAGATATTTGCTATATTACCCTCAAAAACCTTATTAAAAAAAGATTTTTCTTTGGTCATTTAGGCAATTTTATTAATTAACCAAAAATGTAAATAAAATTTAGGCCCAAGCACAAAATAAAACAATCAAATAATTTATTTCTATTATGATTAGGGTAAAACCCACTTTCATTAACCCTACATATAAATGCTAATTGGAGTTTACACTTGAGCTTATTTTCATTCTTCTCACTGTGTTGCCTCCTTGTTCTCACGGCTGAATGTTGCTCAACTCATTTTTCTCTTGTGGGCTCTTCCAGCTCTCTAATTTAACGTTCTTGTCTCTCTTCTTCTCAAACAAGAAGTTTCAATCAATCAAGGTAATGGAAAATCTTCAATTTCTTACCTAGAAGATGTTACTCTATTCCAAATCACACATGTACTCACTACACATTACTTATATATATTTAGTGATTTGAGATTAAAATTGAAATTTAAACAAGAGATAACTACATTTTAAATTAGTAATAGATTAGACTTTTCTTTGTTTTAGATCAAGGGTGTTATTGTAATTAGCTTGGGTTATTTTATCTACTATTATAAATAGTACAAAGTAGGGTTTATTTTAGGGGTTGATTTTTGAATGAAAATTTAATGTTTATACATATTTGTGAGTTTGGGGAAAACCTCATATCTATTCAATTAAGCCTTCTTGATAAGTCTCACTTGTATGAGTTCAATTTCTTTTTACCCTTAGAGTTTATTCTAGCAAACAAATATCTTTTAGTTGCAAGATCATCCTTTTTTCTTCTTTTGAATCTCTCTGTCTTTCTTCCTACTTCTTGATAGTATATTTTGATTGATTTTTTGTAGTTCGCTTTATTATTTTTGCATCTAGGATTACACCAATTGGTAACTCTCCCTCTTACATTCTATTTCTAAGCCATAATTCTTGCTTGCTTGATTGTGGTACTAGGGAAGTCTATCCTTCAAGGCATAAACAAATTAAATCATCAAGATTTATTTGTCACCGCTGGAAATTGTACTTGATACCTCATGGTTCTCAACTAACTTCCTTGACGACCAGGTAATGTTTTGATTGTATGCTAAATAATTTATATTTCTGATGCAAAAGGAAATTTCCTCTAGTGAAAAATATTTTGTATTGTCTTTTTATTATGTTCCATGAACATAGTACTCTAGGTAGAATTAAGTGAAATTTGATGCACCTCTAATATCTGAAGTTCTTTATGTATTCATAATCAAATTATTAGGCCAAGTAATGGATTTATACATGTCCTCTATACCTCAATTCCTTCTCGCCCTGATCCATAAATTTAATAGAATTCACCCCAACTAGCTTAGAATTGACATGTAGTTGTTGTTTATATCAATATTTTTTTTTTGACAAATGTCTCTATCCCAACTTCCACATAATGCCTCATAATGTAACTTTATACTTGTATGATCAATATACAACTATCTTTGATATTCACTTAATTTTTTCTTATTTTTGCATTGGATTACTTAGCATTGGGTATTTAGTGGGTGTGTAGGAGTTATTATTGTCCAAATATCTAGTGCAAAGAGTCACTTGGCTTGTACCACAATGATCCATTAATTATGTAATAATATAGGATATAAAAAAAATTCATAATCTTTTTTTCAATACTTAAGTATTTGGGCGATCTATTAAATGTTGATACATTTAATACTAGAATTTTTGTATTTTGAATGACTATGATTTGCGTACATTGATCGCAATGATATTGAAACCCAATTCAAAATTTTCCTAAGCTACAAAGTATGTTGAGCTCGTTCGGGAGATATTACAACTAATTGTGACTTTCCAAATTGTTACACTTTTCTTGTGGATGTGATTCATCTTGTAGAGTTCCACAAAATTGGAGTATATAAATACCCCCTACTTCTAGGATTGTCAGCGTGTAGACTCGATAAACTCTAATACGAGACTTCAATTACCCTTATTAATAGAGTTTCAGTCTTTGTGGTTAGTGGATTCAGATTTGCATTTGATTTGTGAGAGAGAAGACGAAAGGTAAATCAGGTCACACTAAGTGTGCCAATTTACTTCCAATTTTTTTGTCCCAAATCCAAAAAATATACTACAATCAAATAATGATAAGAAAAGAATAATTTTGTTCATATAAATTGTAGGAACAAATATGTTTATTACTTGTTTCCTCTTTCTTAAGATTTCTCCGTGATTTAAGGGTTGTTAGTGTCACTCAAACTAAGAATGATGTGGACATCTTTAGGATTATTTGATCTCCATGAAATGATTTTATGGATCTTGTTAAAAAAATTTGTTGCCAAGAAGAGTGCACCCACATCATCATCACTGTACGAATATTTCATAAATATATGAAATTTAAAAATGCCTATTCAAAGAAATATATTACACTATATATAAGTAGCCTCTTAAAAACCTTAAATAAAATGGTACTCATATTGTAGAGTCCTACATAATTTTGATATCTCAAATGTCGAATTCTTAATTAAATTGAACTCATCTTGTCCCTGAAATTCTTTTTTGCACTTCACTTAATTGTCTTGTTCGATAGAGTTCTATTGTTTGATTGACTATTCCAGAAGAGGTCTTAGGCTTTTAAATGTAGTATCTAATGTAAGCCAATATCAACAAAGATCTCACTCTAGCAAGGTACTCAATAACACCTCCAAGCACATTTGGGAATGTAGTTTCACTCTCCCATCCAAAGGTGGACGCAAATAAGTAATTAGTCTTGGAATCAGTCTCGAATATTTTAAATAGAGATGTGTTGTAACAACATAATCTAGCACTACATCTTCAATAAATTCCTAGTGCTAATAGCATCGTTGAATCTAAGGTAGAATGTAAGATCCGTAAGTTAGTGCTTTAATAAACAGCGAAGGGTCGTGAAACTTGTAATGTAGCAGTGATTTCCAAGTGTCGTATATTGACTAGCTTCTTAGAATTCACCATGAAGTGAATTTTCATAGATGCATCATTAAAATCAATGTCCACCCCAATCCCGTTCATCAATGATAAAGATACTACTTCGTTCGCCCGAGCTAAGGTAGGCACCTATTAGTGTCAACTCCTGTGGGGAAGTTGAATCTTTATCATCGTAGATGCACCTATGCGGTGTGAATACTAAGAAGATAGTTAATATCTTGTACTTTGAATTCCTGCTACATACAAGTTCCATTATCCTGCAGTGCTTGTTGAAGCTCTAATTCAAGGATCATACATTCTACTTGAGATTTAACGATAATATCAACACTAGGAATTCTTGGAGATACTATGCTAGATTACGTTGTTGCAACACATTTTTATTTCAAATATTTAAATTGACTCCATGACTAATTATTAATTTGAGGTTTGCTTCTATAAAAAATGACTAATATGCTCAATCTACAGTTAAGAATGGCATGCACAAACACTTTTTTACTGCCTCGCCAAATCTAACGAGGCATATGTACTGTTGAGAATTTCAGAATTTGGATCATATGTCCACGTTCTTAGTTATTTCAATTTACTAGATGTTACATGACCTACAAAATCAAATTTAACAATTTTGAGGTATGAACTGTCACATGCAAAAAATAATTAAGTTGACAGAATTAAACAAGTCAAAGTAAATTATCAGTAACTAAATATATCTGGCAATTTCACTTATTAAATAATCACATATTTTTTACTCTCTTTTGCTCTCAAGTAATGTAATATTTTTTTTTTGGTTATTTCGAAAATAAAGTCTTTTTATACTCCTATATTAATTGTTCACTCTATTATAAAAAATTCTTCCAATCATTTGATCTCATTGATCCCTAAAATTATTCCTTTTTTAATATTTTAAATTAATCATGTTTGTACACCTTCAGAAAAAAATTCTGAAAGTGCAAATTAATGATATTTATCATTTTTATTTATGATTTCTTGTAATGAGAAAAATAAATAACTCAATTAAAATAAAAATGACATATTTTAACTCTATATTTTAATAAAACAATCTATAATCACATTAAGATCTAAAATTTCTGCTACATGTCACATTTCAATTTTCTTTTATGTGTTTTAACTCGAAATAAGTCGTCACATAAATTGATACGGACAAGACAATACAACTAAGAAACCTCCAATACTAATTTCTCCCACTCACCCAACTCCATATTACATTTCTGTAAAAGTTAATTTAGGAAGAAAACCTTTCCTCCTTCTTCAGTTCCCTCTTTAAATTTAATTTAAGAAGAAAACCTCTCTCCCTTTTTCAGTTCCCTCTTTTACTCCTGGGTGATGAATTTGAAGACTTAAAAATCATTCAAATTTGTGTTCAGCAGTAGAAGGATAACATGTTCTCAAAAGGGTATTTGATTCTTTTCTAATGTTTTTTTTAGATGTTTACAGTATCAGTAATAATTTTAGATCTTGATAAGCTTAAAGTTTCATTCCTTGTTATGTTTAATAAGTCAAAATCTTTCTCATTTGGGTGTTGTCTATTTTGTGAAATAGAAGCCCTATCTTCCTCTTTGTACTTTTTTTGGGGTAGATTTTGTTTTTCATGGGATTCTTGAATGTAGAAAAAACCCTAATTTCCTTTCTCTTTTTTTTTGGTGTTTTTTAGATGGTTTTAATGCAAGGACATTTCTTTTGAGTCGAGGGTCTATTGAATATCAACTCTCAAACCCCGGAAACAAAGTTAGGAAGAAAATGTTGTCTACATGATATCCTTTCTAGACCTCTGAAAACATACTTTCTATCTGGCTAGTAGAGATCTCTTTTTTCATAAGGAATTAGTTCAAGATACACCAAGATGTATATATGTTGGACATGATCCTTCCTCAACTATGAAGAATAAACTCGAAAAGCATCACCCAATTTGGCATTCATTAGTTGATATGTATTTTGAAGTTATGTTATGTGTTCAATTACCTTAGGCGAGATTGAAAATTTTAGTGGAACTTACTTTCTGTCAGGTTAGTAGAGAATTCTTGCTTGTTAAGGGATTAGTCCAAGTTAGAACGAGAAGTATGTTGGACATGTTCGTTTCTTAGGAAGAAGCATCAACCAATTTGGGATTCTTTAGTTGATGTTAATTTCGAAGTTATGTTGTGTGTTAAATTCCCTTAGGCGAGATTGGAATATTGAATGGAAACATACTTTTTGTACGGTTAGCATAACTTTCTTGTTTTCTAAGGGATTACTAATAGTACCTCATAAAACATAACTATCCTCAGGTGATTAAATTTGATATCTGAGAAGCTTGCAGGAATCTTATCAAAAAATACAAGGGGCAGAGGTTCGAAATAATCCCCTTCACTAAGGATAAATATTCATTATTCTTGTAGCATTAATGCTTGGGGTCATATATCGCAAAAAAGGTTAATTAAAATAGTATTATTAGTTGTACCAGAGTTAAATTTACAGTCAAACAATTGTACTAAAATTTAACATACATACTACTTTTATAAATACTACCAAACAACTTCTTTAGTGTTGAAGGAACTTTCAAGTGTCATCTATTGATTTATAATATTGTGATACACACATGTTATTCATAAAGTGTTTTGATGTAAGAACTCAGTACTATAAATTTCTAGTACAATAAGTATAACATCACTAATTTAAACTACTAAGTTTTCTTAAAATTCTATACAAAAATACTTTATATGTGTTTAATTTAACCTAAGCCAGTGAATTTTACATCAAGAGTTGCAAATTAATGAAATCAATGCAAATGTCATCTACAAATTGTACACCTTTTCTTTTATTTTTAAAGTTGTAATATGTTTGTTTGTTTTTCATGTAGCGTATACTCAGACCTTACCAATAGTGTTGTGTTTAATTTCTACAGATTATCATGCGTCCAAGTGAACAAAGACTACATTTACCTTCTTCTGATCGACTAAGAAACCTTTCCATTCATTTAATCGATAAAATTCTAAATAGGTAGTATTTTAAAGATGTTGTAAGAACTAGTACACATTTTATGGATTGTCAATATACTTTCCGTACAATTCCAAAGGTAGAAAACACTAGAGGACTTGATATCCCCTACTATTGGATTTATTATTCTCATTCTCGATTGTTTCTTCAGTTTTCATATCGGAACAACATTGAATGTTATCCTTGATATTGCTAGTGTAAAATTATGTCCTAATATTGATTGTTTGGTACATTTGCTCACCAAACATTTTATTCAACATTTCATCCTCAAACTTCCATTTACTTATCCACCATACAAGATCCCTTAATTCTTTTTTTATTGTTCAGCATTAAGAATTTGTATCTCATGGAATGTGAAATACACCTTCTATGCTTCTTCAGGGATTTAATAAGTTGATTAGCCTATAATTAAAATTTGTAACATTATCATCTAATACGTTTTAAATTTTTATCTCGAATTGCCCTTTGCTTGAGGATATGGTTCCAAAAGACATAGACAATTTGTACCTCCTGAGTATTGATTCTCCTAAGCTAAGGTCATTTGTCTTTTGTGGCGATATACAATTGATATATGTAGAAAATGTACCTCTTCTTTCCAATGTTTTGAGTCATTTCTCGACTACTATTAGTTGACTAAGTGAATTTTAAATTAAATCCCTCCCTCATGAATATCAATTGGTATAAGAGAAGGTCTAATAGATGTAGTGTTTAACCACACGAGAGTAAAGATCAAATGTCACGTTAAAAAATCCCCATTGCTTTACTTTAAGATGGACACTTTTCACATAGAACACCATACTTCAATTGGAAAATTTCTCTCACATAAAAGATAGATTCAGAATCATTGTCTCCGCAAATGAACATCAAGCTTGAGTATTCATCAAGAAAGGCAAAAAGGCATTCCTTGGATTAACTGAAAAGAATGGAACTGAAAAACCTTTTGACCCTAAATTGTTCTATATTACAAAGGAACAACAAGAGGTAATTCAAACTAACGCTAGAGGTATGAGTTTGTTGTATGGTTTAGTAAGAGGAGCAGAATATTACAAAATTTCAAATGACGTAACTGCGAAAGAAATGTGTGATAATCTTTAAGTGAACTATGAAGGAACGACAAAAGTCAAGGAAGCCCAAATCTGCTCCCTTGTAAATGAATACGAACTGTACAAAATGATTGATGATGAAAATGTTGAATCTATGTTCTCATGATTCAGCAAAATTATCATTGAACTAAAATCTGTTGGAATGGTGTATTCAAACTCGTTAAGAGTAAGTAAACTTTTCAACAGTCTTCACAAAGCCTGGGAATCAAAAGTTCTTATTCTTAAAGACTGAGATCTATAGAACATGACATATGATGAACTTCGAGGTAACTTAATGGCTTATGAACAAAATCACATGAACTGGTACAACAAGGACGACAAAAAGAAAACAGTGGCTTTTATTGGTGTCACATTAGAAACTGAGGAGGAAGCCGATGAAAATCAATATTAAGTAATGACCCTCATTAATCGTAGAGTAAGACATAAGCTCAGAAAAAGGAGACTGCGACCTCAAAAAGATCGATTGTACTACTGCAGAGAACCAATAGATATCATGAAAACTAGTCCAAAATGAAGAAGAAGAACCAATTGATGAAATGAAGATCCAAAAAGTCTCGGAGCATGGGAACAGGGAGAAACAACCATTAATGAAAATGATGAAATGGAAAACTCGTGTTTCGTGTCTCTAGGAGAAACAAGAGAGTTAAGATCTTATAATTGTCCAAATTGTAATTACTTACAAAACTCTTTGGTTATGGTTCGTGATGAATTATAGAAATTAATTGACGAATACAACAAAGTTGTGAAAAGAAAGTTTGGCAGATTCTCCTTGAAGCATGTCAGATTGAAGTTGATCTACTATTAGAAGAATTAGTGAAAGTAAAAATGCAGTTAAATAGTGTCAGAAAATCTTCAAGATAGTTCTATTCAATCAATCAAAACTACGTTCTACTGAAGAAACTCTCCAAGTAATAATTCTAACTATTGTGTGTTTTACTTATGGCGATATAGGTGATAAATCCTTCAGATGTAGAAAATTTTCTTCTTGAAAATGGATTTGGAGAGAAAAATTTGTTAATCATCAATGGCGCAAAAATACTTGATTTCCTAAAATAAACTAATCTTTTTGTCTTGATGGAGCAATTCAAGAAAACCTACAAAAAGGGAATGTGGTACTTCATAGTGTATTATCCATACGTATGTGCGGAAAGAAGGAATACATCAAAACAATAAAAAAAGTAGCTGAATGATGAGATAGATTTGGAGGTAATGCTAAAGGAGAAGTTACTTGAGTCAAAAACATCACTCTTAGGTCATCATGAACAATGCTTTTGTATAGAAGTTAATTGGATCACTTTTGGGCAGACGCAGTATGCACTACATGCTACATTCTTAATAGGTTCTTAATTAGACTGTTACTGAAGAAGACTCCCTATGAATTGTGGAGAGGTAAGAAACCAAACATAAGCTACTTTCGTCCCTACAGATGTAAGTGCTTCATACACAACAATGGTAAGAAAAGTCTTGGTATGTTTTATCTAAGGAGTGACAAACGAATTTTCTTAGGCTATGATCCTATCAATAGAGTCTTTCATGTTTTTAATAAAAGAACTTTAAGTGTTGAAGAATATGTGCATGTTGTATTTGATGAGACTAACACAAGAATATAGGAAATTAAAGGAAGCGACGACGAAATCACCCCCCATCAAAATAGTGGAAAATACTGCAGATATAAGTTCCAAAATTCATATTAAAGTCAACTACAATGAAGGAAAGTCGACTTGTCTAGCTGATAGATCAAATATTCCAAGAGAATGGCGACATAATAGTAATTATCCTGAAAGTATCATTCTCGATAAACATGAAGGGAAAATCATAAGTGATCTTATCTAAGAAAATAAGCTTTCATTGCATTGATATCTCAAATGGAACTTTGTCTAATAAACAAAGAAACTATAGAGTAATCATGGGTGCAAGCAATGAAGGAATAATTCAATCAATTCGAAAGAAATCTAGTATGGAGTAAAATAGAAAGACAAAAAAATTGCTCTATTATTGGAATCAAGTGCGTATTTCGAAACAAACTAGATGAAAATGGAAAAGTTAATCGAAACAAAGTATGGTTATCCTCTAAAGGATACTTACAACAAGAATGTATTGGCTACAACGAAACCTTTGCAACTGTAGCAAGCTTATAATCGATTCGAATTTTACTTTGTTACGCCTCTTTCAAGCATTTTATACTATTTCAAATGGATGTGAAAAGTGCATTTTTAAACAGTTTTATAAAAGAAGTTGTTCTCAACACCACGGTTTTAAATCCTTTTTGTCCCAATTTTGTGTACAAACATTCCAATGCTATTTGCATACATAAATTAGCTACAAAAGTTTGGTATGAAAGATTGAGTTCGTTCCTCTTGCAAAATAATTTAGGGAAAATTTACACAACGCTCTTCATTAAATGTTCTTCTTAATACATTTTATAGTTCATATCTATGTTGATGATATTATTTTGGAAGTTCTAATCCTTCTTTGAGCGAGAATTTTGCAAATCTAATGAAAGGAGAATTAGAAATGAGTCTCATGGGAGAACTCACATTCCTTTTTGAACTTCAAATTAACCAGTCAACTAATAGAACATTCATTAGTCAAGAAAAGTACCATAAGGAATTGATTAAGATGTTTGGACTTGAAAAGGGCCAAGCCTTTGGTACCCGAATGAGTACGCCACGTGTCTTGAAACTGTTGCATCTGGGAAAGACATGGATGAGAAGATGAACAGAAAGATAGTTTTACTACTAAAAAAATAGTGAATCCCTACCTAAAAATACCGACCTCCAGAAGCCGAAAGAATCTTGGTCGCTATTCAATTCAGACCTCTAGTACTGACCTCTCCATGTAAGTTTCAATTTCAGTTGGTAAAATTCATTATTTTATTTTCCGACTTTCGGAGGTCTCTTAAATATATTTATTCATTTCATAGTTTTATTATTTCCATCTTTCGGAGGTCAGCATATTTAATTCTTAAGTTTTAGAATACCGAAATCTGGAGGTCGATATATTAATTTCTAGTTTTTGCGATTGCGACCTACGAAAGTCGGTATTTCTTATTTTTGAGATTCCAACCTTCGGAGGTCGGTATTTTCATTTATTTTTTTTAGTTTCCGACCTCTAGAGGCCAATATTTCTATTTCTTATTTTTAGATTGCGACCTTCGGAGGTCGGTATTTCTATATATTATTTTTAGGTTCCAACCTCCGGAGGTCGATATTTTTTTTCTTATTTGTTAGATTCCGACATCCGGAGGTAGGTATTTTTATTTCTTATTTTTTAGATTTCAACCTTCGTAGGTTGGTATTTTTGTTTCTTATTTTTTAGATTCTAACCTCTGGATGTCGGTTTTTTTATTTATTTTATTGTTGAGATTCAAACCTCCGGAGGTTGGTATTTTTATTTATAATTTTTTAGATTTCGACCTCCGGAGGTCGGTATTTTTATTTTTTATTTTTGAGATTTCGACATGTGGAGGTCGGTATTTCTGCTACAGAAATGGCAGCATTGTGTTACAATTTTAGTATCCCACTTGCATATATATATCAAAACAACCTAAAGAATTCAAAATAAGCTATTTCAAAATAATCTCCATCCAACTAAAAGAGTTCCAAATGAGCTATTTTAAAATAAACTTCATCCAACCAAAACAACACAATATTATCAACATATGCATTAAACTTTTTTTAAAAAAACTTCATTCAACTTCATAATAAACTAAAATACGATCAAACAATTCCAATAATATGGAAGTCTAAAATGTCAAACAAATATAAGTACTCCTTATCTCTATCACTCTCCTTATCACCATTATCATTATCAACACATTCATGATCAGCTCCATCTTCACTGCTTGCAGTACATGTAGGAAGTATCTTTCCTGATTCAAAAGAAAAGTTGATTGGTTAGTTCCTTATCGGATAGCTCCAGCCGAATTGAAAGAGTAGAATGTGTATCGATTAGTATAAACTCAACAAAGTCACAATAAACAACAAGTATCTTCTCCCTCGGATTGATGATTTATTTGATCAACTCCAAAGGCGAGTTAGTTTTTCATGTTTGAATTGAGATCGGGATATCACAAACATAGGGAGAGAGATGAAGATATTCCCACGATGGCCTTTAGGATTAGATATGGTCATTAGGAGTTCCTAGTAATGTCTTTTGGATTGACTAATACCCCATTGGCGTTTATGGATCTCATGAATAGGGTGTTCCAAAACTATCTTGATGCATTCATGAATGTCTTTTAACGATATTGTGGTATATTCACTGAGTGAGGGTAATCATAAGGGGCATTTGAAGGTTGTTTTGAAAATTCTTAGAGAACCACAACTATTTTCCAAATAAAGTAAATATGAGTTTTGGTTGAGGTCGGTGGCATTTATTGTCATATTATCACTTCTGGGGGTGTCGAGGTTGATCAAAGGAAAACAAAGACGGTGAAAAATTACCCTATATCATTCAATCCAATCTAAAGTAGGAGTTTCATGGGTCTAGAGGGCTATTATAGGAGGTTTGTGGATGATTTTGCGTCCATTTCTTATCCCTTGACTACCTTGACCCAAAAGAATGTGAAATATGAGTGGTCATAAATAGGTGAAAGAATCTTCCAAATTTTAAAAGATAGGCTTACTTCTGCTCCATTATTGCCCCTACCGGTGGGTACAATGGATTTTGTGGTTTATTGTGATGCATCCCGAGTAAGCTTGGGGTGTGTTCTTATGCAACATGGGAAAGTAGTATCATATGAATCTAGACAACTTAAGGTGCATGATCCAACTCATTATCTTTAGTTAGCGGTCGTGTAGTTTGCTTTTAAAATATGTACGCATTACTTGTATGGTGTTCACGTGGGTGTGTATACGGACCATAAAAGTCTTCAATAAGTATTCGTACAAAAAGATGAATCTTTGTCAAAGACGTGGTTGGAATTATTGAAGTACCACAAGATGAGTGTTCTCTATCACCCCGACAAGGCTAATGTGGTGGCGGACACTCTAAGTCGTTCGTCCACAGGAAGTGGGTCCCATGTGGAAGAATTTAAGACAAACCTAGTGAGGGATGGTCATATGTTGGCTCGTTTAGGGGTTCGAATTGAAGATCCTCTAAATGGTTGTGTTGTGGTATATCATAACTCCGAGTCGTCTTTGGTGGTTAAAGTGAAGTCTCAGAAACACCTTGATCCATTATTGATGGAGTTGAAAGAATTGGTTCTTTGGAATATGAATGAGTCATTCTCCTAAGGGGTGATGTTGTTCCTATATACCAAGGTAGATTGTGTCTGCCTAATGTCAATGATTTGAGAAATCGGATTCTTGAGGATTCTCATGGAGATCGTTACTCTATTCATCCTGGTTCTACAAAGATGTATCATGACCTTAGGAATGTTTTTTGGTGGGAAGGCTTAAAGGGGGACATAGCAGAATTTGTTGAAAAATGTCCAACTTGCAAACAAGTGAAAGTCATACAACAAAAGACAGGTAGTTTATTTCAAGAAATCCAAGTTCGTACTTGGAAGTGGGATGACATTAATGTGGAATTTCGTTGTAGGTTTGGCTCTAACACAAAAGCAACATGACTTTATATGGGTGGTTGTGGATAGTTTGATCAATTCCACTCATTTATTCCATTTATGTCCACATACTCAGCGGAGAATTATGTGAGGATCTTCATAGATGAAATTGTGTGTTGGCATGGTATTCTGTTATCCATCACATCAGATAGGGGTGCACAATTCATATCTAGGTTTTGAATGTCATTCAAAAAGGGTAGGGTACCAAGGTGAAACTAAGCACAATTTTTCATCCCCAAATGGATGGTCCAGTGGAGATTATTATTCAAAACCTTGATGATATGCTTAGAGATTTTATAATTGACTTCAAGGGAAATTGGGATAAACACTTGACTTTGGTTAAGGTTTTTTACAACAATAGTTTCCATTCATCTATATCTATTGCTCCTTTTGAGGCCTTGTATGGTAGGACATGTAGATCTTCAATTGGATGGTTTGAAGTGGGGAACTCTTCACATTTGGGTGCCGAATAGATTAATAAGACTTTGGACAAGGTTCATATAATAAGGAATCTCTTGAAAATAGACAATAGCTGGAAAAAGTCATATGCTTACCATAGGAGATGAAACTTAGAGTTTTAAGAAGGTGAAAAAGTGTTCCTAAAAATTTCACCTATGAAATGGTGGTGAGATTTGGCAAGAAAGGGAAGTTGAGTCCTTGTTATGTGGGTGCTTATGAAATTTTTCAAAGGGTTGGCAAGGATACATATGAGTTGATGTTACCTATTGACTTGTCTTCGGTTCATCTGGTGTTCCATGTTTTCATGCTTAAAAAGTTTATCGATGATCCCAAGTCCATTCTTCCAATTGAGGGTCTAGGTGTACAAGAGAACCTCTCTTATGAGGAGGTTCCTATTGAAATCCTTGATAGACAAGTTCAGAAGTTAAGGAACAAGGAGGTCACTTCCGTAGAGGTGTTATGGAAAAACCACCTAGTTGAGGATTCATCATGGGAGGCCGAGGCCGACATGGAGTCCTGTAACCCTCATCTATTTGAAAACTAAGGTTAGTTGTTCCTAGTTATAGTGAAAATAATTATTTTATTTTATGTTGCCTTAATTTTTAGAAAAATAGTGAATTTTATGTTTTTATTTATAGGAATTATGGTGATTTATGCCTATTGAAATGAATGTTTTCAAGAAAATACTCTTTTATTTGATTTGAACTTATATGGTGTTTTTTAGTATATCGTGACTTCACGATTTTTATTGAAAATGTTGATATGTGTTGAAGAAAGCTTTAGCATAAGTGAATAAGCATGTAATGAATGTTGAGCTTTTATGAGTTTAAAATGATGTTTTTAGTTGCATGGTTTAAAAGGTCATGTAATTATTTTGATTTGAATTATAACTCATGTTTTGATATTTTTTTGGTTGTTGGGCTTGTTATCTCGAGTCTATGTGTCATTCGGGTAAGAATTTCCGAGGGGGGATAGTGTAAAACTCTGAAAGTCTAAACTATAATTTAGAACCAAACATGAATGCGTAAGGGTTTTGACACTATGTTAAGGTAACATATAATTTGTATATGTTGTCTTGTAAGTTTTAGATTCAAAGCTTCAAGAAATGTCCATGAAGTCCGGAAACTAGTCCAAGAGTTTCTTGAGTGCCTTAGACTATTTGACTAGGTTTTAGGAGTCCAAATTGAATGGAATTAGGTAGTAAGGTGTGTAATGAATATTAAAATCGGTTTAGGGTTGAAACGTTCGTATACTACTCCTCAATTACCAACCAAAGGGTCCTTGAGGAAGACCCTTCTGTTTGGCTAAATGCAGTCCAAAGACAGTGCCATCAATGATTGCTAACCAACGGGGCGTTAGCAAATCGACGTGGTGTCAATGGACACCGTAGATGGTACTTAAGTAAATTTTGTGAGGTTTTATTTTGGCAAGTGTCTTACAAAAATGAGAGATATGCAGCACACAAGGGACACTAGCCGTCGACTGACCTACAACCGTAGGTCAGGGTCTCGTAGGTTAGGTCACTATTTTGGCTGCCATATTTTAATTAGTCTAATTAATTAATTAGGTGGTTATTTATTTAGTTAGAGGTTAAGGTTGGTCTAATTAAGTTAGTTAATGACTTATAGAACACCCGCAACATAACTAAACTAACCCAACCCTCATATTTTCGAAAACCCAATTGGTTCTTCCTTCACACTTCTTTCTCTCTACCAAATAGAAGATTTCCATTGAAGGGCTAGGTAAAGGTCTAAGGGCATCAAAGGGGTTGTTGATCCATCATTCTCCATCAGTTAACAAGGTATGGGATTCCTTTCACCAAAGGGTTCCTCCAAATTGATTTCAAAAAGATGAGTTTCAAGTGGGTTTTCTTGTATTACGAATTTGATATTCTAAATTTCTTTGTTTATGATTTCTTTAGTTTATTATGATTATATTGTGATGTATTAAGATTCAACTATGGTAGTTCTTCATTAATTAATCTAAGTTGTGAAGTAGATCATGAATTTTACCCAAATCCCTAACCCTAGGCTATGAACTAGTGATTAATTGTTTTACAGTGATTTAATTGACTTTATTATTGTGTTAATTACTATGGCGTGATGATACTACACCCATTGTTGGGTTGAATTGGATGTTTGATTGTAAAACCTTGATGATTTCTTGTCAAGGACATTAGGGTAAGTCTTGTGCTCAATCCTTAACTTCAATTATGACTACTCGTGTTTAGTGATGAAGTTATATAGAATTATACCTTATGATAAGATTGACTAGGGTTGGTATGATGTTGAATTGGAATGACTTGAATTATGACTTGAGAGTTGTTGGCTAAGATGTAATGATATATGCATGGTGATAACTTACCTATGTGCCTTATTATAATGTAAATATATATATGTGCTAACCTAACATGTGTGAATTCAAAATTAGAGGACAATACCCATGCAATTCATAATGATCTATGATGATGATTATATAAGGGGTAGACCCTATGACCTATACTAAACTTTTATAAAAATGGATTACTTAAAGACATTTTATAAAGGGAATGTACCTTAACACCGAGTGAGCTTGAAGATGAGGGGTGGAACCTTCCCTAGGTGGGGAGGTAGGGTTAACCATAGTGGATAGCCTCCTGTCCCAAAAGGGTATAGAGTGATATTTCCAATAAAGGCCTTCAAGTTCAATAAACTATGTTGCCTCCGTAGGATTACTAGCTAGATGAATCCACCTAGATGCTATGTTCATGTTTGGTAATACTTTGAAAGGTAGACCACCTTCCATCGGTGTATGGTTTTACCACACCGAATTGCACTCTTAGCTCTTATAGTCTATGTCGGTTAGCGCAAGTGTTCCCCAAAGTAAAATGAAGTAATGAAGTAAGCAATAACTAGAGTGACTTAAGAGGATTGACTTAGCCTAGGTAGGGGTATGTATCTCTACCTATTCCTTACATTAGTTTACCTTGAGGGAATCCCTAGGAGGTAGTTATTGTGTTCTATAATGAACATATTATGTATATGTTGACTTTACATGTTATTCACTGTATATGATGTTAGTTTCTTATGAGCATGTTGTCGGTGTATATTGCAAAAATTTTTAACGGTTACTTGATTTGGTTTACTTAATTGAGTGAGGTTAATGGGCATTGATTGGTCATTGGCCTTGTAGAATTGATAATGGGTTGTGGGTAACGGTCTAGTATGTGTTCAAATGTTATGAAGTTCTTGTAAATGGCCTTGTAGTTATAATATGAAGATTGAAGTTATTTGGCTATGCATATGTTGACTTGACTTAGTTTTCTTTGACCTGTGCTGAATAAGCCATTGCTGTGATAATTATATGTTTTCATGGTTAAGCAATTTCCTTAAAGTCCGTAAATGGGATTTTTAAAGTAACTTGCATGTTTTCAACAAATTTTCCCTTTTCTTGACTGATTTCTATGTTGTGTGCATCGTTTCCGTACCTAGTACAAGCAATGTGCTAACCCCTATTTTATCCCTTTTCCCAAATATTTTAGGTTCAGGTCGTTGATGAGGTTGAGGCCATTGAATAAGACTTGGATCCTCATCCTCCAAGTTGGGTAGGTCCTCACTACTTCAAGCACAATGCCATTTTCTAGCATTGGATGTTGATTAGTCTTAAAGACACTTTGTTCATTCGCTTTTAATTGAGAACTCTGATTATATATCCTATATGTGGCTTTTATATTATTTATATATGGTCTATGCCCAATTGTTATACTCTTTTTTAGATGTTTATGATATGAGACATCCATTTTAAGACTATATTGTATCTTTTATATATGTGTACCATAAAAGTAGAAGAGTATATAATCTTCTTATATGAAAGTTCTATGTATACTCGATATGAATATATTATGTGTATGCGAGAGGTCAAAGTAAACCTCATGAAGTAGTGTAGATGAAAAATTATAAATTTTCTGCATTTTTTACCTACTATTGTAATGATTAATGCTAAGAGGCAAGTCTTAGTACTGTCAGAGGAAGAAGATATCGTTTAAGTCTAGGGGGTTCTCCCTGGATGTGACAATTGCACTATATAGGTATAATTTTTTTTGTTATGGGACCAAAAAGTTATATAGTCATTTGGCAATTCCAACTATAATTTTGTATCATCACTCAACAAAGAGAACGGGAATAACGTCAACCTCGTGGACGCATTTGTGATGTTTTAATACACAAATGGTGTACACACCTCCTCAAAATTTCAAAGGTGTTCTTGGAGGTCCTCATGAGTTAAACATCCCAAACATTCCTCTTTGTTTGATCATGTGTAGTTACAATATAGTTGTACGAAACACTGTCCTCTCGGTTATGGGATGTATCCGAATGACTCCCATAGTTTGAACAATATTGACGTGCATATTTTTGAAATCACCCATGTCATTTTGACTGTAGTGACTATCATCTTCATTATCATGGTCACTCATTGTATTACACCTGCAACTCAACCAAAGACAACCCAAAATAACAATTTACTAAAACTAAGCAAATTAACAACCTAATTTCTCAAATGAATTCTCAACAACCAGTATCCGGTCGCGCCACCATTTTTGTAACAATGATATGTGCTCTCTAAAATTGATTAAAAGAGACACTGTTCGTAATCATTAAAAATACCTAACTAAGAGTCCAAATCGGGACGTTTTTCTCTCGTAAGTAAATCTATCACTCATCATGTCTTTAATGAGGTGTTACAATGTGGTTACTATCACAACATGACTCATAAGTTGCTTGAAGTTATTGGATCTTTAGAAGTCTCGTGTGGCATGGCGTGACTTTTCTCTTTTGATCAAGGAGCTTTTCACATAAGCATTTTTTCTCTTTACTTTAAGCATTTACTGTTTTTTCTATTATTAATACAATCAGGGAACCTTATCTCTTAGCTCGTGGAGGATTTATAAAAGTCAACAAATATAAAGTCTATCATTTCGTGGAGAATCAAGTGAACTTTTTTAAGATTAAAGTTTAAGCCTTCGGTGGTTAAAACCTCCTATTTCTTAAAAGATATATACATAAAAAAAACAGAGGGGGACAATATGCTACACCTCTGTTAATAAGCATTAACATACAGCATTGAAAAAAGCTCATATACAACAAAAACTTAAGAAAGATCATAGATAGTGACTCATAATCTTTTTGTTTTTTGCATGTCTTAAGCAGGGCATCACAATGACATCAATGTTGTACATACCTGATGCATCTTTTGGCAAATCATTAGGATAAAAAATCAAGACGTACTTTCATATAAATAATATTTAGCTAGTACATCTGCCACGTGATTTCCCTCTATGAAGTAATGTTGATCTATCACATTGGCCTGCAAATTCATTCTTCTATACTCCATAATAGCATCCCGCAGTATCAAGGCCATTTGGGATTAATCCTTAATTATATTGGCAATAACAAGGAAATCACATTCTAAAATAAAGTTTGAATAGCAATTTTCCACTAAAAAAATTTGTATCCAAAATAGGCTGGTATGACCTCTCGTATATTGCTCGTACCTCTCCATCATAGTCGTGAACCCACCACCACCTTAATCACTCAGAAAACATAAATATTTCCATGAATACCTGTAGTATCTTTCTTCCACATCACAAGTTCGCCAATAGATTCTACTCAGTTGTCTTTTAACCTATTTAAAGACTTATATTGTAAGACATACTTAATTGATATTGCTCATCCTCAAATGGAGAGGAGCTTTTCGTCCATCTTTTAGTTCCTTTGATAATTTTAGATAACATATTAGTGAAACTAGAAATCAAAGTTTTTCTGATGTACAAGTGGCCACCCAAATATGTTATAAGAAAATGCTAATGTGTATAATTAATAATCCTTTTTATTCTATCTATCTCATTCATAAGAGTCCTTGCAATAATCAAGAAACAACTTTTTTCCTCATTTATCTTCGGGCCACAACCTGAAGAAAAAAAGGGTAATATCGTCATTATAAGATAAATGATTATCTTGAGGGTCTTGTGTTATGATTATAAAAGCATTAAAAAGTTAATTACTATTCAAATGTTTTAACATTTTAGAAATTTTTTTAGCTCTCTTAATGAAAGAAACGTTTTCTACATCTATTAACAAGGACAAGAGTATAATATATTACTAATGGATCTCCTCATAAGACTAAACTATCTTTCAGAAAAAACAAATATTCTTAAAATATCAAAAAGAAACTGACAATTAACTCAGTCTTATAATATGGTTTAGACATATCCCGTTCAATGAACACATTGACTATGTCATTCTTCTTTTAATGCCATGATTAATTTTTTGCGGTAAAATTTTTTTTTCTGTAATCAATGTACAATGTATAAAACCAAATTGATTTTAAAAAATAATCATAGGAAGAATGTGGTCCAGTACATCATTTAGACCTTGGAAATGATCTTTTTAGTAAAGTTTCTAAGGTCAATTGGCCTTATATCAGAAAATGAATCAAGATTATTAACATTATGAATAAGAATTAGACATGAAGTAGAATACAACTTAGTCAACTCAACCTCATTGAAATAACTTTGAACAAAATCAACCACTTCCTTTATATAATGCTCCAACCGATGATAAAACACAAATTACCTTCAAAATAAGTTAAAAGAGTAAGAGGTTGTTAGCAACATAAATTCCCAAGAAGCATCAGGGTCAAATCCCACAAGAAAAAATTTGTCAGCAATTGGAAAGACGTGATTTTGGTAACAAAATGAAAGATTTGGACAAAGATACTATCAAACAAAGTATACATGGGAATTAAAAATTTAGGAATTCAATCCACTCTCCACTATCCATTCCAATTCAAGACCTAAACTAATCATAGATAGTCTTGATCATTATAAATCAACACTAATCTCCCAAATAGTTTTTTCTGTTTCTATTAAAGAACCTCAATTTCATATACACAATAACAACAATAATCCTAACAATATAAATAAAGGAATGGAGAAGAGAACAAGAGATTTTACTATTCGGCAACCAATCTTCAAGCCCAAATATGAATTTTCATGCAACTTACCTCACAAATCTTTACCCAAAAATATAAACCACAATATTTTCTCTACTCTAAGTTTCTTTCAGTTCTTCTTTCTTCCTATTTACTTTTTTAATTTGTTTTCACTTGTTTTATTCAAATTTCTTCTAAATCAACTCTACATGAATTTTCCTCCAAACATTATGAAAACCACATTCAAAGCACCAATTTTAAACTGAAACAATCAAATATAACTAAGAAAAGAGCCTCAAATGAGTGAAAATCCTCAGTAACCCGTTCGAAAGAAAATTCTCCCAAATCCATCAAGACAAGGAGAACTATTAGGATCCGTTCAAAGAACTGTATTATTAGGTTCCTCTTCATCAAGAATTTTTGTGAGATCATCATTCTCATTTTGAGTAATAAGTTGCTCAATAAATTCCATAGCTAGGGGGTTGGTTTGTCCATATGATTTAGTAAGATTATTCTCAAACTTATTTAAAGCCTCATCAGATTTTTGTTGGTAACTCTGTTCCAAATTACCTAGCTATGAAGTAGTTCTCATCTATCAAAAACTGCAGAAGTTCAATATGTCATTTGAGGTTCATATGGTGATACTAAAAGCATGGAATCCATGTCAAAGAATAGAACAAACAGCTATACTTTCCTCAAATATTAAAAATTCTTCTTGGCCAACCCTTAATTTGTGATTGAGAACAAGATGAGAAGACGTAGAACATTAATAAGTCGATCCTTCGTATGTACACAAATAATATGCATTTACCCAGTGAGTTAAGAGTAAGAAAATAGAACATGAAAACAATCACCTCGGGAGAAAAGGAAAAGGGTAAAGCCATACCCCTTCCCCTCTCTTGCACTTCCAGCTCATGATATATATCCCTTTTTTCTGATCATCCTATCTTCTAATGGAAAATCATTTATTGAAAATCAAGGAGACAATAAAATTAAAATTTCAAGAAATTCAATAGTAACAATATGTTTCTCATGAATTCTACAGAGGGCAATATAGCAGTAGATTACAGTGCAATACATGAGTTGCTAATATTGCATGTATTTTTCTCTACGTTGTTATTTTATGCACTAAGGGTAGCATTTTTTGAGAAAAAATCATCATATTCTCTCTAGGTTGGTACAATGTGGAGTGGCCAAGAGTGATCTGCAGCTGTATATGCTTGTTTTCCTAATGATTGAATAATAATCATGTTTCTTTACGACATAATAAGAAGATAAAAATTGAGGAAGGAGATATGGAGCACACCTTTGCTCACACACAATAAAATACTACATGGCATCATTTCATGCATGCAAAGGATTTTTCTTGCCAACAAAAGGTGGACTTGCATTTACTGTTCTCTGACATTTGAAGCCAAGCACTTGGTGCAACAGAGACTTCTGAGTACCGTTAAATATTTAAGAGAGAGCTGAAAGGTGGTTATTCTCTAAAACTACCAAAGTCATCAGTCATTGGAATGAAAATTTTCATTTTACTCACATATAAAAGATTTTAGCCTCGACAAGAGTTTTCTCCATATCAATTTTGAAAAGGAATAATGGTTTGGACATAAACATTGTTAAATGCTGATCCAGATTTATGTGTCTCTTGGACAGAAGGACAATAATGTCATAACATTGTTAATACCATTATGATCGTTGTAGAATCAAACATTAGCAATAACTCTTACTGGCATTTTTGGCAATGAGTATAGCTCATTGACATAATCGTTCAATTTGGAGACAGTTTGGTTTTTCATATAAAATAAAATGTAACATATAAGTCAATTATTAAACTACCAAAGCTAAGACATGCGAATCTACGATTATTGACTAACCATGGTCTGCATTTCTGTGCAATCTTGCTTCATGGAAGTTTCTTTTTCACGTATAACCTACAATCACACTGCAAATAACATTTAAACAAATAGAAGACTAAGCAAAGTTCATAAGAAATTGAATCTTATGGTAGGACATTGAAGATTCATATGTATGCTGAAGTCAAATAGACTGTTGATAAAAAAATTTGAAGAGAAAATAAATCAACCTTGACGACAACTTGAATAAAGGGGAACCTTTTTTTTCTAGCCTTCTTGCTAAACACCCATAATAGATGATTCGACTTCCACAGCACCATTATTGATACCAAGAAACTTCAAGAAACCTATTAGAGACAGGTTTTTAAATATTCACATCAAATATAGTTTGTTTATTGATCTAGAAGCTGCAGACGCATTATACAACCAGGAACAGTTGCCAAGATATTATTCTAAAAATACAAATTCATAGCAATTTTAAGAATACCAGTTTTACCTAATCCAATAGCCCTTCATATGGTTACCGTGAACACATTGGAGTTATCTTATACACCTGCACAATACCAAGAAAGTGTTTAAGCAATAGAGATAAATGAATATAAAGGAAACACAAATATTGTTCCACACAACTCAAGACACACTAACAAACCAAGTAACTATAGTATTTCCACAACCATTAAGGTTGAAGAATTACGAATAAAACCAAAGCAGTAGAGAACTTAATTGATCATATTAAAAAGATACATGGAATAAAAGTATACCAAGCAGCAAGATTAGAACTGCGGAACTATTAACTCTTTGAATATGAGGCAATTAATCAAAGAGCAGGTTGGAAGAGTATAATAAGCTGAACTTCATCTTTCCAGCATATTCTCCCACCTTTGTTTTCTGCCAAAACACACTCTCTCTCACACACACCTATATACATATCCTACACAATAGAATGACAACTAGCTATTCTAGAAAGGGAAGCAACAAAAATTCAAAACATAATATGATAAACTAGAACGAACCTTCAACATAATCCAAAAATTTTGTCTCATCTTCACCAAATAACCCATGAGGTCACATAGCAATCTTATGTGTTTTATAACACATTATATGAGATATAAGGAGAGAGGAGACATGGAATGGCTGAGTGAAAGAAAGAGTCATCCTACCTCCCAAAAGTATGGCAGTATTTATATCAGGCACACTCATATGCTCTAAAAGAGCAAATTGAGTAGGGGTAGGTAGCATATAACTTTAAGAGCAAAAATGTGGATCGACATATGACACATAAACAAGATAACTTTTATAGACATGTACATTTATAGTAAGGGATGTATTTTTGGCAATACTTCCCTACCATAACAGACATCAACACCATATGATATACAAATTTGCCATTGTTGGACATGTAAAGTTTTGTAACTAAAAAATAGACACTACTTGATCAAACTAATAATATTAATGTCCCTAGAATAGAAAAAGGCTCTACCTTTCCCTTTTATGGTGTCATCGTCAATCTGTCCGTTGTCGTCAAATTGAGTCTAACTCCACCTACCTTAAAATAAAAAAAATAGAGATATTGTTTTTTATAGACTCCCAACTAAAAATTATTATATATGTATAATAAATACTAGGTTGGCACGACCAGTGTTGAAATTTTATATTGGGAAAATTAACAATGTCTTAAAAAAAAAATACTTTACTTAAAAAAATAAACCCTTCATTACTGAAAATAGTCATTCAACCCTTCTTATTTCTCCAACAAAAAAATGAGCAGGCAAAAACATACTTAATTCTTTTTTTCTTGTAGGTTATGATGTTGTACACTTAATACACATTTATCAATAGGAAGAATAGAAATGGGGCTTTTAGTTTGTTGACTAACTTCATTCCCATTAGATTGTGTGTTGTTTCTCACTCATTTGGAAAGTTTTAAAGAAGCAAGTGTCAACATCTTCTACAAATATAAACCTATATTTTGCTGCCAATGCAAACAACAATAGTATATCGCTCTTGCACTTTCTCTTTTTATTTTCATTATTCACTGTACATCTCTCATATAGTTGCATCTCAAGAAGCAGCTTATTGCAATTCTTCACCTTAGCAAATCTAACAAAAAATGATTACTTTTTCTAAGACTTAACATAAGGGATAATATCCAATATGCTCTTAGAAATAAAATGAATGAAGAAGGAAAAAAGAAATTGAAAGAAATTATTCTTGAATTCAATATGTGAAGTACTTATTATGCTATTAGTTGAAACATTACCATTGAGTTCTTACTTTTAAACCTACTGCAAATAACCTCATAAAATTTGTAGTTATATTTATGACTTGAAAAAACAAAAGTCAAATCTTGTGGCATGGATATTACTTTATGAAACTGAGGTTAAATCTTCTCATCTTTCTTTTTTGATTGATGAGAATAAATAAATTGATATATTAACAAAATGTAAATGAGGGGAATATATTACAATAAAAATATCTTATGTTAAAAAGTTACCTATTTGCAAACTAATTTGGGGTATAATATCAACCACTTCATGTCCCTACGAAAATTAATTATGGTTATCGTATACCTCTTTTTCTTTTTACGTGATTTTATTTAATATACCTGTATTTGTTGCATTATAAAACTGTATTTCAGGAAGTGAGCATCCCTCTTAGTAGTAGGATCCGAGGAAAGAATTAAGAATCTTATGTATTACAACCAACTACCGTGGATTCATACCTATAAGTTGAAATCATAAAAATAAACAAAAGCTTACCTATGATTCATTAGTCTTTTAAACTTTAGTGACAATCTCATATAAGTAATTAATATGATAAACTGCAAAATACTAAATTTGACCATTCTCATCATCATCCACAGGAGTGGGAATATCTAGTTTCATCATAGTAATCTTAGTTTCTTATATTGATTCTGATAAAGCATCATTTGTTAGAACCCAAATATGTTTCTTATACCATTATGTTATCTCTTATGGCCTCCAACAAAACAGTCTGGCATAATTTCTTGGTTATAAACATGACATTGTTAACAATTATATAGTACTATATTTGAACTGCATTTCCTCACTTTATTTTGAATACTAATCCTGATTTAATAAAAACCAAATCTTCTTATACACTTTCTATTGTCTGTTTTTCTTTTTGATACCTCCTTAAGAAAAATAAGATACACAAGAGAATTAATTTATAACAAGATTAAGAAAAAAAATTGTAATTTAGTAGATGACCAGCTCGCACGGGAGGTAGGACATTATATAGGAACCAAATAGTAGAAGAGAAAATTTAGATGTCAAAAATAAAAGTTGGTATAGTGTAACACAATCCTATCCAATAAACAAATAGCCATACCAAACATTGATTAATAGCAGAGAAAACATAACTTGGTTGTAAAAGAATTTAATGATTTACACAATTGTAATCTATTTTAAAGATTCTAGTGAGCTTTTCTTCAAAAGGTCAATAGACGAGGCCAATCTCGTAGGTACTGTCGAATCATTGTTCATTGGGGCTCGTTTAACCTTTAAAATAAGTCGTTTTTCCATGTTGACCAACCATCTTCGTAGATAAGGTCGCTCAAGGCTACTCACAAAAAGTTTCTACTGAATACGAGGATACCTTTTCACTTGTGGAAATTTTAGAATCTATTCGAATTCTACTCTCTTATGACTCTTTCAAGAATTTTACACTATTTCAAATGGATGTGAAAAGTGTGTTTTTAAACGATTTTATAAGAGAAAAATTACCGTCGAATAACCATGGTTTTTAAAATCCTTCTTGTCCTAATTTTTTTTACGAACTTTCCAAAGCTCTTTGCACACTAAAATAAGTTCCAAAAACTAGGTATGAAAGATTGAGTTTGTTTTGACTGAAAAAATCATTTCCAAAGATGGGAAATTTACACAACTCTCTTCATTCAAAGATGTGGTTTATACATTCTTATAGTTCGAATATATGTTGATTATATTATTTTTGGATGTTTTAATCCTTCTTTACACGAGAATATTGCAAATGTAATGAAAGTAGAATTTGAATTGTGTCTTCTGGGAAAAGTCACATTCAATCTCTTATTTCAAATTAACCATTAAACTAATGGAACATTCATTAGTCAAGCAAAGTACACCAAGGAATTTATTAAGATGTTTGGACTCAAAAAGGGCAAAGCCTTTGGTACCCCAATGAGTTAGTCCAAGTTTCTTGAAATTGATGCACCTGGAAAACACGTGGATAAAAATATGTATAGAGAGATAGTTGGCTCATTATTATATATTACAGCCATTCGACCCGATATAATGTATATTATATACATGTGTGCACGATTTCAAGCTGCTCCAAAGGAATCACATCTCGTGGTAGTAAAATGAATCATTTGCTACCTCATTGGAACCACGGAGCCGGGATTATGGTATTCTAATTCTTGTCATTTTGATTCAATCGGTTATTCAAATGCTGACTTTGCAGGTGACAAAAAAAACCTAACACTAGTGGAACATGTCAAATCTTGTGGCATTCTCTGTTCTCATGGCATAGAGAGAAACAAGTTTCGGTTGCTTTATCCACCACAAAATCCGAATAGTTAGTGGTTGGATGTTGTGGTACTTAAATTTTATGGACGATGCATCAATTACTTGATTATAATCTTTCAGATGAAACTGTACCGATTATCTATGATAATACTTCCGTCTTTCAAAATATATTGTGCATCAATCTATGGCTCAGCATATCCACATAAATAATCATTTTATTCGTGATTACATTGAAAATTTTGATTTTTCACTCGAATTTGTAGACTCTAAAAATAAATTAGCTGATATTTTTACCAAACCTCTTCTTGAGGAAAGATTTTGCTCTCTCAGAGACCGCCTTGACATTAAATGTGTTGACTAATCCTATTGTACTTTACTGTTTACTTATTTTATTTCCTTATGCAATTAATGTGTTTTCTCATTTTTTTTGTTCTGTAATTATGACCCGTTGCTGCCTCTTCGGCGTCCCGTTCTTCCTATCAAATACCCTTCCCTTTCCCTTTCTCATCTGATCCTCTTTCTTTTCCCTCATCTTTTTTCTTTTTATTTGTTCTTTCCTCTCTCTCTTCTACTCTTCATCTCACCATTTTAAATAATCGCCCCCTGACCTCAAAGAAATCCTTTGTTTCTTTGAGTTCCTACAAAGTAGACACCATCTCTCTCTCTCTCTCTTTTGATTCTCTGCAGGATCCGTGGCTACTTCGTCTGATTCCTCAAAGAAGTTAGATTCTACTACTAATCAGAAAGCATCAAACAAAACCTGTCTCTATGTTACAAGATCGCTCTCCAACGCAGACATGCAATGATTCTGGGGTATCGAATAGAAGAAGATATATGATCGCTTCAAAACTAGCCCTATTGTTCCCGATCTAGTTTTAGATCTCAATCAATTAAAGGACTCTCACTTCCTGGTAAGCTTCTATCTCAAAGCTCATAAACAGTCTCTCTTTTTTACTTTGTGTGGTCTTGAGCTTTTTGACGAATCGGTTCACCTGTTTTATGCGAATCTCCCCATCTCACCTAAGAGTGGGGAGTTATAGTTGTTGGTGTTGGTTACGCATTTCATCATCAATGAAGAGTTATTCGAAGATGTGTTTGGTACTATGTTCTTTGGAATAATTTTGTATATGATCAAAACATGACCTAATGACTTTGAAATTTCTCTTAAAGGTGCAAAAAAGTCGTGGTTAACCCGACTAATACATTTCTGACTTTGGGCCCTTATCGCTATGTTTTCAGAATCGTATTCTCGCACATATCGTGGAAAAAACTTTTATTCCCAGAAGGGCTCCTTGAGTAATATTTCTACTCGTGATGCATTTGTTCCCTAGTTTCTCCTTAAAAAATAGTGCATCAGCTAGGCTGACTTGTACAAGGTGTACATTTTTGGAAGTTTTGAACACTTGAATTCATCGGCAAGTCTGCCCTCTGGATTGCTCATCTCGAGGATTATTGTGGACCATCTAGTGGATCTTTCTTTTTTTACCCCCTCTCTTATAAATGCAACTAATGATTTTCATAGTTTTTCTAGTACGGGGTATGTGCAAATGGGTGAAAAGTTTGTAAAAAAAGGATGGGGTATGTGCAAGTTGGTGAAAAGTGGGTAAAAATGTACTCTGTCAAAACTCGGGAGGAGTCTCCCTAACCCTAAAAAATATCGGCGGATTATGCCGGTATTTTACTGCAGAACAATGAAGAGTGCAAAACTAGACTCTGAGTTGTAGAACGATACTTGGAAACCCTTCATGATGCAATGGCGTTTATAGAAAGATTTTAGCCCTTATATTAGTAATTTTTGAATTTCCATGACAATGATCAAACATGGAGGTATCTCAACGATAAATCGCTTAATCCAACATGTTGACTCTCTCAAAAGTGGAGTCAACTCCTCCAACAATGAGCTTGCTGTTACAGTTCAGACCTCATACTCCAGTCTTTCGTGAAATGTGGAACGTTCTTACAACACCTTTTATGAGAAAGTGATTACAACAATGAGCTTGCTTTTACTGTTCAGACCTCATACTCCAGTCTTTCGTGAAATGTGGAACATTCTTACAACTCCTCCAAGTACTTTTGAGGTGGTCATTACTCTACTAGCTGACCTTTACTTTTTGCACTAACTTCTAATAGGGCCATGTACCTCTATATGTCTTGGACTACTATTTTTTGGTCTTTGAATCTTAGACTACTCTGTTATATATTTTCTTTTCTTAAATCTAGTATGCTTTTTGTTATTCTTTTATAATATGAAAAAGGGGGAGAAAACAAATCTATCTTTCTTGATCCTTTGTGAGACAGGGGGAGATAAGATAGGGAGAGTTGCATGCATCGATGAACTAAGACATGAAACCTCAGGGAAGTGGAACTAACTTTAAGTAAAATAAACTATCAAGATTATTATTAATGTTGTGATCAATCTTGTAATTATCAAAAAGGGGAAGATTGGTAACTCCTTAGAGTTAGTTGATTTTGAAAATAAGCACTTAAGGCGTTGATATTAATTTTCGTAGGTCACAAATTCCAAAAGGAAATCATCAATATAAATGACTTCAAGAAGGAAAAGAATATTGGCTTGAAGTTGCAGAAAAGCATTGGAAAGGCAAGACTCAAATCTAAAGGACAAATGAAGGAAAGGAATATATGGTTAATCGACATATGGAGAAAGTTTAAATGATGTAGAATACACACACACTTGGCACAGATCACAACCAAATCATCAACAAAGGAAAATCCATGAACCAAGCCACAAGATAAGATGTATGTCGATCATACATGGAAATAATAACAACATCAAAAGGAAAGAAGAAGAAATGTTTACTTCATGGATAAAGATCAACTGAATCGCCTCAATCAAGGACCCCCATGATAGATCCTTGTTTGATAAAAATCCCTTGGGTTTTTCCATACAAGAGCAAAAATCATCATCTACACAAATTGACCTAGTTTTTTAGTGTGAAATACGCAACTTCGCTTTAGCTTAGCAAACAGTTTTCTTTTGTCTTTCATAAATTTTTGTAAGCACGTGAGTGATAAAATTTAAAATAATAGAGAAAATAAACAATTGGAGTGTAGGTATAAAAGTTGAAACAGTGTCAAGGTAGAAATCGGATTTGCATATCAAGACAGGATAAAGTTCCAAATTTCTGTAACATTAGGATATCATCAAATATCTTAAAGAAAACCCTTGAAACCCAAGGGAGCTTGACTAGCCACCGCATTTGTAATCCGAACAAGGGTAAAACGTTTTGTGTGAATTATTACTTCAACTTTCAATTATTATTTATGTTATTACTATCTTGCATGTGAGACTACTATCGAGTACTGGTAGTTTACTAAGTGAATTTACCCTAGTTTTTTGGTGATTCCTGTAACACAAGGATAACTCAACTTTCATTAAGAGTAAGAAGTTAATTATATCTTTTTCTTTTGCCAAAGATAGATAAACATGTATATTCACCATACATATGAATGTGGGTCCGTCTCTAATAACAAAATGAAGTTACATTATTAGTGAAAATCATTAGTTTCAGTCTCTGGTACCGCATGTTAACGAATAAACATTTATGCTAGTAAAGAAATTAATATACATGTATACCAGGATTTTAAACGAGCTTATCTAAGAAAGAAAACGAAATAAATCTCCCTTTTCCCTATCGTACGCTACATTAACTTTTGTGATTGAATCGAGTGCAGGTATTAATCCTAATGAACACAATTGGACCAATTTATACGATTCCACTGAAAAGGTTATTAATTTTGTTGCACAATATATAATTTAAAGAAATGATGAACATTTAATTATAATAAAAATGAAAATTATATGGTAAACTAATTTATGATATGCAATTATCATATTAGTATTATTAGTAGTGAATTCTAGAATAAGAACTATTTATAGCTTATCTTTTAAATTCATAGAAAAATAGTAAATACTCACAACTATCTACAATTTAGTTGTATCATTAGGAATTTCTAGGCTAATATTCATTTGCTCAGAAAAATTGTGACTCGTACAAACGAGGATAACTATTTATTAGTTTTTCGTGTATAATTGTACTTGTTTCATTAATTTTTCTTATATTTTAAAATTTAGTGAATTAGATCAATTTTAGTCAAATATATTGTGTCAAAATAAAAAGCAGATCAATATTCAATTCAAACTGAATTAGATTGGATCAATATGAAGTGAGACAAAACGGGGCAGATAATAAGTCAAGACCCAACTCAATACAATTTCCGCTAAGTTTAATTATTTTATTAGTTCTTTTAATATATTTTAGTACACAATAACAATACTGATAAAAATATTTTATGAGTATATATATATAAAGAATTCATACTACTACAAAACAATGAACTTTTTCATGGTCTGCTAAAAAAATGGTAATTAAACATGTGAAAATTAAACCCCATACAATGTACAGAGCCATTTATGTTGGGGAATTAGAAATTTATATATAAACACTGAAATTTTTAATTTATATCAAATAAATATTGTAAAAGAAAATTCAAATGAACATACCTTCGCCCCTTCTATATTCACCCTTACATAAAAGTGAATAAAATGTAGGAATTTTGTATCTATAATACTAAACAAATGATATCTTATGGTATTTTCAGATCTCTTATTTATAAAAAAATGTCTATTTGTTATAACAAAAATAAGTCATAAAAGAAAATTGAATTTTTAACTAACCTGTCACGCCCAAGGCCTACACCTTGGTAGGGATTGTCACTTAATGACAATTACTGGTCTCGAGCGAACCGTTGGCTTGACTTGCATAACTCAGCAGAAGACTAAACTCAATTCAATCAAGAAACAGAGCAAGGTTAAAAGTAGTGCTTAATATGATATTCTGGCCAAATTGGCACTTATATCTCAACACTTGAATATATGAAATTATAAAGTACATGAGACTCAAAAACTGAACTACTAAGTGTATATGAAGCCTTTAAATTAAATAAGATGGATTTTGGGACAAACCCCACAACATCCTAATAAACAGAACTCGAAAAGCAATCATAAGGATGTCCTCTAAAATGTAAGGGGCTCTCCACTTACTCTAGAACTCAAACTGGATCAACGAAGTGTTGCCTGGTTATCCTGGCTATCTTTGTCTTCATCATAAGACGATGCAAGAAAAATGGCATCAGTACATAAAATATACGAGTGTGCGAGTTGGAATGCTTAACACAACTATAAAAGCTTTAAATGGATTAATGAAGAACTTACCTTTGTTGTGCTTGACTAATAAGAAAAAAACTCAATATAAAGCAATAAGAACATATGCAATATATATAACACCTACTTTAGTAAATATAAAACAATAACAAACTCAACTTTACTTATATATGAAAGTAATATAATTTTTTATGGGAGTTTCTCTAAGCAACAACCATAACTTGAGCCTAAGTGATGATACACAATTTTACCTCACACTGTCGAGGTCCATCCTACACCTTACCATCGGTATAGGACCTTACTTAACATAGTGGTTCCACAAGCTTAACTAACCTGATTATCTAGAAAGTTTTACATGTTAATACCCATAGTGGCTACATGGTGTAATGGAGACTTGAGTTACAATGAACTCTCATCCCCACATCGGTGCTCAATACTACTCCATTAATATACTTTAGCTCAAGCTTTTAATATAACTTACTTCCTTTAGGTTGAGATAATTTGCTCAACTCTTTTTAACCTTAAAAATCCCTATTGGAATTAGTGTTCCCCTTTTCTTACTCAAAACTATTTTGGATCTCTTAGTTTCCTTGTAACTTAAATGTGAAAACATTTATAAGCCTTTTGGCAATATTTTGTTCCCTTATAACATTTTGACAGATGGACTCAACTCTTACTATTTACATCAATTGAACTTAACTCTTAGGGAATACTTAGTTCCCTTATCGCTTTATGAAAATTTAAATCAACTTTTTACTCTTTGGTCAACCTTTAACTTGAGCCTTAAAACAAAGTAAAAGTGATTGTTAAATAAATTTTGAATACTTGAAGAACTTGCCTTTACTTACTTCTTAATTTTTAAACTTGACTCTTAACTTCTTTGAACTTGATATTAGCTTCCCTTGAATTTTATTATGGATCAAGGATCATGATCTCATATTTATGGATGATTTAATTATGTTTAGATGTACTTTATAGTGTTGGAATAAACTAGGAAATACAGGTACATCACTTAGGAACTAGTTCGAGAATATAGGGAATGAACGGGGTCTCTAAGTGACCTTGGCGCTCCGAGAGGCGCAGAGCGCCAACGCCTTTCGTACAGACTCTTGTAACAGGTGCTCTAGCTAGTGCGGAATGCCATGACCTATCGTACAGAGCCTTCCTTGAGGGTCTATGATAAGCGCGCTCTCAAGGAGTTGTCAGAGGGAACCTCCTATTTTTCTTCTCCATGTTTCATCTCTAAACCTCCTGAACTTCCATGGATCCCAATACAAAAACTTTGGATCACTAAATACCTAATTACCCAATATATTAGACCCAAAAACAATCTACTAGAGATAAATTACAATTCAACCAACAAGAAATTCATATTTTTTCGTCATCAAGTTCCATGTTCATCATTCAATAAACTCTAACTTGCTCAATTGAATCAAATTGGGATGTGGGCGAAAGCACCTACATAAAATGGTCTGATATACCTTAAAGGGATCACCTCCGATGAAATCCGCAACGATTCTTGGTGTTCTTTCTTCGCTTTCTTCTTTCTCCTCTTCTCTTCTCTTTTCTCCCAAGCCCTAAGCGTATTCAATATTCTAAAAACTGACTTAAGGCTTACATTATCCCTTGATAACCCCTTAAAACAAATTCAGAAATTGTAGGCTGAAAATACTACTTTACCCTTACTAAAAGTCTGATTGGATTCTCCTCAATCCAACAACCTAACATCCATAAGGCACATATCATTCGTACGATATAAAAATTTCTCAAACTCTGCAGCGTTAGAAAGATCTTAGCATGGGATTTCCACCCGTATAAATAAATCACATAAGTTTCTCCTGAGATGAAAGTTATGGCCATCTAAAAAATGGCGAAAATCTCACTTTTAAAATTTGGAAATTTTCCACATTTCTCTTTTTATTTCCAAAATAAATTATTCCTTGATTTCTTAGATTATTCTTAGTTATTTCAATTTACTAGAAGTTACATGACATATACAATCAAATTTAACAATTTTGAGGTATTAAATGTCACATGCAAAAATAATTAAGTGGACAGAATTTAAAAAGTCAAAGTAAATTATCAGTAACTAAATATATCTGCCAGTTTCTCTAATTAAATAATCACATTTTTTACTCTCTTATTCTCTTAAATTATGTAATATTTACTTTTGTAGGTTATTTCGAAAAGAAAGTCTTTTTATAGTCCTATATTAATTGTTCACTCTATAATAGATAATTATAGTCTTTTTATAGTCCTATATTAATTGTTCACTCTATAATAGATAATTCTTCCAATCATTTTGATCTCATTGATCCTTAAAATTATTCCTTTTTTATTTTTGTAAATTAATCATGTTTGTAAACCTTCAGAAAAGAATTCTGAATTTGCAAATCAATAAAATTTATCATTTTATTTATGATTTCTTATAATGAGAAAAATAAATAACTAAATTAAAATAAAAATGACATATTTTAACTTTAAATTTTAATAAAACAATTTATAATCACATTAATCTCTAAAATTTCTACTACATGTCACATTTCAATTTCCTTTTAAGTTTTATATGTCGAATTAAATCGTGTCAAATAAATTGATATGGACAAGACAATACAACTAAGAAACCTCCAATACTAATTTTCTCCACTCACCCCACTCCATATTACATTTCTATAAAATTTAATTTAGGAAGAAAACCTCTCCCCCTTCTTCAGTTCCCTCTTTAAATTTTTTTTCAAAAGAAAACCTCTCTCCCTTCTTCAATTCCCTCATTCACTCCGGGGTGATGGATTTGATGACTTCAAAATCATACAAATTTGTGTTAGGCAGCTGAAGCATAACGTGTTCTCAAAAGGTATTTGATTTTTTATAATGTTTTTTTGAATGTTTACAGTATCAGTAATAATTTTAGATCTTCATAAGCTTAATCATTCATTCCTTTTTTAGTTTAAAAAATCAAATCTTTCGCATTTGGGTGTTGTCAATTTTGTTAAATAAAAGCCCTATCTTCCTCTTTGTACTTTTTTTGGGGTAGATGTTGGTTTTCTTGGGATTCTGGATTGTAGATAAAACCCTATTTCCTTTGTCTTTTTTTGGTGTTTTTTAGATAGTTTTAATGTAATGACATTTCTTTTGAGTCAAGGGTCTATCGAAAATCAATTCTTAAACCCCGGAAACAAAGTGAGGAGTAAAATGTTTTCTACATGCTATCCTTTCTAGACCTCTGAAAACATACTTTCTGTATGGCTAGTAGAAATCTCTTGTTTCATAAGGAATTAGTCCAAGATAGACCAAGATTTATATATGATGGACATGATCCTTCCTCAACTATGAAGAATAAACTTGAAAAACATCACCCAAGTTGCCATTCATGAGTTTATATGTACTTTAAAGTTATATTATGTGTTGAATTACCTTAGGCGAGATTGAAAATTTGAGTGGAACTTAGGTTAGTAGAGAACTCTTTCTTTTTAAGGGATAAGTCCAAGTTAGAACGAGAAGTATGTTGGACATGTACGTTCCTTAGGAAGAACCATCACCCAATTTGGGATTCTTGAGTTGATGTTAATATCGAAGTTATGTTGTGTGTTAAATTCTCTTAGGCGAGCTTGAGGTATTGAATGGAAACTTACTTTTTGTATGGTTAGTAGAAATTTCATGTTTTCTAAGGGATTACTAATAGTACATCATCAAACTTAACTATCTTCAGGTGATTAAATGTGATATCTGAGAAGCTTGCAGGAATCTCATCGACAAATTCTTGGGGCAGAGGTTTGAAATAATCCCCATCACAAAGGATACATAATCATTCTTCTTGTAGCATAAATGTTTAGGGTCACATATCACAAAAAAGGTTAATTGAAATAGTACTATTAGTTTTACCAGAGTTAAATTTGCAATCAAACAATTTCACTAAAATTTAACATAAATACTATTTTTACATATACAACAAACGACTTCTTTAGTGTTGAAGTAATTTTCAAGTGTTATTTATTGATTTATAATATTGCGATAAGCACATTTTATTCATAAAGTGTTTTCATGTAAAACTCGATACTATAAATTTCTAGTACAATAAGTATAATATCACTAATTTAAACTTCTATGTTTTCTTTAAATTCTATACAAACATACTTTATATGGGTTTAATTTAACCTAAGCCAGTCAATTTTACATCAAGAGTTGCAATTAATGAAATCAATGCAAATATCATCTACAAATTGTACACCTTTTTTTTATTTTTAAAGTTGTGATATGTTTGTTTGTTGTTCATGTAGCGTATACTCTCACCTTACCAATTGTATACTTGATCAACTTCTACAAATTATCATGCCTCTAGATTAACAAAGACTATCTTTACTTTCCCATGATCGACTTAGAAGTCTCGTCATTCATTTTATCGATGAAATTCTAAATAGGTTGTATTTTGAAGAAATTGTAAGAACTACTACACATTCTAACGATTGGCAATATGGTTGCCGTACAATTCCAAAGGTAGGAAACACCAGAGGACTTTATATCCAGTACCATTGGATTTATAATTCTCACTCTCGATTGTTTCTTAAGTTTTCATATAGGAACAACATTGAATGTTATCCTTGATATTACTAGTCTAAAAATATGTCCTAATATTGATCGTCTGATACATTTGCTCACCAAAAATTTGATTCAACATTTCGTCCTTAAACTTTTATTTATTTATCCACCAAACAAGATCCCTTACTTCTTATTTTATTGTTCAGCATTGAGACATTTGTATCTCATGGAATGTGAAATACACCTTCTATGCTTCTTCAGGAATTTAATAAGTTGTTAAGCCTAAAAATAGATTTGTAACATTATCTTCTAATACGTTTGAAATTTTGATCTCTAATTTCCCATTGCATGAGGATTTGGTTCTAAAAGACATAAACAATTAGTACCTCCTGAGTATTGATTCTCCTAAGCTCAGGTAATTTGTCTTTTGTGGCGATATACAGTTGATATATCTAGAAAATTTACCTCTTCTTTACAATGTTCTGTATGAGCCTGCAGAATTAGTTCTACAGGAAAAAATGATTTTGATAATATTTATTTCGTTTATTCATGATCTTGAGCATTTCATCTGTTATCAACTAATTTTTCAGGCTCATACAGAACATTGGAAAGAAGAGGTACATTTTCTAGATATATCAATTGTATATCGCCACAAAAGACAAATGACCTTAGCTTAGGAGAATCAATACTCAGGAGGTACGAATTGTCTATGTCTTTTAGAACCAAATCCTCAAGCAATGGGCAATTAGAGATCAGATTTTCAAACGTATTAGAAGATAATGTTACAAATTATATTTTTAGGCTAATCAACTTATTAAATCCCTGAAGAAGCATGGAAGGTTTATTTCACATTCCATGAGATTCAAATGTCTCAATGCTGAACAATGAAATAAGAAGTAAGGGATCCTGTATGGTGGATAAGTAAATGAAAGTTTAAGGACAAAATGTTAAATGAAATTTTTGGTGAGCAAATGTATCAAACGATCAATACTAGGACATACTTTTAGACTAGTAATATCAAGGATAACATTCAATCTTGTTCCAATACGAAAACTGAAGAAACAATCGAGTATGAGAATTATCAATCCAATGGTAGGGGATATCAAGTCCTCTGGTGTTTCCTACCTTTGGAATTGTACGAAAAGTATATTGACAATTCTTAAAAAGTGTACTAGTTCTTACAACATCTCGAAAAGACAACCTATTTAGAATGTAATTGATTAAATGAATGACAAGATTTCTTAGTCGATCTGGATAATGTAAATGTAGTCTTTGTTCATGTGAACGCATCATAATCTGTAGAATTAAACACAATACTATTGGTGCGGTCAAGGTATACGCTACACGAACAACAAACAAATGATCTTCACCTTATTCAATTATCATGTCACAACTCTACCAATAAAAGAAAAAGGTGCAAAATTTGTAGATGAAATTTCCTTTAATTTCCTTACTTTGCAACTGTTGATGTAAAATTGTCTGGCTTTGGTTAAATCAAATACATATAAAGTATTTTTGTATAGAAATTGAACAAAACATAGATGTTTAAATTAGTGATGTTATGCTTATTGTAGTAGATATTTATAGTACTTAATGCTTACATCAAAACATCATATGAATGACATGTGTTTGTCATAACATTATAAATCAATAGATAACACTTGAAAGTTCATTCAACACTAAAGGAGTCATTTGGTAGTATGTATAAAAATAGTATTTGTATTAAATTTTGGTACATTGTTGACTATAAATTTTGCTATTGTACAACTAATTACAATTTCTTTTTCTTAATATTTTATACTTTGTATTTGCTTTGAACACTCTCTACGCCACGTCAACACCAAAAAAGCATATTTAATACATTTCAAATTACATATAGGAGGTATAAGGACATTTAAAGAAAATGTGTGTCCTTAAAATTTCCACCATAGTTCAAAGGGAGTACTTATGCCTTTTTTAAATAAAATAAAACAAAATATATATTAAAAAATTGACATTGTTTTTCCATAACTTTTTCTTTTTGGAATTCGTGGGTTCTAGAACTAAATAAGAATCATTTTCTTTCTTTTAGTTATATTTCCATCATGATGAACTAAATCTATCAAACAAATATTGTTGTAGTTTATTAAATGCCTATTTGAACAACTTTTTATTTCTTCAATCTTAATGGTGGTTGTCTAAAATCTTATGTTGTAGTAGAACCTAAATATTTGCGTCTATAACAAGCAAAATCGAACCTAATAATTAAAGTCTTCTGGTGCTCCAGTATGTTAGATCCTTAGAGTTAATTGATTTTTAAAATAGACACTTCATGCATTTATCTAAATTTTCGTTGGTCATTATTTCAAAAAGCAAAACATCAACGAAAATAACTAAAAGAAGGAAAAGAATTTTTGCTTGAAACTTTAGAGAAACATTGGAAAGGCAAGCCTCAAATAAAAGGGACAAAAGAAGAAAACAAATATATGGTTGATCAGCACATAAAGGAAAATCTAAATGAAGAAGAATACTCGCACACTTGGCAGAGATCACAACTGAATCATCAAGAAAGGAAAGAGTCATAAATCAAGCGACAAGATAACAAGTCTGTCGATCATACAAGGAAAAGATCAAACTAGTAAAAGGAAAGAGGACGACACAATTTACATCATGGATATAGATCAACTAAATCACCTCAATCAAAGTCTCCCTAAATTAATCCTTGATTGAGATAAATCCTTTGGGGTTTTCCTTACAAGAGCACAAATCATCATCTTCATAAACCGATTCAGATTTGTATTGTGAAGTACGCAACTTCACTTGACCTTAGCAAAATGTATACAAATGAAAAGAAAAGAGAAAAGAAAGAATTTGAGTGTAGGTATATAAGTTGAGGCAGTTTCAAGGTAGAAATCTGAATTGCATATCACACATGATAAAGTTTAAAATTGCTGTAGCATGAAGATCTCTTCAAAGCGCTTAAGGAAACCCCTTGAAACCCAAAGGGAATGGATTAGGCACTGCATTGGTGATCTGAACCAGGATAAAACCTTTGTGTCAATTATTTACTACATCTTTCTGTTATTATTTATCTACTTACTAACTTGCAGGTGAGTCAATTCTAGACTTATATTAGTTAACTAAGTGAATTTTAAATTAACCCCTCCCTCTTGAATATCAATTAGTATAAGAGAAGGTCTAATAGATTTAGTGTTTAACAACACGAGAGTAAAGATCAAATGTCACATTATAAAATCCCCGTTGCTTTACTTTAAGACAGACACTTTTCACATAGAACACCTTACTTCAATGGGAAAGATTACTCTCACAAAAAGATAGATTCATAATCTTTGTCTCTGCAAATGAACATCAAGCATGAGTATTCATCAAGAAAAGCACATAGTCATTCCTTGGATTAACTGAAAAGGATGGAACTGAAAAATCTTTTTATCCTAAATTGTAAAATTTTAATAAGGAACAACAAGAGGTAATTCAAACTAATGCTGGAGCTATGAGTTTTTTGTATGGTGCAGTAAGAGGAGTAGAATATTACATAATTTCAAATGACGTAACTGCAAAACAAATGTGTGATAATGTTTAAGCAACCTATGAAGGAACAACGAAAGTCAAGGAAGCCTAAATCAGCTCCCTTGTAATTGAATACGAACTGTAAAAAACGATTGACGATGAAAATGTTGAATCTATGTTCTCAAGAATCAGCAAAATTGTCATTGAACTAAAATCTGTGGAATAGTGTATTCAAAGTCGTTAAAAGTCAGTAAACTTGTAAACTGTCTTCAGAAAGACTGGGAAACAAAAGTTGTCATTCTTAAACTCGGAGATCTACAGAACATGACATATGATGAACTTCGAGGTAACTTAATGGCTTATGAAAAAAATCACATTAACAGGTACAACAAGGATGACAAAAAGAAAACAGTGGCTTTTATTGGTGAGACATTAGAAACTGAGTAGGAAGACGATGAAAATCAAGATTAAGGAATGACCCTCATTAATTGTAGATTAAGACAAATGCTCAGACAAAGGAGACAACAACCTCAAAAATATTAAAAAAACAAAGGACTTCAAAAGAAACAATGATCGATGGTACTTCTGCGGAGAACCAGTACATATAAAGAAAACTTGTCAAAAATGAAGAAGAAGAAGAACAAATCGACAAAATGAAGATCGAAAAAGTCTCCGAGCATGGGAAAAAGGAGAATAAACCGATGAGGACAACGATGAAATGGAAAACTCGTGTTTCGTGTCTCTAGGAGAAACAAGCGAGGTAAGATCTTATAATTGTCAAAATTGTAATTACTTATAAAACTCTTTTGATATGGTTACGGATGAATTATAGAAATTTATTCACGAATACAACAAAGCTGTACAAGAAAAGGAAGTTTGGCAGATTCTCCTTGAAGCAAGTGAGATTGAAGTTGATCTACTATTAGAAGAATTGGAGAAAGTAAAAATGTAGTTAAATAGTGTCAGAAAATCTTCAAGACAAAGTTCTATTCAATCAAACAAAACTACGCTCTACTGAAGAAACTCTCAAAGTCATAATTCTAACTATTTTGTGTTTTACTTATGGCGATATAGGTCATAATTCCTTCAGATGTAGAAAATATTCTTCTGGAAAATGTATTTGGAGATCAAAATTTGTTAATCATTAATGGCCCAAAAATACTTTAATTCCTAAAAGAAACTAATCTTTTTGTCTTGCAGGAGCAATTCAAGAAAACCTACAAAAAAGGGAATCTGGTACTTCATAGCGAATTCTCCATACGTATGTACGGAAAGAAGAAAAACTTCAAAATAATAAAAAGAATAGATGAATGATTTGTTAGATTTGGAGGTAATGCTAAAGGACAAGTTTCATTAGTCAAAACCATCACTCTTAGGTCATCATGAATAATGCTTTTGCATAGAAGTTTACTAGATCAGTTTTGGGCAGACGCAATGAGAACTACATGCCACATTCTTGATAGGTGCTTAATTAGACTGATACTGAAGAAGACTCCCTATGAACTGTGGAGAGGTGAGAAACCAAACATAAGTTACTTCATCCCTACGGATGCGAGTGCTTCATCCACAACAATGGTCAGAACAATCTTGGTAAGTTTGATCCAAGGAGTGACAAAGGTATTTTCTTAGGCTATGATTCTATCAATAGAGTCTTTCATGTTTTTAGTAAAACAACTTTAAGTGTTGAAGAATATGTGAATGTTGTATTTGATGAGACTAACCCAAGAATGTAGGAAATTAAAGAATGTGACGACGAAATCACACCCCATCAAAATAGTGGAAAATACTGCACATATATGTTCCATAATTCATATTGAAGTCAACTACTGCAGAAGGAAAGTCAAGTAGTCTAGCTGATAGATCAAATATTCCAAGAGAATGGCGACATAATACTAATTATCCTGAAAGTTTTATTTTCGATAAATATGAAGGAAAAATCAGAACTGATCTTCTCTAAAAAAATAAGTTTCCGTTGCATTGATATCTCAAATGGAACCTAATCGAATAAATGAAGCAACTTAAGAGGAATCATGGGTGCAAGCAATGAAGGAAGAATTCAATCAATTTGAAAGAAATCAAGTATGGACTCAAATAGAAAGATAAAAAAAATTTCTCTATTATTGGAATCAAGTGGGTATTTCGAAACAAAAATAGATGAAAATGGAAAAGTTACTCGAAACATAGTATGGTTATCCTCTCAAGGATACTCAAAACAAGAAGGTATTCGCTAGGATGAAACCTTTGCCATTGTTTAATGCTTATAATCTATTCAAATTTTACATTCTTATGCCTCTTTCAAGCATTTTATACTATTTCAAATAGATGTCAAATGTGCATTTTAAACGATTTTATAAAGAAGTTGTTTTCAACCCCACGATTTTAAATCCTTCTTGTCCCAATTTTGTATACAAACTTTCCAATTCTATTTTCATACTTAAATAATCTAGGAACACTTGATATGAAAGATTGAGTTCGTTCATACTACAAAATAATTTAAGGAAAATTTACACAACTCTCTTCATTGAAAGATCTGATTAATACATTTTTATAGTTCATATCTATGTGGATGATATTATTTTGGAAGTTCTAATCCTTCTTTGTGTGAGATTATTGCAACTCTAATGAAAGGAGATATTGAAATTAGTCTTATGGGAGAACTCACATTCCTTCTCGAACTTCAAATTAACTAGTCAACTAATAAAACATTCATTAGTCAAGAGAAGTACAATAAGGAATTGATTAAGAAGTTTGAACTCGAAAAGGGCAAAGCCTTTGGTACCCCAATGAGTCTGCCACATGTCTTTAAGCTGATACATCTGGAAAAGACATGGATCAAAAGATGAGCAGAAAAATAGTTTTACTACTAAAAAATAGTGAATGCCTACCTAAAAATACAGATCTCTTGAGGGTGAAAGAAGCTTGGTCGCTATTCAATTCAGACCTCTGGTACTGACCTCTCGAGGTAAGTTTCAATTTAAGTTTGTAAAATTCATTATATTATTTTCCAACTTGCGGAGGTCTCTTTATTATATGTGTTCATTTCTTATTTTTATTATTTCCATCTTTCGCAGGTCATCATATTTAATTCTCAATTTTTAGAATACCAAAATTTGGAGGACGATATTTTTATTTCTCATTTTTGAGATTGCGACCTCCAAAAGTCGGTATTTCTTATTTTTTAGATTCCAACCTCCGTAGGTCGGTATTTTCATTTATTTTTTTTTGTTTCCGACCACTAGAGCCCAATATTTCTATTGCTTATTTTTAGATTCCGACCTCCGGAGTTCGGTATTTCTATTTCTTATTTTTTAGATTCAAACCTCTGGAGGTCGATATTTTTTCTTATTTTTTAGATTCCGACATCCAGAGGTAGGTATTTTTATTTTTTATTTTTTAGATTCCAACCTTCGTAGGGCGATATTTTTGTTTCTTATTTTTAAGATTCAAACCTCTAGAGGTCAGTTTTTTTTATTTTATTGTTAAGATTCCACCCTTCGGAGGTTGGTATTTTAATCTATAATTTTTTAGATTTCGACCTCCGGAGGTCTGTATTTTTATTTTTTATTTTTTAGATTTCGACCTTTGGAGGTCGGTATTTCTGCTACAAAATCGGCAGCATTGAGCTACAATTTTAGTATCCCACTTGCATATTTATTTTAAAACAACCTAAAGAATTAAAAATAATCAATTTCAAAATAATCTTCATCCAACTAAAAGACTTCCAAATGAGCTATTTTAAAATAAACTTCATCCAACCAAAACAACACAATATTATCAACATATGCATTAAAATTTTTTAAAATAAACTTCATTCATCTTCAAAATAAACTAAAATACGATCAAACAATTCCAAAAATATGAAAGTCTAAAATGTCAATCAAATATAAGTACTCCTTATCACCCTTATCATTATCATCACATTAATGATCAGCTCCATCATCATTGTTTACAGGACATGTAGGAAGTATCTTTCCTGATTCAAAAGAAAAAGTGGTTGGGCCTGAAGTGTTGCATACCTCTTGTTCTGTGCTTCCTTTAATGCTGCAATATCCAGCTCTATCTTCTTCTCTCTATCGGATACAACAACAAGCTCCGCATTGAGAAAATATATGTTACCCTCCATAGTAGATATTGTCTCTTTATCCCTGCCATTGAAGCTATTGGATGATGAACCACAATACCAAGCCTGCTTCTTTTGATATGTCCTTTCTGGAAAGCTGTAGCTCTAATCGGTTCACCTACATTCCGTTTCCAAAGATTCTCATTTTGTTCTTGTGTAAATGATCTGTTTCAGCTCTCAAGATGTAGAGTACTACGATATTCCTAAGACATTCTTATAAAATTATCCTGTAATTTAAATAATGAACTCTACTAATAAGAATGTAATATGTAAAATAAAGAGAAAAAAAAATATTAACTTGAATAGAGTTCTTACATACGTCTCTTGAGCACGTGCATCAATTCATCTTTCTTTTTCATCGGGGTTTGTACTGTTCTTGACATGAGTAACCTTCAACATCTCTTCTACAACTACCGACCTACCCAAGTTTTTTTCCTACAAATAACACAAGTATTATTTAATTTCAAAAAACTACATATCAAAAAAGAAAAGGAAATATTTTACAAAATTAAGAAAGAATACCATTCCTTCCTTCCTATTACCTAGGATAATAGCTCCACTGATGTGCAAATAGTATCCTTTTTTGATGCGCGAGCCATCTTCCCAATTTCAGTCCTCTTCGTAAACTTTTAAACAGTACCCCAATGTTCCAGTAACAGATCTCGTCGTGTTGTTACCATAAACATAGGAATTATATTATTTTTTCGACTTCACTAAATGTACTACAAAGAAACTTTGAAATTTTAACCTTGATGTTTTCTTGAACCTCTTCCTCATTTTCGGGAATGCAGACATAATATTCATTCAATGTGTAATAACTAAATATTTATTATTCGAACGAATAGCGAATTTAAATGTATAAGATGTGAAGTTGATTGATACACATTCTTACCTTAAATTCATTTAACATCTGCCCCCTGTTTTTAATTGGAATCGAACCCCAAGTCAGGTACTCACCATTATAGTGAGTACCGTTGCACTTTAAAATAATCTTGACATACCCACATCCGTACGTAAGCTGAAATTTGAGTTTATTGACAATGAATGGTAAAAAAAAATAATCAATCAATTAATTAAAATATAAAAAGACAAATAAAAGATGAAACATAATTAAATCAAACTTTTATCCTAACATCTCGATGATTGTTCTACAAAAATTGTGTCTATCGCCTTCCTGAGGACCACTTGCATCTGAATGCTGGGTGGTGGGAGTATTATGCTCTGAGCCATTGGATTCAAGATGAATATTTGAAAAACCAATTGATCCACTACACTCAAATTATCGTACTAACTTGCACTTGCTGATAGTATGGTAGACTCGTGAACAAGATGTGAATAACCGTGCAATGTTTAGTAACCAGATCTAGGTACAACAATAGGTGTAGATGTAGTATAACCAGATTGTGGAGCCACATGAGTAGAGGCATTATGTGCCTGGTGTGCATAGTGAGTAGGTAAAACTGATTCTCGTTTTGAAATAATTCCAACACCATATTCAGAAACTAAATCACATTAACCTATTCGAAAGAACTTAACATATTTATAAGTCTATTTAGTTTAGTTTAACTAGTTCAAACACAATATTCACCAACTAAATCACATTAACTTTTTTAAAGAACTTAACAATTTTCTAAGTCTAATTAGTTTAGTTTTAACTTAATTCCAACACTATATTCACAAACTAAATCACATTAACTTATTTAAAGAGTTGAACAATTTTCCTAAGTCTAATTAGTTTAGTTGTAGCTTAATTCAATCACAATACTCACAACATTTGACATACATTCAAGATCGAAACTATATAATAATAGTATCTCTCATTTCATACTAATATAGATTATATGTTAGCTCTTCACCTCTATATCATAACATGAGATATTAAGTTCATGATAAGATGATGTACTATAGTTTAGTACATTACTCTAGAAATATATGTATAATTATATCATAATTAATATCAATATAGTTTCATACTTTAATTATGGATTACAATTTTTTTTTCCACGAACTCTAATTTTTTTTTATAAAAGTATAAAAAATTAGTACACTTTTTAACAATTAATAGTAAGTTCCAAAGGAAATTTACTCTTATTCTAAATATCAAAAATTATAATTGATAGAAATATTTTAAACAAACTGAACTCTGTATGTCACTTTTATTAAAATGAATTAGATATAATAAAAAAGTTTCGATCTTATGAGGTCGGTCTCACATTCAATTTTAAGAAAAATAAAATAAATCATATTAAATAAATAATATTGTCATCGAGAGGTCGGTATTTTATATAAAATGACATAATACATATATTGGGCCCTAAACTTGACTTCAAATTTTAACTTTGACCTCAAACTTTCATAATGCACAAATAGACACTTTAACTATCCTATCTTTCAATAAATAAGCACTCGATTTTTGGAGCCAAAGTGTGTGAAATGCAAACGTTCCCACGTGCGTTAGTGATTCAATCAGTGACTGCCTACTAACTAAACATTTTACATGTCCTTTTTTATTTTAAAAAATATCTTACATGTCATTTTGAAAGTAAAAAAATAAATTAATTTTAATTAATATAAAAGAGATTTATTAACGGTAGAATTGTCATTTCAGTCATTCAGCATTTTTACCTTGTGAGCCTCGAAAATTACCCCTCACTCCTGCATAATGCGTGCATTTCACGCATTTTACCAGGTAGGAAACACATGTTTATTTATTGAAATATGAGAAAGTTAAAGTTCCTATTTGTGCACTATGAAAGTTTGAGGTCAAAACTAAAATTTGAAGCCAAGTTTATGATTCAATAGATGTATTATGCTTATATAAAACTGTCACCCAGAGTACGATTTATTTTATGTTAATTGACAATATTATTTTTCTAATAGCCATGATATAAATATTTAAATTAAAACTAATTAAATTGCATGATATTTAATTTTACCAATTTTCAGAATTCGATATTATAATATTTTTTGTTTTTTATTTACGCAAAACCGTCTTTATGAGGTCTGTATTTAACTAAAATAACATCACTGACCTTATGAGGTCAATATATGAAAGGAAGAACAAATACCGACCTCATGTATGAAATAAAAATAATGACTTCATGCTGTCAGTATATGGATAAAATAAAAATACCGACCGCATGATGTCGGTTTTTGAATTTCGATGAAGTAAAAGTGCCGATCCCATGAAATCTGTATTTTGATGAAAGATAAATACCGACCTTATGAAGTCGGTATTTAGATGAAGTAAAAAATTCCGGCCTCATGAGGTCAATATTTGGATGAAGAAAAAATACCGACCTTATGATGTCAGTATTTGGATGAAATAAAAATATTGATCTCAGTAGGTAGGTATTTGGATGAAAGATAAATATCAATCTCATAAAGTCGGTATTTAGATGAAGTAAAAATATCGACCTCATGAGGTTGATATTTGGATGAAGAAAAAATACAGACTTCATGAGGACGTTATTTGGATAAAATAAAAATACTGACTTCATGATATCAGTATTATGATGATGTAAAAATACCTACCACATGATATCGGTATTTGGATGAAATATAAATACTGTTCTCATGATGTCATTATTTTATATTAATAAATATTCTAATTTACATAAAACCGTGATCCGATTTATATAAATTTAATTAAAAATATCAAATTATAATTTGATGGAGCTCATTATATAAATATTTTAATAAAAACTGTTACAATTATATATTATTAATTTTATTGACATCCAAATGTCGGTATTATAATTTCTTTTGTTTTTTATTTTACTTAGAACCGTCATTCAAAAACAGATTTAAATAATATTAAATCTAAATATTTGTCAATTTTATTTTTTTATTTAATTGAGAAAAAAAATATGTTTATTCATTTATTTTATTTATTACCGACATTAAGAGGTTTAATGTAATTCATTTTTTCCACTAAAAAATTCAAACCCTCTGAGGTTGAAATTTTTTTCACTCTTTTTTTGTGTAACAACCCTAAAAATTAATAAGATAAGAAATGCATAATGTGTTAAGAATGCCTATGATTAGACTAAGGTTCACACAGATTGATGCGCGTAGACCCAGACGTCTGAACCCTTGCTACAGCCAAGCCAACTAACTTGGAAAGTTAGTTGAGCATGGAAAGGTTGGGTCCAACCATGTAGGGCTCTCAAATATGAAGATTTAATTGAAGGATTCTTTACCGGAATGAAAAAGGGAAAATCTTGAGTTTGGAGGGTCACGGTGTAAAATGATCTTTTTCCAGGCTAAGGGTAGTATAGTAATAACCTAAAATATATAATTTATTATTTAAATAATAAGGTAGAGGGGCATTTTAGGGAGAGAGGTAAAAAATTGGGCTCTTGAAGTGAAGTCTTACTCCACCCTAGTTCGACCCTAGGTGGAAAAAATGTTTTAAATTGTTTTTAATTTAAGTTAAATTAATATCATTAATTTATCTTTATTTGTTATTAGCTGAATTAAATAAAGGAAATAAGATTTTTAATAATTAAATAAAATGTTATTGACTAAGTCCTAACCTAGACTCCTAACCCTAAGAAAACTCTTCTCTCCCACGCTCATCTCTCTCTCTCACGTCTCTATCACTCTCATTCACGTTTTTTTCTGCCAAAATAACTCCAAAAATAGTAGGCAAACAAAATTTCTTCACACTTGAATAAGTCACACGAAAATATAAGAAAAACAAACGTTAATCAATCACGTGGGCAAAGAGAAGGTTTTTTCGTCGAGTTTGGTATTGAACTTTTGGTGTTGGACGTGTGTTTAGAGGAGTTCTTTTTGAAGGAAGTCGAGGTTTTAACGTCAAAAAGGTATGAATTCTCTTCTCTCTTGGTCCCTTTTCCAAGAGACCCCTTATGGTTCAGAATATTAATTCTGAAAACTAGGATTGTTCCCTGTTGCATGTCCCTGTCACTAGCTCCCACTGAATCATATGTTGGTTATGTTTGCTGGTAGAAAACTAGGGATGAAATGTGTTTTAGTCATGATTTTGTTTTTATATGTATGTTTGGAATGTGACTTATGTTGATGTTTCCAGAAATGTAACTACGTGTGTATGTGTGTGTTGCCGTGGCTATTGTTCATTGTTTAGGACTTTAAATGGCATGATAGTTCTTTATATTGCATGTACACATGTTGATGTAAATGTGATGGTCATATGATTTGAGGGATAATATCTTGTCTATACGAATCCATGAAAACACACCTAAAATGTTCTAAATGAACTAAAAAACTGCCCTTAGAACAAAGGTGAAACTTGATGAAAGGATGCTTTAAAATTAAAAGAAAATTTCATTCTTTTAGTGATGAATTTCGTTCACAAAAGAGGGTTCAAAATGTGGAAAAAAATGAATTTTAAAACAAGTGATGTCATGGAGGATTGAACCCGTGACCTCACCATGTTAAAAACCATGAAAAAAAAGAAGTAAAAGTAAATGTGGTGTAGGGGATTCGAACCATGGTTTTGGCTAGAAAATGTAACTTAAAATAAAAAATTGAGATAGGAGGGGAGTAAGATTCGAACCCACCACCTCTCAATCAGATTTAAGGAGGAGAATAAAAGAAAAATAAAGGGGGAGGCGTGTGGGAATCGAACCCACAACCTCTTAGGCATATTAAAGAGGAGAATATAAGAAAACTAAAGGGGGACGCGTGTAGGAATCGAACCCATGACATCCTAGGCAGATTAAGGAGGTGAATAAAAGAAATATTAAGCAGGAGGGGTTTTGTAATCCAACCCACAACCTCTTAGGAAGATTTAAAGAGGAGAATAAAAGATAAATAAAGGGGAAGGCCTGTGGGAATCAAACCCAGGACCTCTTAGGCAGCTTTAAGGAGGAGAACAAAAGAAAAATAAAGAGACGCTATAGGGGTTTGATCCCACAACTTTATAGTCAACTCAAAATAGACAAGGAGAAATAGATAAAAAAAATTAAAAGGGGCTGTGGGGGTTTGATCCCACAACCCCTCGGCCAAGTAATAGGTAATTCAAAGGAGAAAAATATGGAGGAAACATGGATGTTGGGGCTCAGAATAGGGTCCCAATGTCATGTGGACCCAAATACAATAATGAAAAAATGTATGTGTTGTCTAAGATATTCGAAATTGGGTTCCCTTGCCCAAATTCCGTATAGATTCATAAGTCATACGTGAATTATATCTTCAAGAATAATGCTGCCTACTTAGATAAAAATCGAGATCTTTTCATACATACAAGATGCATAAGTCTTGAACTACATAATCTTAGGAAGATATGAATCATTTAAACGTACTATGAATGAAACCTCATGTCTTGTATTTATAGACCCATAAGTCTAGCATACATTTAAAAATAAGTGAACCTAAGATGTACGTACTAAAATGATGTAACTCTAGAAGGGTTAAGTAAGAGTGTAAAACACACAAAATGGCCAAGTGCATTGGCATAAGATGAAATGAATATTATGTAAAGAAATTATGGAACACTAGAAGGGTTAAGTAACAGTAAAAACAAACAAATGACCAAGTGCATTGGCATATAATGAAATGAACATTCACGTAAAAAAGGGTGAGTAATTATGAAGAGAAAATGTGCTGATGTTGATGAATGTGGTGACAACATTATATGAGGCTAATGTAAAATATGAGAGCTATCTCAAATGAGCCTAAGTAAATGTTACCAAAAGGTACTCACCTATGAGAGTGTAATGTTAATTAAAAGACCAGTCTCTATGAACACTCGAATGAAAGTATTGAGATTAACACACTTAATACTAATTATGAGATGAAAAATAATCTATTGAGCTATTAAGTCCTCATACTAGAAGCCAACTTCCATGCCATATGAGTTGAATATAATTGAACTTTATACTGAGAACCGATAAACTAGCTCTGAATGGTGATGCCTTCTTTCGGGAAGGGCGGAGGTTAACGTAACTCTCATGAGATGAGACTATCCGGAATACTGGGTATAGGTCTTCTTATATCACTTAGAATTCAAACCTAAACTGCCAATATAGGGATCTGCTATTAAGCATGTTTTGGGTAACTTTGGCTGGTGATTCCACCACTTTTCGGTGTGGGGTTTCATGACACTGGATTTCATGATTCTCACATTATCTATGTCATTTAAAGTTAAAGATCTCAATGAATTAATGAGGCCAACCTCAAATGAAAAACATAATGAAACGAATGATATATATATATATATATATAATAGGGACATATCACTGATATGATCGACGCATTTCCAGGAAAGTCCGTCGACTTATCAAAGGACCGTCCATCGTTCCGTAGTCCCACACTTGGTAAGAATTCCTTAGTTTTTAGCAGATGCTTGAACAGTCGACGATCACTACCTAGTGACCGTCGATTGCTTCATGGGTCACTTGTGCACTGTCTTCTGCATTTTCATTTTGGAAAACTATCCTTCAAAACATAGATAAAACACATTAATATTACTAAAAAAAGGTCCTAGAAATACATGAAGCTTAACGAAAAAGCATTGAAAGTACCATGAAACAAAAGTACATTAACACCCTCAACTTAAATTCGTTGTTTATTTTCAAGCGACGCACTAAGTCTCACCATAACACCTTTGTACAAAACTATCCTCCTTTAAGCTTTTGCAATCATTTGGCTATCGATCCCGACTATTTTCATTGCTGTAATGAATGATATAACTTTGAGGATAGCTAGGTCCATTAATGTGGATCAGACCATGACAAAGACTCACCATGCACCAACACCTCTATTCTTTTATCTCTCACCAAGGTACAAACATTCCAATATTACAACTACTATCTTCGCTTCAAAAGATATCCTCTTTTTTTTTTTGCACATTGATGTTAAAATTGGGTATAAGGATCATTATTCAACACTAACACTCAAAAAAACTTCACACCTAATTGGTACTTGTAGCTATAGGCATGCCCTTATTGTCAGTGCTTATGTTCACCATATTAGACTCTTAAGATCACGATAGGATTTTCTTGTCTTATAACATAGGCTTTGGGTTAGTTTTTATACATATGGGTACGTTATAGTGACTTGTGCCCATCCTAGACATTATGTCGAAGCGTCCTAACTCTTTTATTCTCTATTATGCCCTACTCCTCCTTTTCTTGTCCTCTTTGCCTTGTTTTCTCCTTTCTTTCTCCTTTTTGTGCAAATGACTCTTACTTAAACACCTCTTATATTTTTTTACTTGATTTCCACTTTGACTGAGTCACTTCTATTATTCACTATTTATTTTCTTCCATTTTTCTTATTTTTTTCACATTAATCCTTTCAACCCCACTTTTCGGGACATTACTCGTAATAGCCACCCTCAACTTATGACTTTGCCATGAGTTGAGGTACACAATACCCAAGGTTGGGTCAGGGCCAAGACGAGACCGTTTTCTACATTCGCCACCCTCAGTTTATGCTTTTGGCCTAAGTTGAGGTGCATAGTCTAATGAGGAACCAGGGCCAACACATTATATGCAGGGAAGATGAGTGGGGGTAGAAAAGAAACATCCATTGTAAGCTAAAAATTTTTAGATCATAAATGGATTAATTTCAGTTGGTTTTCTTTTATTCTATGCTAAAGATTAGCTAATTTGAACAAGAGCCTATGATCCTTTCCTAATAGTCTAAAACATATTTCTTTTTGAATGACTAAGCGGGCAAGTTCTAGCTAGGTACCAATACTGGAACAATAAACTTTCCTCACACTCTCTTAACACCTAATGACCCTACCTGATTATCGGACCCTAGTTCGAGTGTTAGATTGAAGGTCATGCAATGGTGCATCTGTATGTCATGCATTGATTAAACACATTCAACATTCACCATGTCTAATCATGCAAGCATTCTCATTCATACGAGATATCATTCATATTTAGTGATCATGCTTAACATTCATACTTTGTACAAGATTCTAAACATATTTGTTAAACAGTAAAATAACCTGTCTCTTGGGGCAAAAGAACACAAACATGAAAATCACCAAGCGAGGATCGTGAGTTGGCATAATTATACTTCACCCTGCCACTCACTTTCCATTCACCTTACCCCCAACTAAAATACATGAAATTGTTCCTAATGCATAAAAAGTAAAGCAAAGGTGGTAGGTAAAGCAAACCTGAGGCACATAGCGCTAAAGATCAACAGGACGGCGAGTCTGGTTTCCCAGAGCTCGCTCCTTCACTGATAGGGGAATACCCATATTCAATACATAAGATATTTGAAAACAATAAGTTAATACAAAGGAAATATTAAGTCAATACTAAGCTGAATTTAACTAGGACTGAAATAAACCTCTAAAAACTAGACTATATATATTAGGACAAGCCCCAGCTAAATCTAATAAAGATTAAACTAAATAATTGAAGTCTGAAATTAACCTAATGATTATTTTCCTCGGAGAATGAGGACTCACCACTGAATTTGCTAAATTGGAGATTGGAAAATCGATCTATGCGTGATCTGGATACTGAAAACCTAAACCTACATCACGAGAAGATGTAGCGCACGTATGCGTCAGTACATGAAAGGACTGAGCATGTAGGATAGAGTAAAGCTGAAGTGAAATATCATTAAACAAGCACAAAGCAAGTATAATAATCTAAACATGATATACTGATTACTAAGATAACTGTTTGCAATGACCAATTTATAATATGCTGAAACTCAATACTGATAATAATGATAAATGGTTAATTCAATGAGTATGACTGAACTTTGGGAGGTACTAATCACTGGTCAAAAAACCACATGAGCAAATGTGGAGTCTGATGTATACGCTTGTTTGAGAGGAACCAATCTACCCTGCCAAATGTAGAAAGGTATGCTGGCGTGATCACTAAACTGATTTCCCACAAAGGGGACTTACAACCTACTTGAATAGTAGTTCTTGGACGATTCGGTACACTAAACCCTAGTACAACTTGGTATTATGCTACTTCCAATTAATTCTATAAATTAACTTATTATGTCTGAGATTCTGTAAATAATGCATAGCTCAAAAATGAACATGCAAACTGAGAATGCAAAATTAATTGGGTAATTATGCATTTATAACTAAGGCATGTATATCTGAGGTATGTGAAATATCTGACCTAGCAAGTGTAATTGAAGAACTAAATAAATACAAAGGTAGAGTTGTCTAATCCAAGTGATACTTTGTGTAATAACATGATAATCTGATTTGACACATAAACTTTAACTAAATCATGAAGTTTTGTTGTAATTCTAGGAAACCTAGATTTAATCATGATAAGAGAACCAAGAACTGATTGAAAACTAGAGACCCAATGAGTGAAAGAAACCCACTAGTGAAATTCCACATAATTGGTGATGAAATCCACAGAAAAATACTTAAGTTTTTGGAGCAGGAAATGCTTGAGCTTGTGGCATTCTTGACCTAGGGTTCTTGGGTTTTTTTCTCCTCTCTTGTTTCTAATTTTCTAATTTTTCATTTAATCATTTGTCTTAGATATGTTTTAATTATGTTTCTAGGCTTAAACTGACAAAATATGATGATCTATGGTAAAACCGATGTAACTTAGGATTTAAATGAAGTACGAAAGGTCCAAAAGACCCTTGGGAAAGTTCATGTCCGACCAATCGATGGCCAGGACTGACGATCCGTCGATGGATAGACGCCTTGTCGGTTGGTCCTTTTCGAGAGGCCTTAATTAAAACCGGCATAACTTTTTACTCGGATGTCATATTTTAGCATGGTCGGTGGCTATGCAAAGATAGTTCATTTATATATATGTGGGTAGGTTATCAGACAACTAATTTATATTGTGATAAGACTTATAATCAATTGAAGTTGACCAAATTGCATTTCCCCGTAACTGTCTGCTAATTTCCCACCTACGGTATAACCTACGGACCAAGCTGGTCATCGGTAGAGATTTTTAGAGAGTTGGAGAAGGGAGTCTTGATCGATGTCCATGGACTACGGACGGTAGTCTTACCTACAGACCGTAAGTATGTCCATCGACGAACACTTAAACAATTTCGTAGGGCTTACCGTGGGTCAGGCTATGATCTACACTCCGTCAATACTTGAAGTAAGACAGTCGTGGGTCAGGCTACGATCCGTCGATGGTCACATATGTTGCACCGACATATTTTTTTGAAAATTGAATTTTTGTCTATTTTGGCTATGAAGTGTTACATTATCTCCCACTTGAAAATATTCGTCCTCGCATGAAGACAAAACAAGCTGAAATAGCGGGAGAGAGTTTCAACCCTAATACTAAAAATTGAGAACAGAGTTTCTGAATTCATAAAGTTTCGAGAACATGCAAATACGCAAAAAATTCAAGTTAAAACTGAGGAAACATGATTCTAAGACTAAATTAAAGCATGAATGACGAGAAAACTGAAGAGGAACTATTACCTCAAGGTGGAGTGGAATCGGAAGGAAAGAGGTTAGGATACCTGGCTTTCATGGCTGCTTCTGCTTCCCAAGAAGCTCCCTCTACGGACTGACTCCTTCAGAAAACCTTGATTGAAGCGACTTCTTTGTTCCTCAACCTTCTAACCTGACGGTCAATAATATCAACTGGTACATCCTCATAAGAAAGACTACATTTCAATGCCTTACTCTCTAATGTCACTATAGAGGCTGGGTCACCCAAAAACTTCTTCAAGAGTAAGATGTGGAAAATCGGAGGCACTGCTACTAATTGTGCTGCCAACTCTAACTCATATGCAACCTTGCCAACCCTTTCAAAGATCTTGTAAGGTCCTACATATCTAGGACTGAGCTTCCCTTTTTTTTCAAATCTCATCACCCCTTTCATAGGTGAGATTTTCAGAAAAACCCAATCATCAACTCGGAAATCTAGTTCCCTTCTCCTTACATCAGCATAGGACTTCTGACGACTTTGAGTTGCCTTAAGTCTATCTCTAATGAGTTGCACCTTCTCAATTGATAAAGGACTCCATTTGGCCCTATCAAAGCTGATTCACCTATTTAAAACCAACAAAAAGGATATGTACATCTACGACCATATAAAGCCTCATAAGGGGCAATCTGAATGCTGGAATGGTAGCTATTTTTGTAGGCGAACTCAATAAGAGGAATGTGGTCATCCCAACTACCTTTGAAATCGATCACACATGCTCTAAACATATCCTCTAGGGTCTGAATGGTACGCTCTGCCTGCCTGTCCATCCATTTGCCGATGAAATGTTGTGCTAAAGTTAGCTTGATTACCAAGACCCTTCTCACAATCATCTGACCATTGAAACTTGATCATCTTCTGAGTCAACCTAGTCAATAGTAAGTTTATGGATGAAAATTCTTCCACGAATCTTCTATAATAACCCGCTAGACCTAAGTAACTTCTGATATCTGTAGTAGAGGTAGGTCTGGCCATTGTTTCACTGCATCTATCTTCTTCGAATCCACTCGATCTTCGTCTAGTACAATTGAAGAGAAAGATGCAAAAAATCAATTAGCACTAAACTCACATTTGCTAAACTTAGCGAATAATTGCCAATATTTTAGATTCTTCAAAAATATTACCAAATGACTTGTGTGTTCTTCCTCACTCCTAGAGTAAATGACGCTATCATCAATGAAGACAATAACAAACAAATCTAAGTACTGTTTGAACACTCTGTTCATCAAATCAATTAAAGTTGCATGAGCATTGGCTAGTCCAAACGACACCACTACAAATTCTTTATGACCATACCGAGTTCTGAAGGATGTTTTTGGAATGTCACTATGTCTGACTCTGAGCTGATGATAACTCGATCTAAGGTCTATCTTTCAGAAATTAGTAGCACCTTGAAGTTGGTAAAACAAGTAATCAATCCTGGGGATAGGATACTTATTCTTGATTATGACCTTGTTCAACTATTTATAGTCAATACACATTCTGAGAGAATATTCTTTCTTCCTTACAAACAACACTGGTGCACCCCATAGTGAAATACTGTCTGATGAAGCCCTTATCTAGAAGTTCTTACAACTGCTCTTCAATTCCTTAAGCTCTGCTGGAGCCATTCTGTAAGGAGGAATAGAAATAGGTTAGGTATCTAGAAGGAGACCAATTCCAAAGTTGATTTCCCTTTCAGGAGGGACACCGAGAAGATTTTATGGAAATTCACAAATTACTAGAACTTACTCAAGAGTTGGGTTTTCAAGGATAGAATCCTTAATACGAACTAGATGATAGAGATAACCCTTAATATCATCTTTTGGTCCTAAATGTAAGAGATAAATCGACCCATAGGCGCCAAACTAATACCCTTCCATTCTATGGGGCACGACACCATTAATCCCCATCACTAAGGTTACATACTGATTCTTCTTGTATCAAAATTTTGGGGTCATATATCCCAACAAAGGTTAATTGAGATAGGAGTATTAGTTGTAGCAGAGTTAAATTTACAGCCGAACATTTGTACTTAAATTTATAAAAATACTATTTTTATATATACTATCAAATGACTCATTTAAGGTTGAAGAAGTATCAATTATTATCTATTGATTTATATGTTGCGATAAACACATTTCATTCATATTGTGTTATGATGTAAGCACTCAGTACAATAAATTTCTAGTACAATAAGTATAACATCACTAATTTAAACCTCTAAGTTCTCTTCAAATTCTATACAAAAAATACTTTATATGTATTTAATTTAACCTAATCCAGAATTTTTTTTATCAAGAGTTGAAAATTAAAGAAATCAATGTAAATGTCATATACAAATTATGAAACTTTTCTTTTATTGTTAGAGTTGTGACATGTTTGTTTGTTTTTCTTGTAGCGTATAGTCTGACCTTATCAATCATCTTCATATGAACAAAACTAATTTTATAACCTTCTCCTGATCGACTTAGAAACCTTATCGTTCATTTAATCGACGACATTCTAAATAGGTTGTCTTTTCGAAATGTTGTAAGAAATTGTAGACTATCTATGGATTGATAATATACTTGCCGTAGAATTCGCCAGGTGGAATTTGATCAAACGGTCTGGGAAATAGTAGAGGTTGTACATCTCCTACCATTGGATTTATTCCCATTCTCGATTATTTCACCAGGTTGCATATTAGATAACATTGAAAGGTACCCTCGACATTACGAGCCCAAAAGTATGTCCTATACTTTGATATTAGCTCGACACGAGTCAGTGATTCTTCTTCTGATTTTTTTCTTCACAGATTAGGAAGGATCATATCTAATATAAATACCTCTCGGTCTAACTTGACTAATGGATAAAGTAATTTTCCACTCTACACTTCAAGCTTTCCCAAAGAAATTAAACCACAAAATAACTTTGAAATTAATTCAATTTAATAATCCCAATTTAGGTGATGCTTCTTCGATTTTTCTTCTTCACATATAAGGAATGATCTTGAACAACATAATATTTTCAATCTAACTGGACTAGTCCCTTAACAGGGAAGAAGTTCCTACTACCTAGAAAAATAATCTCCGTAAGAGAATTCAACACACAACATAACTTCGAAATAAACAACCAAAGACTCAAATCATACATATTTAAGAACAACAATGAAATGTAAAAGCCGTCTATGTTCCAAAAAGAGTATTAAAAACGTTCATCCAGGTTCACAGTCCTATGTTCCCAAGCATATAAAATCTTTAAAGGACCTTAAAGCAAAGGCAAAACAAAACCTTACTACTCCATAAATCAAATGTTTCTTTTTTTGTTTGCACTTAAAAAACATTTTAGCCAAAGATTAAGCAGAATTTTGATAACGATAATATTCAACAAGATACACAACTTCTTTTTTAGATGATGCCCATTGAAACATTGGTATCTTCGCGCGAACATTGAATGATTTTTTAGTTTCCATTTGACTACGCTTGATTTCTTTTTTAACAGTGCTGGAGGTTTGCCAATAAGACCTTGATTAGCTTCATTTCACCCCTTTTCTAATAGTACATCATACAACTTTAGCGTGCTCAGATTATTAAATATTATATCCGAGAAGCTTGCCGGAATCTCATCAACAACCTCCTAGGCACAGGTTCGAATAATTCCCATCTTTAAGGATACCCCCCTAAGAAAAATCATGAAAACCCCATCATTTATTACATACCAATATAAAAGCATGGAAAGTATAGAGGGAAAAATAATTACTGACAACCTTAATTTCAATTTCTTCCAAATTGGTAGAGTTTTGTATCATGTAAAGAGTAATCAAAAGCTCAAAATACTCTCCAAGAGTAATCAAAGATATGAATAGACGTTTCAGACAGTTAAGAGTAGATGGAAGCTTTGTTGGTATAAATTCAGTTGATCCAATATCGAGTACGTATTAAATGATGAAGATCATCATGCCAAAAACAGAAGTACATGTATGAAAATACAAGTGTAATGAAACAATATTACCCCCAAAATGATCCCAGCTGAAATACTCGAGAGCAGGAATAGATGAATAAATATTGTAAATCAACTTTTTCTTCTAGAACTAATTATGTTGGCTCATACAGAATATTGGAAATAAGTGGGTACATTTTCTAGATACATGAAATGTATATCGCACGAAAGACAAATGATCTTAGCTTAGGAGCAATAATAATCAGGAGGTACCGATTGTCTATGTCTTTTAGAACCAAATCTCAAGCAGTGAGAAATAGAGATCAAACTTTCAAACGTATCAGAAGATAATATTACAAATTCTAATTTTAGGCTAATAAACATATTAAATATTTAAAGAAGCGTCTAAGATGGATTTCACACATCCATAAAAAAATGCCTCAATGTTGAACAAATATAAATGAAATAAGTGATCTTATATGGTGGATAAGTAAATGGATGTTTAAGGACGAAATGTTAAATGAAATGTTTGTAAAGCAAATGTATGAAATGATATACATTAGGACATACTTTTTGACTACTAATGTAAAGGGTAACTTTCAATGTTATTCCTATATGAAACCTGAAGAAACAATCGAGAATAGGAATAAATCCAATGGTA